>CM067173.1:19600187-19692687 GCA_034093135.1 Erigeron breviscapus
TGGTTAGATTGTGAAATAGGTGATGAAATAGGTTCAGGTGAAGCAACATATTGCTCAAACATAACTATTTGACTTTCCGTTAGTTAACGTTAGGTCCGTTATGTTTATGTGCCCTATATGGGGTTATGTGATTAAATGCTTAGGCGTTTAATATGAAATGATAAGTATGATGATTAATGAAAGTAAAGTTAAGTAATAAGGTGCTTGTTAGTATGTTAAGACTCCCGGTAGAAAGTTAAGCTAAGAACGTTAAGTTGAAGAGTTGAGGGGTCCTAAGTGTAAGTTTGAGTTTGATGGCCAGGGGTTAGGGAGCAATTAGGCAGCCCTAATTGTCACAAAACACCTGCTCTTGTGTATGTGAAACCCTTCAGCCGATCCAAGACAAATTTCCCTCAAAATTCAATCGTTTTGTGCCGTTTCGATCAAGTTTTGATTAGATCTTGAATCCCCTAAGTCATCTACAGGTAATATAGGTAATATTATCTCTGAATTCTGATTTTATGAGTTATAGTGAGTTTTCAATCCCGGCCATGGGGTTTGGGTTGGGTTATTTGAATAAACGTTTATCGATTTCATGTTATTCGGATGATTGAATGGTTGATTCATGTTGTAAAGTATTAAAGGTGTGATTGATGGATTTGAGTCAGTAAAAGTATTGTCAAAAAGGTTAATTTTATGTCCCCAGGTCGAATTAAAGATTGGTGTTCGTATGGGATTCGATTAAAGATTAAAAAGTTGGATTTTGGTCGAACTGGCTGTTATGCGGCGCACAAGCCTTTTGTGCGGCGCATAAATGCAAGTTTTGGAAATTGGTTCCCAGGTGGGTGCCCGATATGCGGCGCACAAAGGATTTGTGCAGCGCATAGGTGGTTTGCTCAGAATTTTGGTTAGTTTCTGTGACGAATTTGGTTGATTTGCGCGGTGCACAATGTAAAGTCCCTCACACGATGGTTTAACCCAAGAGTGTAAAATACAAGACAAGTATGAACTATAATCGGACTAGTATTACTTCAATATAAATATGCAAGAATATAAACAAAGTAATAAATGACTTAAGCAATATTTAAACAAGTAAATAAATGGTGGAACACAATGTAGTTTTCAAGTGTATTTTCTTTATTGATGTATAAACAAAATACAAGATCGTTGCGGAACCTAGATATTACACGTATGTAAGTATCTAAACAATCTTTGAATTACAAGTGATCTATACTTGCTAAATAAACTCCTTTGATCGATTATACTTAGAGTTGTGAAGTATAACTGTTTAGATCGAGAGTATTTAAGCAAGTTCACCAATTTGCTAAAAAGTGATTTTCTCAAAGAAATTACTTTGTATTTATAGGCAACAAAATTCACCAGTGAATTTTGTGCCGTACAAATATGGTTGTATGCATTTAATGAACCGACAAGAACATTAAATGCATTGGATAAAGTTACAAGGATAAAGTCACATCAATGTGACTTTATTCTTTTATCCAACCACCTTAACACACATATATTCTTTGGTAAAGAACAAGTGGGTTGTTCTTTGGAAAGTGTGTAAAGGCTTAAAGGGGTGAAGTCCAGTGAGCTAATCTGGAGAATACTCCAGATTTCCTATACAAGTATTTGCTCACTGGTCTTCCATTATTTCTGGACAAATCTTCAGAGGGACTCCAGATTCCAAGTCTGGAGTAGGTCCAGTAGAACACGTTTCTGGACAGATCTTCAGTAAGGCTCCATTAGTCGAGTCTGGAGCGAGTCCAGTAAATCTGGACCTAACAAATTCCCTCTATTTGTTTAGAAATAATGCAAGTGTTTTTCAGGCTTATAGATATACAAATTTGTATGCCTGGAAAACACTTAGTCGATTTAAGTCTAAAAAATCTAAGTTACTGGAAAACACTTTATAGATCATGGGTGTTTTCAGTTTCATCTTTTAAGTTCTAACTTAGACTAAATATGATCATTTACTTATATGAAATTAAAAATTGCAACTAATATTACTTTCATCAACTGGAAAATAGTTACAACTTTCATTAAACGATTAATTACAATAAGTACATGATAAAAGATTCAGGCCCTTCTTTTTGATGACTGCCCTGGTGCATCTTCAGTAGCCTTCCTCTTTGGTGATGGAGATGATGGAACAGACACTGGTGGTCTCAAACCCAACACAGCTTCCATTTGTTGTATTCTTCTCCAGACCTTTTGAACTCTCTTCATAAACGCCTTAACATCTGGAGATAAATCAGTTTTACCTTTAAATGTCAATCCTATCTCCTTCAGTTCAGTCCATCCAAAAGCTTGGACTGTTGTATCTTTCCTTTCATCTATAAAGTTACCCTCCCTGGTCAACTTTATATTGAATCTGGTCATTCCTTGATGATTTTCAGCCAACTTGATTTCAGCATCAACAATTTTTCTAGTATTAGCCCTGAAATTCATCATTTGATTATAAGATGCCTTCTGCTTCGCCATTTGGACCATATATTCAGTTTCCTTGGATACACCACTCTGTTGTCCTTCAGTGGACTGGAGTTGTTGGCGATTAATTCTCAGAGAAGTATCCAGGGGAATGAAAGTGCTCACATCAGCATCCTTTATTGCCTTGATTTGTTTGGCAGTAAGCTTCGGCAGACCAGTCAATCTTTTTCTGTACTCTAACTCCAGAGCACCAGCATTCTTTCTAATCTTTCTCTGGAGGTTCACCAGTTCCTCCCTTCTTTGCCTTATTAACTCTGGAATGGTAACACCATAAATTAATGAATCATATACCTGTTCTTCTTCAGCGTAGAACGAGCGTATATGAACATCATTCAATGCATCTAGACATTGATGAACTCTGGGATCATCCTTCATCTTCTTGAACACTTCAATGTTAATGCGTAACCTTCCAGCATTGTATGAATCCAGAGTCCCATGATTAGCCATATCCCTATGATGGGCCAGCAGTTCATCTCTTTGATTCTTCTTAAAGATTTCAATCATGATGCATTGTTGTTCTAACTTCTTGGCAGATTCATCATCAGCATCTTCAGTTCTTTCTTCCTCTTCACCAGATACCACTTTTTCTTTTCCTTTAACTGCCTTCAGAGTTGATGGAATATCTGGGAAGGACTCAAATTGGGGCTCACTGGCTTCAGTGCCAGTAGCTTCTTCAGTTAGCCCGGCTTCAGTGCCATATGCTCTTTGTGCTAATTCTTTTAATGTCATTTGGTCACCAGACGATGGATTTTCCCCCTTGGAATGATCACCAGTCCTGGACTTGAGATCATTCCATAATTCTTCCATCATATGCCTGTCCAGAGAACCAAAAGTTCTTCCAGTCACTGGATTTGCATCAGCCACAATCTTCTTGAGTGCCAGCACTTCCTTTTTAACATCTTCAACTTCTTTTGGCAAGTGCTTTGGCAGCTCAACTTCTATCATTTTCACAACTTCTGGCAACATAACATCTTGAATTGATCGAAGGACAGATCCAGAAATCTCTTCAGTGATTTCTTTAAGCATACTGGATCTGAACTTCCTTGTACATTCATCACTTATTGTACTTGCAACAGCTGTCTGATCAAGAGTGGGTCTGTTTTCCAGTGAACTAACCCTTGTAACCAACTTTTCCATCTCTTCTTTCAGACCTGCCAGTGGTTGAACA
This sequence comes from Erigeron breviscapus, assembly GCA_034093135.1. NCBI lineage: Eukaryota > Viridiplantae > Streptophyta > Magnoliopsida > Asterales > Asteraceae > Erigeron > Erigeron breviscapus. Next base: position 19,603,825 of record CM067173.1, read on the forward strand.
ATCTTACTATCCACTGCAGTCTGAACAGAACTAACCAGCTTCTCTTCTAAGCCCTGGACTGCCACTTTTATATTTTCAGAATTTCGATTTGTGGCCAGTACCAGCTCATCTAACTTCTCAAACACCAATTTCTCATTCCCAGCAAACAAGTTCATTTCTGATGCTAAATTATTTGACAATAAGGATTTGAAATCAGAAATAACCTGGGAAGAGCTCTGGAGTGATCTCTCCAGGTCCGCCACCTTACTAAGAAGGCCTTGGACCTCGGCAGAAGATGAAGTGAGAGACCACTGGGCGGTTCCAGATGAGAGGTCATTCTTTCCATTACTGGTACTTGTGCCCAGACCTCTTCAGTTTCAACAGTTTCAGCATTTATAACTGTAGAGTCTACAACCTGTTCATCAAACTGAGCCATATTTTCCATCTGTTCATCAAACTGGCCAATTTTCCATCTGTTCATCAAACTGAGCCATATTTTCCATCTGTTCATCAAACTGGCCATATTTTCCATCTGTTCATCAAACTGAGCCATATTTTCCATCTGTTCATCAAACTGGCCATATTTTCCATCTGTTCATCAAACTGAGCCATATTTTCCATCTGTTCATCAAACTGGCCATATTTTCCATCTGTTCATCAAACTGAGCCATATTTTCCATCTGTTCATCAAACTGGCCATATTTTCCATCTGTTCATCAAACTGAGCCATATTTTCCATCTGTTCATCAAACTGGCCATATTTTCCATCTGTTCATCAAACTGAGCCATATTTTCCATCTGTTCATCAAACTGGCCATATTTTCCATCTGTTCATCAAACTGAGCCATATTTTCCATCTGTTCATCAAACTGAGCCATATTTTCCATCTGTTCATCAAACTGGCCATATTTTCCATCTGTTCATCAAACTGGACAATTTTCCGTCTGTTCATCAAACTGAGCCATATTTTCCATCTGTTCATCAAACTGCCCAACAACTTCTACATTCTCAACCTGTTCAATATTTTCAACATTCTCCTCTTCAAAAATGGGAGACCCATCCAGATCCATTACATCACCAGCCTGTCTTGCTGGGTTTACCTGGACTCCACCTCTCATTAGACGCCTACTAGATCTAGGTCGTCTGGAACGATCAACATTTTCTGGTTGCACACCTTCTTCTGGAGCAACTTGCCTTATTGGTTGTACCATCTCTACAACCTGAACATCTTGGTCATCACCAGGTCTTTCAACAACTTGTACTCTACCTGGTGCCTCTGCTTGTTCCCTTCGAAAAGTTAACATGGATGGAGGAATATCTACCTCACCAGCCCTTGATTGAAGGTTGGTTAGATCCCTCATAAACTCACTTACAGAAAAGTGAGTAGTTTCAAAATCATACTGGTCTCCTAGAGCATTTCTGAACATAAGGGAAAGAAAACAGGATATATGGAATATGGGGTTTTCTCCCTTTTGCTTTCAATCGATCCACCAAATCATTAAACAAGATCTGAGCAAAATCTACTCTTATTCCGAACCACAAACAATAGGCAATCTGGAGCTGGGTTTGATTTATCTGATCAAGACCCCCAGAACTACCTCCCAGACATTCAACTAAATGTGTGAAGAAAAATCTCCACGAGTCTGTCAGCCTACTCATATATATTGTGCCTTTTCTCAATAACTGGCCATGGTCATCAAGAATTTCTGTGTGCCCCGTCAACCTGCACACTTCCCTGTAATTAATGCCAGAGGGAAGTTCGATGGGCATCTCATTCTGGTCAAGATAGTTCAACTGTAAAACAGACCTGAGTAAACTTACTGAGAAACTTAAAGATCTGGTACCTCCCGTAAGAGTATAAGAAATTGATGAGGTTTCTTCATTATAAAATGCCGAGTACCAGAATTCACACAAATAGTCATGGTACATTCTCCCTGGGTTTAGGGTTAATGCACCATACAGAGGGCATGAGAGAAAGAAAGTATTCAATCTCCCAATGATAGAACGAGCAGGATGAGCACTGGAAAGTTTGGCCATCCAGTTATTCATGTTGATTCGAATAGCTTTTGCTTCAAGAGTGATGTGTCTAGGTTTAGTAACATTATCAACCGGAGCATATTCGGCAGATAAAAGATTTTTGGGCGAGTTTGACTGTCTAGGTGCCATTTATGATTGATAGATGAAAATTAAATTGAATAAATTAAGGGTTTATGATGAAGAATTTAATGAATTTGCAGTTAATATGAGAGATTTATGATAGGAGAAGAATGAAGAATTGAATGAAGGAATTTTAAGATTTGGGAGTAAATGTTTGAAGTAAATGTAAAGTGAAAGTGAAAGTGGGTATATAAAGGAGAGATAATGTGGAACTCAAACGGGTTAATTTGAAATTATCAAATATAATTTTGATCGGGTTTTGAGATCCGCATTAAGTACATCACATCACACATTAATGTGTGATGGTTCACCGCCCACAAAAAAACTAACAACTTGTTCTTTTTGTCTTCCCAAGGTAAAAATACCATTATTTCGTTTGAAAAATTACATGCCACGTAGGATTTATAAGATAAATATCTTTGAAAAAGTTTGCTTACGTGGCATGCACAATGACCAAGTATTTAAAAAATATTGTGACTCAATTCAGTGCATCTGGAGGTTGACTAGACACTCCAGTATCACTAGTGGATTACTCCAGTGAAGCATGTACTGATGGTACACTGGAGGGACACTCCAGTAAAGTACCAGTGAAAACCATTTTGAAAGACTGGTAACTTCAAACATGCACGTCAACTAATACAGACAAATGAGAGGGACATATTTACAAGGAGACAAAGTCACCTCAAACACGCACTTCAACCTGTCCAATTACCAGTGAGAGGGACACATTTACAAAGCACCAGTAATATTTTCTGGACAATTCGTCCAGTAAGAAAATTTTGTCCAGTGAGAAAATGAATTAATAAATTCCCCATGAACTTTAAACATTTTTAAGAACAAAAATATATCTTTCAAAGTCTTCCCCCTGGAATGTTGATCCAGAAATCTATTAATGCAAGGATAGTACACAATGGCGTTCGATATCTAAGCATTCATAAATTTAAAAATCTTTAAACCAAAGATCCTTGATAGTACACAAAGGCGTTCAATACCAAGGTTCCAGATTTAAGGGTTTAACATTCCAACTCACCAACAAGATATTCAAAAGTTTTGACATCCAGTGGTTTCGTAAAAATGTCGGCGAGTTGTTTGTCAGTGGGGATAAAATGGAGTTCAATGTTTCCTTTCACAATATTATCACGAATGAAATGATACCTGAGATCAATGTGCTTGGTTTTGGAGTGCATGACTGGATTGTTTGAGATAGCAATGGCACTGGTATTATCACAGAAGATTGGAGTCTTTGAATACTTAATACCATAATCAAGCAACTGGTTCTTCATCCAGAGTATCTGAGCACAACAACTGGCTGCAGACACGTATTCAGCTTCAGCAGTGGACAATGAAACTGAAGTTTGCTTTTTACTGGTCCAACTGACCAGTTTGCCACCAAGGAAATGACATCCACCAGTAGTGGATTTCCTGTCTATCTTACAACCTGCATGATCTGAATCTGAATACCTCATTAGATCCATGCCTGAGCCTTTGGGATACCAAAGACCCAAGCTGGGGACACCCTTAAGGTACTTCAGTATGCGCTTTATAGCAAGCATATGAGATTCCTTTGGATTAGACTGATATCTGGCACATAAACATGTTGAAAACATTATATCTGGTCTACTGGCAGTTAAATACATTAGTGAACCAACCATGCCTCTATAGACAGTGGTGTTCACTGGTTTTCCATCTGGATCAGAGTCCAGTGTCAGTGGTGCAGAAATTGGAGTGGGTTTAGATGGTGAAGAGTTCATATCATATTTCTTTAAAAGATCTCTAACATATTTTTCCTGATTAATAAAGATGCCATCTTTGTTTTGTTTAATCTGGAGTCCAAGAAAATATGTTAATTCACCCATCAAACTCATTTCATATTCAGTGGACATTATTTTTGAAAATTTCTTGCACATGTTTTCATCAGTAGACCCAAAAATAATATCATCAACATAAATTTGTACCATTAACAGATTACCTCATTCATGAAGAATAAATAAGGTATTGTCAATTGCACCTCGTTTAAAACCATTTTTCAATAAATGTTTGGTCAGAGTGTCATACCAGGCACGTGGGGCTTGTCTGAGGCCATACAGCGCTTTGTCCAGACGATATACCCAATGTGGATGCTTTTCATCAACGAAACCTGGTGGTTGTCTGACATAAACTTCTTCTTCAAGCTTTCCATTCAAGAAGGCACTCTTTACATCCATCTGGTAGACCTTGAATTGATGATGAGCAGCGAATGCTAAGAATATTCTGATCGCTTCAAGTCTAGCCACTGGAGCAAATGATTCATCAAAATCGACATCTGACTGGCAGTAGCCTTGTGCTACCAGTCTGGCCTTGTTTCTGATTACGTGGCCATCTTCATCTACCTTGTTCCTGAAGATCCATCTTGTTCCAATTGGTTCTTTCTTGCCAACTGGAAAAGGAACCAGATACCAGACCTTGTTCCTTTCAAACTGGTGAAGCTCTTCTTGCATAGCAGTCACCCAGCTTGGATCTTCCATAGCCTCGTCAATCTTCTTTGGTTCATTCAGTGATAAGAAACTGACATATAAGCATTGATCACTGGAGGCTCTTCTGGTCTGAACTCCTCGACTGGAGTCACCTATGATCTGATCAATAGGATGAGCTTTTGTCCATCTGGAGTACTGACCAGGATTGTTACTGACAACAATATCAGTGCAAGAATTCAGTTGAGTCTCCTCTGGAGTTGCTTCTGGAGGAGGTTCTTCATAAACTACTTCAACATCTTCATCTGATTCATTTAAATCACGATTTGCATCATGAAATTCTTCATATGAAGGCATTTCTTGTAGTATAGGTTCAGTTTGAATTTCTTCATTTGAACACAATTCTGGTATGCTCTCAACTGACACTGATACTGGGGAGCAGTACGAACATCTGATCCAATATTAATTTCAGAGGGTAGTTTGAAAATAATAGAAGGATAGAATGGAGTACTACTGGATTGTTTCTTCTTCTGACTAGGTTCCAGATCAGGATGACTGGAAACTTTATCTTCTGAATCTTCTTTATTGTAGTTGATAAGATTAGATTCACAGAAGACAATTGGAGTTACTGGGGGAGTGTCAAGGGCTGGTTTGTTGATTGCAGCATTTGATTCATCGAAAGTAACATGTATGGATTCTTGTACTTTCTCCAGTCTCTTGTTGTAAACTCTGAAGGCTTTGCGAATGGCTGAATATCCTAAGAAATATCCTTCATCAGCTTTGGCATCAAATTTGCCTAACTGAGTGGAGTCGTTCAGGATGTAAACTGGACATCCAAAAACGTGAAAATAACCAATATTTGGTTTTCTATTTCTCAATATTTCATAGGAAGTCTTCTTGTGTCGCTTCACCTACACTGATCGATTCTGGGTGTGGCAAGCAGTTGCAATTGCTTCAGCCCAGAAACTGGTAGGAAGACCAGATTCAGCTAGCATACTCATGGCAGCTTCTATCAGCGTTCGATTTTTCCTTTCTACCACTCCATTCTACTCTGGAGTGCGTGCTGATGAGAAGTTCTGGGAGACGCCAGTGTCAGTACAGAATTTCTCCAGAGTTGCATTCTGGAATTCTGTTCCATTGTCGCTTCTTAACTGACACACTTTTCGCTTATGCTTCAGTTCAATCTGCTTGATAAGAGAGATGATTTCAGCTGCAGCTTCATTTTTAGACCTGAGAAAGACCACCCAACAATATCTGGAGAATTCATCTACGATCACCAGGGTGTATCTTTTACCAGCACGAGTCTGAACATTCACTGGACCAAAGAGGTCCATATGAAGCATGTGAAGTGGTTCAGTAATGCTGAAATTCTGTCTAGTCTTGAAACTGGCACGTTTCTGCTTTCCCATCTCACATCCTGGACATGGCCTTTCCTTTTTGAAAGAAACTGAAGGTATCCCATTTGCCAGTTGTTTTCTAGACAACTTATTAATATTTTTGAAATTTAAATGGGATAACCTCTTATGCCATAACCAGTTTGTGTCTTCATCAGCTTGAGTGTAGAAACATTGCTCTGAAGAAGAGCTTTCCATATCCATCACATACACGTTCCCTTTTCTGGGAGCAATCAACACTACCTTCCAGTCCTTGTTGAATACAATGCCATGAACAATATTGAATAGAACTTGATAGCCATCATCACACAGTTGGCTTACACTGATTAGGTTATATTTCAAACCATTCACATATGCAACACGTCTGAATTTGACTTGTCCATTGTTCAGAACACCATACCCCTCAATCTTTCCACAACCATCATTTCCAAAAGTAATGGAGGGTCCATCAGAAATGATGAATTCCTCCAGCAGGGTCTTACATCCGGTCATCGTCCTGCCAGCTGCACTGTCAAGATACCAGGTATGCTTCTTTCGATCGCCCTGCACATCCACCAGATATATCAGTTAGATTTGGGAACCCATCGACTGATGGGTTCACTGGATCCTCCCTTATGGATCCCTGGAGGTATCTGGTTGAGTTCACTTTCTTCAACAGTAGTTTTTGTTGAAAACACTACTGGAGTTGATAGTTTAGAAACCTTTTTCTTTTTCTCAACTGGAGAAATAAATTTGTCTTTCCTTGCAAAAGGTTTAGTATTTTGTCTAGGGCCAGATGAAGTACCCTCAATAAAGTTTAATCTTGCATTAAAACTTTGAAATTGACGAGTCAGTGTTTGAATCTGGCTCTCTAACCTGGACAAAACATTTTCATCAGATGATACCTGAGCCTTTCCAGTTGTAGGCTTAGGTATGGGATTGTTCTGCTTAACCTTTTTAACTGGAGCAGTCATCTGGACAGCTCCAGTCTTAACCTCTGGGCAAAGAACTGGGAGAGTATTGGCCTTGGGAGTTACAGGCTCATCATAAACAGTGGTGGGCCTGAATCCCTCTGGTAATCGATCGATTACTGGTATTAATGATGCTACATGAGTATTTCCATCTAAATATGCACGTTTTTGAGTAGGAAATTGATTTACTCCAGCATCATATGGCATTTTGGTTTCAAGCCATGATTTAATCACCAGTTTTTCTTTTTCTAAAATGATCTCAAGATCTTGTTTTTCTTGGATCAATTGTTCAGTTACCAGAACCTGGGCTTGAAATGCCAGTTCAATATCTTGAAGTTCTTTTAATTTTGATTTTAAAGCAGCCATTTCAGAGGAATCTGTTTCTAGACCGTTTAGACTGTCAAATCTAACAGTTTCCACAAAAATTAAATCAGAATTTAGAGCTTCAGCGATGTCCAATTTAAGTTCAGGATTAGTTTCAAGATCATACTCACTAACCTTTTTAATAACAATGTCGACCCAACGACCAGATGTGACATCATCCTTCACCAGATGCTCTTGATCTGCCAGAGCCATAAAACAACAATCTCTTTCCTCTTCTTCATCGACTGATGAATCATCAGAGGGAACCCATGCTTCTTCAGTAGTTGCTATCATGCATTTGTTATTGTCTTCCATCTGTTTAGACAAGAGAGCAATCTGAGCCTTAAGCTTTTTGTATTTCAACTTATAGCTATCATCAGGCTTGTTATAAGAAGCAGTTGACCAGACTGAGAGACAAACTGACTGGACCTGCACTCTTTCATGAAGTGACCTTTTCTGCCACACTTAAAGCATGTCAGATTGGTCTTGTCAGTGGAAGAACTGGGTGCATGTTGTCCAGTGTGCCTATTTGCTCTGGCCTTAAAACGGTTAAACATTTTGGCCATCATTGCAACCAGGTCATCACTGTCAGTTTCATCACAGTCTGGAGAGATATCATTACAGACTCCAGAATCCATTAGTTCAGACATCATCTTCTTCATAGAAAATACATTCTCAGAAGATATTAATGCCGCACAAGGTGGTGCAGTATTAGTGACCACTGTGGAACTACTGAAAGCATGATTAAAAGATCTTGTTTTTCTTGGATCAATTGTTCAGTTACCAGAACCTGGGCTTGAAATGCCAGTTCAATATCTTGAAGTTCTTTTAATTTTGATTTTAAAGCAGCCATTTCAGAGGAATCTGTTTCTAGACCGTTTAGACTGTCAAATCTAACAGTTTCCACAAAAATTAAATCAGAATTTAGAGCTTCAGCGATGTCCAATTTAAGTTCAGGATTAGTTTCAAGATCATACTCACTAACCTTTTTAATAACAATGTCGACCCAACGACCAGATGTGACATCATCCTTCACCAGATGCTCTTGATCTGCCAGAGCCATAAAACAACAATCTCTTTCCTCTTCTTCATCGACTGATGAATCATCAGAGGGAACCCATGCTTCTTCAGTAGTTGCTATCATGCATTTGTTATTGTCTTCCATCTGTTTAGACAAGAGAGCAATCTGAGCCTTAAGCTTTTTGTATTTCAACTTATAGCTATCATCAGGCTTGTTATAAGAAGCAGTTGACCAGACTGAGAGACAAACTGACTGGACCTGCACTCTTTCATGAAGTGACCTTTTCTGCCACACTTAAAGCATGTCAGATTGGTCTTGTCAGTGGAAGAACTGGGTGCATGTTGTCCAGTGTGCCTATTTGCTCTGGCCTTAAAACGGTTAAACATTTTGGCCATCATTGCAACCAGGTCATCACTGTCAGTTTCATCACAGTCTGGAGAGATATCATTACAGACTCCAGAATCCATTAGTTCAGACATCATCTTCTTCATAGAAAATACATTCTCAGAAGATATTAATGCCGCACAAGGTGGTGCAGTATTAGTGACCACTGTGGAACTACTGAAAGCATGATTAAAAGATCTTGTTTTTCTTGGATCAATTGTTCAGTTACCAGAACCTGGGCTTGAAATGCCAGTTCAATATCTTGAAGTTCTTTTAATTTTGATTTTAAAGCAGCCATTTCAGAGGAATCTGTTTCTAGACCGTTTAGACTGTCAAATCTAACAGTTTCCACAAAAATTAAATCAGAATTTAGAGCTTCAGCGATGTCCAATTTAAGTTCAGGATTAGTTTCAAGATCATACTCACTAACCTTTTTAATAACAATGTCGACCCAACGACCAGATGTGACATCATCCTTCACCAGATGCTCTTGATCTGCCAGAGCCATAAAACAACAATCTCTTTCCTCTTCTTCATCGACTGATGAATCATCAGAGGGAACCCATGCTTCTTCAGTAGTTGCTATCATGCATTTGTTATTGTCTTCCATCTGTTTAGACAAGAGAGCAATCTGAGCCTTAAGCTTTTTGTATTTCAACTTATAGCTATCATCAGGCTTGTTATAAGAAGCAGTTGACCAGACTGAGAGACAAACTGACTGGACCTGCACTCTTTCATGAAGTGACCTTTTCTGCCACACTTAAAGCATGTCAGATTGGTCTTGTCAGTGGAAGAACTGGGTGCATGTTGTCCAGTGTGCCTATTTGCTCTGGCCTTAAAACGGTTAAACATTTTGGCCATCATTGCAACCAGGTCATCACTGTCAGTTTCATCACAGTCTGGAGAGATATCATTACAGACTCCAGAATCCATTAGTTCAGACATCATCTTCTTCATAGAAAATACATTCTCAGAAGATATTAATGCCGCACAAGGTGGTGCAGTATTAGTGACCACTGTGGAACTACTGAAAGCATGATTAAAAGAATCTTTTTCTGCCTCAATCCTCTGGGCTTGATTTTCTTCAGTGAATCTGAAGGCTCCATACAATGTTGACAAAGTATGGGAATGCAAGGTTTTACCTTGCCTCAAGACCAGAATCATGTGAGGATTCTCAATGTTCTTTTTGAACAGAGAATAATGAATGCATGTTTGGCTTGAATCTTTGAGAATTGATGAATCTTGAATCAGAGTTGTCTTTTGAAGTGCGGAAGGTATGAATCTTGGTTTCGACTGTATCAATCTTCGATTCACGAATGAGATTCAACTTTTTGATTCTTCGGTTTTAATTCTTGAACGAATCTCATCTTCTTGAAGTGAAGTTTCATGAATATGAACTCTCCCCCTTGATGTATGCATTTGAGTTTCCTGATAAAATGTTGTTGTATGACTTGAAGATCTTGAATGAAGTGTGTTTGATGAAGACTCTTTTGAGGCTTTACTTCTTTGACTTGAATCTTCTAACAAATCTTTCAACCTTTTTGAAGCTTGGATCTTTGTCATATCAACTCTAACACTTTGGAGAGTAAGCCTTTGAATGAAGTTTGAATGAAATTCTTATGAAGTAATCATGCTCCCCCTCAATCCATGAGTATAACCGTTTTGGAGCATCTTTTGAACTTTTGTAGCGTCTTGAGTGAGAATCTTTTCATCTTTGGTTTCATTCTAATCTCTAAAGTCAATTCAGACACATCATAAACAATTTTCTCCCTCTATACACAAGCTTTGATAAGCCTAAACCCATTTGAAACAACCAATTACAAAAAAAATTCTCAACATAGACTCTCATTCCATTTCTATCATCAACTATGCCGTGGAAAATGATAGAGAGAAGGTACTTTCAGAAGACAAATATTGATGGAACACAGACTCTCATTCCATTCTTGTCATTTGAAGACAATACCAAATTCATCTCCGAGGCAAAAGCTTAGTTGACAAAGACTATGAATCAATCATATATTTTCTCCCCCTCATAATGACAAAATTGGGAACCACTGTCATTATGTACACATTTGATTGATTAAATGTCTCAAGGAACAAGAAGATATGGAGAAAAGTCAACCATCAAAACATCAACCCAAACTAGTAGCCCAACCCAAGAGATCCTATGGGTGACTAAAATGTAAGATTGAAGTTGTTGGGACAAACATTATATCATGGTATTGGTGGTTTCTGTGTTTGTGTGAAGAGAAATGAAACCGGATAAGAATGATCCGTTTGCATGTTCAAAAATCAAAAGGATTAATGAAATGACCGATAGAAATGTATAACATTTTTCGGATTTCCTATGTATCATTGAGATATGCACAAAACAAGTCTCTAACATAGTTCGGTCTGCGGCTTTGCAACCACGAGATTGCTTCAAAGAATATAAATCATGGTTAACACTACCGAAGCATTTGATAACCACAATTTTATCCTTAAAGACTTTTAGGGATAACCAAGGTCACTTAGACTTCTTGTTAACTCAATAATCACATAAATGTAATTACGAGACCTACGTTCAATGTTGGAAAAGATGTTAGCATTGGTAGGATTTCCATTCGATCATCGTGGAATATCATTGCAGATATCACTACGAATGTTCCAGCTATATCACAAAGATAAGCAATTATATCACAAAGATATAACTCGAATGTGTTCTAAGAAGAATAAACGATGATCAATTTAATGATCAATCAAATTAAGCTCTAGACACAACGTGATCAAATGAAGTCGGGGACTGGAGCAGAATGTCGCCCTTTTTCAATATCAACATCTTCCAAAAGAAGAGTCAATAGAAGTGTGAAAATCTCCGTGAGAATAAAACAAGTATTTGTTAAGAAACACTTGAGTGGTTAGGTAAAGATGTGCATTGCTTCACTGGGTCCATGAAGACTTCTTCAATATCAAGATATCAACAAATGACATCTGATAGAAACGTGTTTTACCCGGCTTTTGAGAATTTTGGGAAGGGTATCATTTCTTTTAACCCTTTTCTCACAACAAATCACCGTAACCTCTCACTTTTCGACTTTACTCCCTCCATTCTAGTTGCACGAAATCAACATCACTCAAAATACCCTCACTATCTAATGAAAGAAGTGAATACTCCGGGGTTAGAACTCATCGGCGATGATGAAATTCATGGAGTCAATTTTGAGAAAAACTTATTGCTCATGTGCAAACTAATCACCGAACTCCATTTGGATAAAAATCATTGGAAAAACATCAAATGTGTGTATGAAAACAATTTGAAACACATTTGAAGGTTTGAAGTATGTTGAAATCACAAACTCCTCCTTAATCTATGCAATAATAGATCAAAAATGGTTTTCATAGAAAGGTGGAGCAAAAATTGTTTTTGTGAAATCAAGAGGAAACACAAAGTTTTGCTTCAACAACAATGTTGGTAGTAAGATAGCTAGGGAGTACACAAAGGCGTTCAATCCGTCGCATCTTACAACAACATGTTGGAGGCAATTAAAAACATTTAAGGAACGTGAAAATCCAATCAATTAGTACAATATGAGAGAACAAAAGAGTACACAAAGGCGTTCGATCCTTCGTTTCCCATATCACTAATTGAGAGTTTGAAAAGTTTGTTTGAAGAAAAAATTTGATTGTTATTACACATACATATTCATATAAGAATACTCGGAAGTACACAAAGGCGTTCGATCCTTCGTTTCCCATATCACTAATTGAGAGTTTGAAAAGTTTGTTTGAAGAAAAAATTTGATTGTTATTACACATACATATTCATATAAGAATACTCGGAAGTACACAAAGGCGTTCGATTCCTTGTTTTCTTATATCAATTTATATGTATAATAACAATACGTTGAAAAAATAAATATATCATTTAAGAACGGGTTGCATACATAGTATATGCAAGCCATTTAAAAAATCTTTTTGTTTATTTTTGAAATTTTTCAATTTTGTATTTTGTTTTCTGGAATGTTTCAAGAATTCCTTCAAATGAAAAAGAATTAAGGTTTAAGATTTAACATACCAAGCTTGGAGATCAGAAAATTAAACCTCTTTTCGTCCAACGGTTTTGTGAACAAATCTGCAAGTTGAAATTCAGTTCCCACAAAGTAGAGTTCGATGTCACCTTTCTCAATATGATCTTTGAGAAAATGATATCTAACATCAATATGCTTTGATCGAGAGTGGTTTACTGAGTTGACTGCAATGGCAATGGCACTCTGAGAATCACAATAGATAGGAATATGATCATACGTCAGACCATAATCAGTCAGTTGTGTCTTCATCCATAAGACTTGAGCACAACAACTAGCTGCAGCCACATATTCTGCTTCAGCCGTTGATAGTGAAACACAGTTCTGTTTCTTGGAAGACCAACTCACAATTTTATCTCCTAAAAATTGTAAAGTACCGGAAGTGCTCTTGCGATCTAGTTTACAACCTGCATGATCTGCATCTGAATAAGCAGTTAGATTGAATCCAGTAACCCTTGGATACCAGAGACCTAAATCGGGTGTACCCTTCAGATAACGAAAGATTCGTTTCACAGCTTGATAATGTAAATCAGTTGGAGCAGCTTGATATCTAGCACACATACATGTTGCAAACATTATATCTGGGCGAGATGCTGTTAGGTACAACAATGAACCAATCATACTTCTATATCTCTTTTGGTCAAATGGTTTCCCATTTGTATCAGTATTAATGGTTGTTCGAGCAGCCATTGGGGTAGAAATTGAAGAACATGAAGTCATATCAAACTTTTTCAACATGTCATTTATGTATTTACCTTGTGATATAAAATTACCAGTTGGTAATTGTTTGATTTGAAGACCCAAAAAGTAATTCATTTCCCCAATCATGCTCATTTCAAAATGATTGACCATTAGAGATGAAAAGTTTCGGCAAAATGTTTGACTGGTCGACCCAAATATAATGTCATCAACATATATTTGAACTAGTAGAACATGCTTACCTTGTTTGCGAATGAACAGGGTAGGGTCAATTATGCCTTTGGTAAATCCACCTTTAAGTAAGAAAGTAGTTAAGGAATCATACCATGCTCGGGGTGCTTGCTTAAGACCGTAGAGAGCCTTGTCTAACCTGTAGACATGATTTGGCTTCTGAGGATCAACAAAACCTTCTGGTTGATCAACGTAAACTTCTTCTTTGAGGTCACCATTCAGGAAAGCAGTCTTCACATCCATTTGAAACACAGTGAAGTTCCGGAATGCGGCATAAGCTAAGAAGATTCGAATGGCCTCCATTCTTGCAACTGGAGCAAAAGTTTCGTCGAAATCAACACCAGGTTGTTGGCAATAACCCTTTGCAACAAGTCGAGCTTTATTCCTTACTACCACTCCATTCTCATCCTTTTTGTTTTTGAAAATCCACTTAGTACCGATTGGATCAGCTTTTCTTGGATTTGGAACTAACCTCCATACCTTCAGTCTTTCAAATTGAGCGAGTTCATCTTGCATAGCCTTAACCCACTCTGGATCTTGAAGAGCTTCAGATACCGTTTTGGGTTCAATATTGCTAAGAGAAAGTGCAACAAGACACTCATTCACTGAAGTACGAGTAGTTACTCCTGCTTGTGGATCTCCAATTATCTGATCAGTAGGATGGTCTTTCTGCATACGTGTCCACTTGTGAGCATGAGGAAGCGGATCTTGTTCATGAAGATCAACATCATCATCATTGAAACTTGAGTTTTGTTGAGAGATAGAGTCATAACTTGGTATAACTCTTTCCTCATAAGCTGGATGATCAAAGTCAAGTGGTACATACACATTCGGAGTGTTCAGGGGATTAGTTGTCTGAGTGAATTGAGAAGGTTGTTCTTGAACATTCATTTGAGTAGGATTCTCAGGAGAGGATGATGGAATAGAATCATTTGAAGATGATATTTGCTCAGAAGAACTTGATGATGATTCATGAGTGTTGTTAGGAACTGGATCGTGGTTATGAAGAGGTTCATTGTTTGGAATTGGTTCAACGATGATCTGAGGTTCTTGATCATGAACCGGTTTTGAATTATAGAATTCTTCAAAAAGAATATCTAATTCATCACTGGTTGGAGTTGGAAATTTCTTGAATTTAGAAGCTAAGGTGGTATTCCTTGTAGAAGGACTTGAAGCACTTGAATCCATACTTGTTGGTAGCAAGCTTTCTTGCTCAAAAATCATGCCTGACATCTCATCGAACCAAACATTCATCGTCTCTTGAATTGTGTTTGTTCGACGATTATAGATTCGGTAGGCAATTGATGTTTTGGAATAACCAACAAAATATCCTTCATCACCTTTCTTCTCGAATTTTCCAAGATTCTCCCGATCATTCAACGTGTAACAAACACACCCAAATATATGGAAGTAGTTGATGTTGGGTTTCCGTTTGTTAATAACCTCATAAGGAGTCTTTTCGAAACGCTGATTGATGATGGACCGATTCTGAGTGTGACACGCAGTGTCAACAGCTTCAGCCCACATATTGGATGGCAATTTGGAATAAGCAAGCATTGTCCTTGCTGCTTCCACCAGCGATCGATTTCTCCTTTCAACAACACCGTTTTGTTGTGGGGTGCGAACTGCTGAGAATTGATGAGTAATACCTTTGGATTTGCAGAATTCATCAAAAACAGCATTCTTGAATTCAGTACCGTTATCCGAACGGATGTAACGAACAGGAAGTTGAAGATTTACTTGAGTAATGGTGATGAAATCTATCAACATCTGAGTTGTTTCATCTTTGGATGCTAGGAACTTAACCCAAGTATATCTTGAATAATCATCAACAATAACCAGGATGTATTTCTTCCCATTTCGGCTTTGAACTTTCATCGGCCCACAAAGATCCATGTGAAGCAAATGAAGAGGTGCTAAAGAATTTGGAGATTTCTTCGGTTTATGAGAAACTCTCTTAATTTTCCCAACAGCACAAGAAGGACAGACATGCTCACTTTCATACTTATAGTCAGGTAAGCCTTCAACAAGATGCTTATTGACTAAAGTATTGATTGTTTGGAAATTCAGATGAGAGAGCCTTCTATGCCATAACCAAGAATTCTTTGAAGTAGCCTTTGAAATGAGACAGATATTATCGGTTGGTTGGTTATCATCGAGATTAACGGTAAAAAGGTTATCGTCACGATCGCCACAAAGAATATCAACTCCATCTAAGGTTTGGACTTTGCAAAGAGATTTTCGAAAAAGAACTTGAAGATTGTTATCACAGAATTGTCCAACACTGAACAAGTTGTGACTTAAACCTTCAACATAGTGAACTTTCTTGATTATAATCCCATTTCGTTCAATGTCCCCATAACCTAAGATAGGAGCGAAATTGTTGTTTCCAAAGCGAACAGTTCCCATGAATCTTTCAACAAAATTCTTCAGCAAAGACTTATTTCCAGTCATGTGCTTCGAACACCCGGAATTGAGTATCCAAACACAGATGGTTATTTCCTGCAATCAAAGAAATTTAACCGTTTTTAGGTACCCACTTGAAAACGGGTCCTTTTTGGTTAGATAAAATAGGCAGGGTATATAACTTAGGATGCGCATTCAAACATGTTATTGAATCAACATAAGCATCAGCAAGCATATTATCAACAAACATATTTGAATAAAATGTACGAACATTCACACGAGAATTAAAAGTAACATGTCTACAAGCATTCATATCCACCACACAGGAATTAAAATTGTTTACAAGCTCACAAGGCCTTGCCTTGGCACATTCAACATTTATTAACAAATCAGAATTGTTTTGTTTAACAGGAACACCTTTCCATCGATTAACAGCTTTTCTCCTCCTTCTTTTCTTCTTTTTCTCAACCTCTTTCTGATTACTAGTGATCTTAGGTACTAATGACTTAGCAACCCATTTAGCATCACTACTTAAGCTCTTTCCACCTGTTGAATTGAAGCTACAAAGATTAGAACGAGGAGTTTTAAAAACTTTCATCTTTTTGGAATCTTTTGGTGGTGAGGAAACTTCTTGCTTCTTTGGTTTATCATGAGAAAACCACCCATATCTATCTCTATATCTAGTTGAACCACTTGATGTATCTTTAGTTAGCGAAACTGAGCTAGACTTAGACACCTTAGGTAGAAAGCTAGATTGAGAGCTAGATTTAGAAGCATTAGGATAGTCTTTCGGAAGTTTCACTTTGGTGTACTTTGTTGTGTGTGGGGTTTCAGCTTGTTCCTTTTTGACATGTTTCACAGGTGTAGCAATGGTCTTTGGTTCAGTCTTGACAAGTTTGGTCTTAACTCGTTTATTTGAGTAATATGAAGTTGGAGATTTGGACGATGGTTTTTGAGATTCCATTTCTGTTTCCATTTTGATTTTGGTAGATTCATTCTTTTTCTCAGTTTCTGAATCAAAAATATATTCTCCCTCCATGAATTTATCAAAATCAACCTTCGTGAAATCTTTTGAAAAAGAAAATATCAATGGAGATTGATTAATTTTAGATTTATTTGAAAATTTTGAGTCAATTTCTTCCAATTTGAAAATTGAAGATTGTTTTGTTTAACAGGAACACCTTTCCATCGATTAACAGCTTTTCTCCTCCTTCTTTTCTTCTTTTTCTCAACCTCTTTCTGATTACTAGTGATCTTAGGTACTAATGACTTAGCAACCCATTTAGCATCACTACTTAAGCTCTTTCCACCTGTTGAATTGAAGCTACAAAGATTAGAACGAGGAGTTTTAAAAACTTTCATCTTTTTGGAATCTTTTGGTGGTGAGGAAACTTCTTGCTTCTTTGGTTTATCATGAGAAAACCACCCATATCTATCTCTATATCTAGTTGAACCACTTGATGTATCTTTAGTTAGCGAAACTGAGCTAGACTTAGACACCTTAGGTAGAAAGCTAGATTGAGAGCTAGATTTAGAAGCATTAGGATAGTCTTTCGGAAGTTTCACTTTGGTGTACTTTGTTGTGTGTGGGGTTTCAGCTTGTTCCTTTTTGACATGTTTCACAGGTGTAGCAATGGTCTTTGGTTCAGTCTTGACAAGTTTGGTCTTAACTCGTTTATTTGAGTAATATGAAGTTGGAGATTTGGACGATGGTTTTTGAGATTCCATTTCTGTTTCCATTTTGATTTTGGTAGATTCATTCTTTTTCTCAGTTTCTGAATCAAAAATATATTCTCCCTCCATGAATTTATCAAAATCAACCTTCGTGAAATCTTTTGAAAAAGAAAATATCAATGGAGATTGATTAATTTTAGATTTATTTGAAAATTTTGAGAAATCAGGAATCTTGGTATCCAACTTCACATTATGGGTAGTCTCAGAAATTAGGTCAACTTGAACTGACACATCTTTGGTCTCACAAGAAAATTGAGTAGACGTATCAACACCTATACTAGCACTAGGCTTAGGGTGAACAACTAACTCATCAACAGCGTTGCATGTGAAAAACCTATAGAAGTACCAATCAATCTGATCTTTCTGATGAAGAACTTGCACACAATCATCAGCTATAAAAGTAGCAGTATTTTGACAAGTACATTCAAGAGTATTGGTAGATGAATCACAAGTAGTTTGGGTAGAATTTTCTA
Organism: Erigeron breviscapus; assembly: GCA_034093135.1. Taxonomy (NCBI): domain Eukaryota; kingdom Viridiplantae; phylum Streptophyta; class Magnoliopsida; order Asterales; family Asteraceae; genus Erigeron; species Erigeron breviscapus. The sequence continues at coordinate 19,622,130 of CM067173.1, forward strand.
CGGATGCACTTTGGTCAGTTTGAGTAGAAACATTCTCACAAACTTTCTTAGTATTAACAACAATACATTTATCCTCTAGATTCGGACTTTGAGACTTGAGATGATTGATAACTGTTTGTTGAGATTCCACCTTTTGTTGTAAATCTTCTATTTGCTTTTCCAAAAATGTGGTTGGAAAATACATTTTAGTTGATTTAGGTGAAGTACCAACAGATTCTGGGTTTTGAAAATTTGATTCAATTTCTTCCAATTTGAAAATTGAAGATTGTTTTGTTTTGTATGAATCATTGATTGCATCATAATTAACCAAAAAATCTTGATTAGGTATTCTCTCAACTTCATCAGTCTCAAATTCGTCATCCAATGGACGAATAAATTGTTGTATCATACCAAGGCGAAGAAATTTTTCATCATACAGGGGTTCGATTTCCTCTTTGGCCTTTTGTAATGGTGTGATATTCTCAAATCCCAACCCGAGAAGAAGATCTGTTTTGTCAATCTTTGACTTGTTAAAATAGGCAGTGAAATTCAAGAGAGGATTTTGTTCAACTTTATATAACTTTTCTTGATAGAAAATTATATTCTTTTTAAATTCCTCAACTTGTTTTTCAAGATTCTCAATCTCAATGCCTTTTAGAAAACAATTATGATTTAAATCAGAAATCTTCCTTTCGAGTTCAACATTGTTTGGTTTGGCTTCTTGAAGCTTTTTATTGAGAATATCAACATCCATTTGTCTTGCATTTGCCCGAAGCCATTCATTGGTCTTTTGAATTTCAAGATCTTGATTGGTCTTTTCAAGATCATGAATGGTCTTCTCAAGATTTTGACATCTTAGTAATAACTTAGAATCAGGTGTGACATTCATCTCACATTCTTTAACCAACATTTTGTCTTTGTATGTTTGAAAGTCTTGTTTAGTAGTAGCATGTTCAAAAAGTAATTTTGAGTGTTCTTCAAGAAGATTTGAAAATTCACTTTTTGAAAATGAAATACTATTTTTTAACTTTTTGTTTTTGTTGGCTAAAGAATTGATATGATTTGTTAATTTAGATAAAGCTAATCTACAAGACTCTTTATCCTTAATCAAAGAAAAAGTAGAGTCGAGATTTACCTCATCATCTGGGTATTCATTATCAGTGCTTTCTGCTTCAAGGACTTTGTTCTTGGCCAATCTCGCCATATAGCAAACATTAGCGGAGAGATCTTGATCTTCATCATCAGTGAGCAACAGCCATTTGTCATCTTCGGCAAGCAATGCATGTCCTGCTTTGACCTGTTTGGCTAATAGTGTAACATCCCGAACTTTTATTTAATGATTGACTAATGCCGTTAAGTCAATTTGGGGTGTCGTTAAGTCTTTACTTAATATTTGAATGTAGTTATGTGTGGTTAACGTAGATAAAGTAGTTAGGTTTGAAAGCCTAAATTTTAATGACGAATAAAAGTGTGATTAATGTCGCTTAAAGGCTATGTAGTGCCTTTTAATGAAGGACTAATGTTGTGTATGGTCAATAATGCAGTTTGTGGCCAATAATGAAGGGTTTAGAAGTCCAGGGACTGATTTTGACATGGGTTGAAATCTAAAAACGGGATTAAGGCTTTGATGGGTGTAATTAGGGTTGATTAAGCAGCCATTAGCAAATAATAAAGCAATTAATCCTTTCTTGAATCCTAAAGCAACTAATCAAGTATTTGATCAAACGATTTGGTGTTGTATATTGATCGATCATCTAGTCAAGCAGGTAATCATTGATGTATTGATTGTATTTTCAGATTTAGAGGTTGTTTATTTACGAAACAGATCTGATTAGAAAGGAATTTAGCAAGTAATTAGGGCTTAAAAGGTGTTTTGGTTAATTAACATTGAAAGTGATGTTAAACGAGTCTATAATCGATCAAGTTAATCAAAAGACGTTTATTTGTGTCAAAAACATGTTTGGAAAGAAGCCTTGATCGATCAAAATCTGGAAAATTGATGAAGTTAGTCGTTTTTGGAGTTCTGGACGAAAATATGATTTAATTCGTAACTGGGCCTAAGTTCGTCGGAACGAAGATAAAGTTCGTACGAAGATTAAGTTCGTAAGAATGATTTTTGAGTTATCTTCGTAAGACCAAATTAAATTCGTAAGAATCCATTTTCGTAAAGTAGAACGAACGAAGTTTAAGTTCGTACGAAGATTAACTTCGTTAGCTAAGTTCGTACGAAGGCTATCTTCGTAAGGTGAAATTCTGGAATTTTACGTAGTCAGTCTTAAGGTCGTTCGAGAGTCCGTTTAAGATTCCAAATGACTTATACTTTATATGTTAATGAACGATAGGTGTCGGAGGTTACTGATAAGCATTATTAGCTACTTGTTTGTGCGCGTGTACTACAACCAGGTAAGATACACTACTTTGACACGCTGGGGGATTAACTAAAAGCTGGTTTCAAATCATAAACACTTCCATTCGGTACCTTATTATTGCATGTGGGCATATGGGTTACTTGGGAGGTATTATGGGTTATGCAGTTGACCATGAGACCTGAGATGCAGTCCCTATTGTAGTGTAATGTAGTATTGCTTAATGTAGTATGCAGTTATGCAGTTGATGTAGTTTAATGAAGTATCTTGATATGCATGATATATATATAGAAATGAAGTTGATGTGTGATATGCATGTTTGACTTGTACGCCTAGTTCACTAGACTTGCTAGGTTGCTATGTCACTTGCACGTTTAAGGATCCAAACGTAATGAAGTTAAAGTGTGTGAATGTCTAGGAATGTGTGTTACCTAGACTATATGTGTGTGAATGTTTGGGAATGCAGGGACCCAACTATATGTGTGTGAATGTTTGGGAATGCAGGGACCCAATCTATATGTGTGAAATCGAGCTCATAAAACAGATGCAGTGAAAAGTGTTAAGCTTAACCCGTACTAGCCTTAGCCGGGCGAGTGCGTAGATGCAGTTGTTGCTTGGGTGGCTCCTCGCAACGTGGTCTCTATAACGCAGGGCGAGTAATACGAGGGGTTTGACCAACCTTCATATACGGATTACTCAAGGATTGGCTTGCCATTCCTTAACGACGTAAGATGAGTAGTCTTTTGACTAATCATCCAGTCGGGTGTGATGCAGGGCACACTTATATGCAGTTAACGAAGATACGTGTGACAATGTGTGAACTAATGCAGGATAGGCACCTTTAGGATGATTATCCTAATTGAAACGAAGTTGAAATGCAGTATATGTGTGAACTAATGCAGGATAGGCACCTTTAGGATGATTATCCTAATTGAAACGAAGTTGAAATGCAGTATATGTGTGAACGTGTGATGTGTGTTGTGCCTAATAAAACTTGTCTAATAATGAAGATTGTTTTAATTGGACAAATGCTTTTAAATTAAGTGTTATCTTACTTAGCTATTCTTATAGCTAACACTTGCTTCTTAATGTGGTTGTTCCCTCAGGTTTAGCTTGATGGAATCTAGATGCAGGACGTGTGAGCTTGGGTAGATGCAATGCAGGAGCCTTAGCTACCCTTGGACGATGCTTACTTTAGACATTCGTTACATTTCGTATTTAATGTCGAATTTATGTAGTGATGTGTGAACGGTTGTTTTATGTTGGGCAACCGTTGGGTTTTCATTTGAACTATGTTTTGATATGGCATGTAACACCAAATAAATGCAGAAACTGAAATGTTTTGATCGGTTTTGACTTTTACAGTCTTTACTTCCGCAAGTTAACACCGTTAGGTGAAAAGTTTTTGAAAACCCATATTTTTAAACAACGGGTGTTACAAATAGCATCTTTTGCTTGTAGTACTCATAGTTCCGCTTCTTGGGTTGTTTGCAATCAACAGCAAAATGTCCAGGAACTCCACAATTGTAGCACCTTTTGTCTGATGTCTTCCCTTTCTCAACTGCTTGTTTCTCATAAACATCCTTCTTTTCACCATATCTTGAACCAGTAGCATCACTTTGCTCATTGCTCCTTGGATGATAGTGTTCCTTCTTTGGAAATGCACTTGTTGAAGAAGTGCGGAGATTGTTGTTTGTTGGCCTCGCTTTATAAAATCTCTTCTTGAAATGCTTAGTTACTGCGGCAAGAGCTTGATATAGTTCATCTGAAACACCATCTCTTGTAGCCATTACATCATCTCCCTCCTCATCAGACGAAGAAACAACCATCATTTGCCGTTTAAGAGCTTCAGAAATCTTCTTCTCAACGATCAATGCCAAAGGATCAGAAGATACAACTTCTGGCATTTTGTTTGATGAAGCTTTGCTTAGGACTTGGTTTTCATTGAGCTTGAAGGATTCATATAGAGTATGAATGGTGAATTTGGTTAGGTTTTGATGTTGCTTGATTTGGGTTCCAAACTCTTCCCATTCTTGACCAAGTGCTTTGATGAACTTGATGTTTAACTCAATCTCAGTTTTCTTGACATTGTTCTTTCTCAGTTCATTAATGACATTGCAGAATCTGTAATAAACTGCCTCAAGAGATTCATTTGGCATTTTGGAGAAGTTGTCAAACTCAGTCAAAATGTTGGTCAATCTGATTGTTGAAGTCACATCAGCTCCTTCCATCTGTCTAGCCACCTCATCCCATATCTCTTTTGCTGTATCATAAGAATCAACAGACCCATAGATTTCATCCGGTAGAGCTCTGTATAAACATGACCTTGCTCTGTTATCTGCAGCTGTTCGATCCTTTTGCTCAGCATTCAAAAGTTCATGAGTTAGAATAACTGCACCAGTAGTGGGATGGAGATGAACAGCAAGTCCATTCAGAATGGAATCTTTCATCATATGACCATTTGTTTGACTTTCCACATAGTCCATGAATCGTTTCTTCCATAGTCCGTAAGAACCACGGTAGAGAACTGGAGGTCTTGTATCAGAACCTAATGCCAATGCTTCACGAGAAGCCATTTGAGATTGATTTGAATTGAAAGAGCAAATGAAACGATCTTGATTTAAACAAGAATTGAAACGATCTTGATTGAAACAAGAATTGAAACGATCTTGATTTAAACAAGAATTGAAACGATCTTGATTTAAACAAGAATTGAAACGATCTTGATTGAACCAGGTAATTGAAACGATCTTGATTTAAACAAGAATTGAAACGATCTTGATTTAAACAAGAATTGAAACGATCTTGATTTAAACAGGAATTGAAACGATCTTGATTTAAACAAGAATTGAAACGATCTTGATTTAAACAAGAATTGAAACGATCTTGATTGAAACAAGAATTGAAACGATCTTGATTGAAGATCGTCTTAGAATCTTTAAAGAAAATTTGGTTAAGTATAGAAAGTGAAACGGTCTTGACAACTGGGACGATCTTGATTGAAGATCGTCTTGGAAATTTGATGAAAATATGGTTAAGTATAAGAAATGAAACGATCTTGAATAAGATCGTCTTGAATCTTTAAAGAAAATTTGGTAAAGTATGGAAATTGAAACGGTCTTGAACTGGAATGGTTTTGAAGGGAAAAATGAAACGGTCTTGAATAAATGAAAGTGAGACAATCTTGGTTTGAAATTATTCAAGGAAATAAGATGATCTTGATGAAGATCGTCTTAATTTTTGAAGGAAAATTGGTTAAGTAGGAAATGAAACGATCTTGATTTAAACAAGAATTGAAACGATCTTGATTTAAACAAGAATTGAAACGATCTTGATTGAAGATCGTCTTGGAAATTTGATGAAAATATGGTTAAGTAGAAGAAATGAGACGATCTTGGTATGAAGATCGTCTTGTTTTCTTTCTCAAAAACTTCAAAGTGATTGAAACGACCAAACCAATCCTTTTGGATTAATTAGCCAGAATCAATACTTCCACAACACACTCTTACTAAAACGATCTTGTGATGATCGTCTTAACAAACCACAAATCACTGAACTAAAACGATCTTAGGCAGATCGTCTTGGTTCTTTAAAGAAAATTTGGTTAAGTAGGAAATGAAACGATCTTGATTTAAACAAGAATTGAAACGATCTTGATTTAAACAAGAATTGAAACGATCTTGATTGAAACAAGAATTGAAACGATCTTGATTTAAACAAGAATTGAAACGATCTTGATTTAAACAAGAATTGAAACGATCTTGATTTAAACAAGAATTGAAACGATCTTGATTTGAAACAAGAAATGAAACGATCTTGATTTAAACAAGAATTGAAACGATCTTGATTTAAACAAGAATTGAAACGATCTTGATTGAAACAAGAATTGAAACGATCTTGATTGAAACAAGAATTGAAACGATCTTGATTGAAACAAGAATTGAAACGATCTTGATTTAAACAAGAATTGAAACGATCTTGATTTAAACAAGAATTGAAACGATCTTGATTTAAACAAGAATTGAAACGATCTTGATTTAAACAAGAATTGAAACGATCTTGATTTAAACAAGAATTGAAACGATCTTGATTTAAACAAGAATTGAAACGATCTTGTGCAGATCGTCTTGGTTATCTTCTTCATCTGAACAAATTTCCAGAAAAACTCCATTAACAAGTTTTTAAAACTTCGATATCTTATGAATTACTAGGAGTTTGATCACGAAATCACTTGCAAACAGTTTTAATTCACGTCCGCAACACGATTATGAACAAAATTCAACATAAAACACAACAGATTCAAATCCCTGAAATTACGCGCCAAAACTCAAAATTCAATCTCGAGTTTTAGGTTGAATTGGAACTTGAAACTTGACAGGATTATGTTATCAATAACCACGAATCTATTGAAGAACAAACAACTGTGATTTTATGAGATTTGATGTGTGAATTTTGAAGAACCAGTAGGTGAAATATTACGAACAGAATTTGAGATTTAGCTTGATTTTGATGAAATTGTGATCGAATTCAGTTATGGATCGTCATCCGATTGATGTTTCGCTCTGATACCAATTGAAAGTCCCTCACACGATGGTTTAACCCACGAGTGTAAAATACAAGACAAGTATGAACTAGAATTGGACTAGTATTACTTCAATATAAATATGCAAGAATATAAACAAAGTAATAAATGACTTAAGCAATATTTAAACAAGTAAATAAATGGTGGAACACAAATGTAGTTTTCAAGTGTATTTTCTTTATGATGTATAAACAAAATACAAGATCGTTGCGGAACCTAGATATTACACGTATGTAAGTATCTAAACAATCTTTGAATTACAAGTGATCTATACTTGCTAAATAAACTCCTTTGATCGATATACCTAGAGTTGTGAAGTATAACTGTTTAGATCGAGAGTATTTAAGCAAGTTCACCAATTTGCTAAAAAGTGATTTTCTCAAAGAAATTACTTTGTATTTATAGGCAACAAAATTCACCAGTGAATTTTGTGCCGTACAAATATGGTTGTATGCATTTAATGAACTGACAAGAACATTAAATGCATTGGATAAAGTTACAAGGATAAAGTCACATCAATGTGACTTTATTCTTTTATCCAACCACCTTAACACACGTATATTCTTTGGTAAAGAACAAGTGGGTTGTTCTTTGGAAAGTGTGTAAAGGCTTAAAGTCAAATCCTCGATATCAGTGTTCAGACTTGTAAGGTCTAGAACACTGACAATCCTCAAGTGTGCAGATCTGGTAAGACTTCCAGTGGACTCCGCCATTTGTCAGTCTTCTTTATTCTTACTTCAGTCTTTGACTTCAGTGAGAACGTCTTCAGTAGTGTAGATCTGGACTGGGGTGAAGTCCAGTGAGCTAATCTGGAGAATACTCCAGATTTCCTATACAAGTATTTGCTCACTGGTCTTCCATTATTTCTGGATAAATCTTCAGAGGGACTCCAGATTCCAAGTCTGGAGTAGGTCCAGTAGAACACGTTTCTGGACAGATCTTCAGTAAGGCTCCAGTAGTCGAGTCTGGAGCGAGTCCAGTAAATCTGGACCTAACACACAAACATTCCATGCGGCGCACAAATGATCAAATGGGGTTTTGTGCGGCGCACAAGATTCTTGTGCGGTGCACAGATAGGTCCAGTTTGGTACTTAAGTTTCGTTTAGCTTATAGAACGATCTTTTACTCGTTATAGATAGTCGGGAGCACTTAGCAAGCACCGTAAGACCCTTGTAACTGGTTGGTAAGCTGTACCAAGGTAAGATACCATCTTTTGTCACCTGTTGGTACAACAAAACACGTTTTCATAAGTTAAACCTTCCAATTGAATACGAATGCACGTTTTATGTTTATGGGTGACCATGGGAGGTTGCAAAGGGACGTTATACTTACTATTTATGATGTATAACATGCTTATGCAGGTTGCAAAGGTACAAGGTAAGTATATACGTATGAAATGATGAGATGATTATGTTATGTGACTATGAAATGATGAAATGTTATGTTATGTGATTGCATGTGTGGCTTGATCACCTAGTCACTAGTCCTTTGATTAGGATTACCATGTTCACGTGCACGTTAAGGGCCCTAAAGTAAAAGATGATATGTGATTAGCTTAGGTGAAAGTGTAACCTAAACTAATACAAAGATTAAAGTCTCGAGCAATATGTAAAGTCTTGTGTTAAGCTTAACCCGTGCTAGCTCTTCGGGGCTGGTGCGTACGTGGTCACGTGGTTTGGGAATCATGATACCTCCCGTGGCATAGTTACGTTTGAGTATTCCGGGTGGAGTAACTAACCACCAATGCGTAAAGGCATAAACGGTTTATTCAGTTGGAAATGACTTTGTCTTTCCTTAACGACGCCGATGGACCACCTCATGGTTTACCCATCATGTCGGGTGTGAGGACTCCATGTATGGTCTACGACCGCCTACACACAACCCCACATCTATGTAAGTGGTATAAGTCACTTAGTGATGTGACCAATTTATACCCATCGCCCACATCATTATTGGCCTTGTTATTAAGTGTTTTTAGTCGATTTTGTTGGCATTTGGCGCGTTTATGTGTTTGTTAGTGTTGTCAGGCTCTAAACAGGATACGTGTCCATTTGGTGTAAGTTCGGATGATTTCATAGGCCAAGATGTTGATTTGTGAGTCTGAGAGTTGTTCAGGGTTGTGAAGATAGAAGAGTCCAGCATGATTGGACTGCGCCGCAGTGAGGAGTGCATATGCCACTGCGCCGCAGTCATCTAAATGAAAGGCGTATTGAGACCAGTTATATAGCACTGCGCCGCAGTGGTGGTGACCTAAACCCACTGCGCCGCAGTCATCAAGTGCCAAAAGGAGGATAAATTCCAGTAGATTTGTACTGCGACGCAGTGAGGTGAACCATAGCCACTGCGCCGCAGTCAAGCGAAGTCAAAGTCAAAAAGAGATGCACTGCGCCGCAGTGGAGTCCTCATTTTACCACTGCGCCGCAGTGGCTTGACGGGCCTGTAGGATTTTGGCAGCCTCGTGCCTCAAATTCCTTGGGGTATAAATAGATAACAAAAACCTAATTCCAAAATTATCAAATTATCTTTCTAGGAGCTGCACTATAAGGGATTTCTTCAAGGTTCAAAGGCTAGTTTTCTTCCTCAAAATCATTGGAGATCTACGTGCACCCATCTAGATCGTATCTACTTTTCTTGTCTTCCAATTTACTTTCATCAAACGATTGGTACAATCATGTTTACCTTTTCTTTTGATTATTATTTACCATTCATCATGAGTGGCTAGATCTATTATCATCCACCTTGATGAAACTAGACGGATAATGTGATTGCTATGTTTTAATTCAAGAGTTGATTCTATTATCGTTATATTGAGATCTTTATTGATTAATTCCTTTTTCTTTATTCTTTGTGATATTAATAATTTATTTGTTCATCGTTAGTGGTACTAGGTGAATAGGTATTTTATTTCAATTAATTGTCTATGATTGATTGTCTCCGGTTGGTGGTACCACGGTGAATGTCATTAGAATAATAGGTATTAATTGGTAAACGTGTTTAGATACGGTTGGTGGTACCACGTATTTATTCACATAGATATGATTGATAATTGTTAATCAAACAAACTAATTACTTGGGATATTTTCTTAAGCATTGGTGGTACCGGCTTGGGTAATTGAACTAGCAAATTAGGTGTTTGGGTAATTTGCAAACGGTTGGTGGTACCACGTAAGCATCTTTATCCTTACACGATTATCTATTCAACTTAATGAATTTGATCTTAATTTAAAGCAATCACATTTGAAGTCGAGGGAAGTCAAGGTGGATGAATTTTAATATTATTATCTGAAGTTTCATTTCATTTTATGTTTTTAATTTTCTGTTAAAAAGAGATTGAAGTAACACCCTTTTTCCAAACCATTTTATGAAACAACTAGTTCAACCAATCCCTGCGAACGAACACGGTCTTACCTGTTAACTATATTACAAACGATCGGGTCCACTGCCCGTGAGTGCGTAGTAGTGAGTTTTTAGGTGATTCTAGTTTTAAAAATATAAAACTCGATTTAGCACATCAAGTTTTTGGCGCCGCTGCCGGGGATTGTGTGCCGTTTTAGTTGTTGAATTTAGTGGTTTGATCCTTCCTCACGCGTGAGGAAGTTATTTGCTTATTTAGTATAGTTTATTTTTGTTTATCACAGGTGCATTTTACGTGTGTGTTAGTTGTGTTTGCAGGCTTATTCTTAGTTAATGATCTTGCGTTCTTCGGGTAAACCTCTGTTCAGTCCTTGGAAAACTCCACCGAGACGCAGGATTAACTATACAGCACCAACACCGCTATCACCTGCAACTCCACCCACTCAGGATTCAGACGAAGAAGGTTTTGATTTAGAAGAACTATTTTCAGAAGTTGAGAAAGAGGAGATGGGTGACGAACAACCAAGAGATCAAAATGATATCCGTTATGGAGATAGGGCCCGAAATATCCCTACGGCCCGCGGTTCAGCCATTAGACCACCCACTATTGATCATACTTTTAACTTGAAGCCCAATCATTTGAAAAGCATCGAAGAGCAACAATTTGATGGAAAGAGAAAATGGGATCCATATAAGCATTTGGAGAGATTTGAGAAGTTGGCACGGTTGTATCAATATGGTCAAAATCAAATGGATGCCGTGAAACTCGAGACATTTCCCATTTCAATCACCGGAGATGCTGAAGATTGGTTTAATGATCTTCCCGAGAATTCCATTACTACTTGGAACCAACTTAGACAAGCTTTTATTGATGAGTTTTATTCTCTTCGAACTCAAAGGAAGTTGGAAAATTTGATAAGGTCATTTGAGCAAGATGCTGATGAGGATATTGTCGATGCATGGATTCGCTTTAAGGATATGCTAAGGAATTGTCCAGGCCATGAGTTGACAAAGGAGAAGTATGTTGAGTTATTCTTTGATGGCTTGTCTAAGCAATCTAAAAGAGAGTTGGGTTATGCCTTTGGGGGAAGTTTCACCAAGATTACACCGAATGAAGGATATGATATTTTGGAACAAATGGTGAAGGATAACGCAACAATGGATGATGAAAGGTTTCTTAAGAATGAGAAAAGGATGAAGAAGGGAACTAAGGAGGGGAGAGTTGCAAGAGTTGAAACTGGAAGGGATTCTGAGATTGTTGGAGAGATTCAAGCTTTGTCTTCACGTATGGAAAAAGGTTTTGCATCTCAAGAGGCTAGGTTTGGAGCTCTTGAAAAGGATGTGAAGACTATTGCTGACGGTTGTGACTATTGTGGAGATATGCATTATTCTGAGGATTGTCCCAATCGGGGACGTGAAGATGTCAACTACATTCAGAACCAGCAACAAGGGGGTTTCCAGCGCAACACCGGTTTCCAAAACCGGCCCTCAGGTAATACTTCCTACAACTCTAATTTTCCTACTAATAATGCTCGTTTTTCAGGTAACAGGTGGCAAGAAGATCATTATCAGAATCAGCCTAAGCAGCAGATACACCAAGGCCAAGGATCTGGATCTTCTAACACCGATCCAAATGACGAGTTGAGGGAGATGATGAAGCAAATGATGAGCAATCAGATTGAAACAAATACAAGTATTCAGAATATCAGGGAGGATACCAAGGAGCTGAATGAGAGGCTAGAAAGACTAAGTGGTAAAGTTGAGATGAATGCCAAGAATGCAGGGTTGAACTTTAAGGATCTCGAGAGTAGGATGGCAGCTTTAGCTAGGCCTACGGGGACTCTACCGAGCAATACCCAACAGAATCCAAAGCCTCAGTCGAGTAATCAAGGATCATGGAGAAAGGATGCCCAGCCCAATGTCAGAAATGAGCACGTGAATGCTATCACCACGAGGGCAGGTAACACTTATGATTCAGCTAAATCTTCACCTAATAATTTGTTTCAATCCGTGCAGGTTGATGAAGATGAGGAGCGAGTTGACGATGAGATTGAAATGGAACCGGAACCAGCCGTGCCGACACCGGCCGTTCCATCCGAACCCGTTGCTAAACCTGTTGAGAAGCCCGCTGAGGAACCAACTGTTAAGCCATATAAACCGAAGGCTCCATTTCCCCAGCGATTGGCGAAAAATAAGCTGAAGGAACAAATGGACAAATTTGTAAGTCACCTCCGTAAATTGCATATTAATATTCCATTTTTAGATGCAATTGTGCAGATGCCCGGATATGCAAAGTGCTTGAAGCAGATTTTGATGAATAAGAAGCATCTGGAAGAAGTGACTACTGCAGTTTTAGAGGATGTTTGCTCAGCAGCTGTAACAGGTAAGTTGCCCGAAAAACGAGGAGATCCAGGTAGTTTTACTATTCCTTGTAAGATAGGTAACTTAACGGTAAAAAAGGCTTTAAATGATTCGGGTGCAAGTATTAACCTTATGCCTTCTTCTCTTTACTCCAAGCTGAACTTAGGAACACCTAAACCTATTAACATGAAAATCAATTTGGCCGATAAGTCTGAAATAAGACCTATTGGAATATTAGAAGATGTGTTAATTCAGGTGGGAGGTTTGATTTTTCCTGTAGATTTTGTGATTATTGAAGCTGAAGAGGCATTAAATGTGCCTCTTATCTTAGGGAGACCATTCCTTGCCACGGCCGATGCCAAACTTGAAGTTGGTCGTGGTAAGTTGACATTGAGAGCCGGGGATGAATCTGTAACATTTTCAAACACATGTTCTGTTTCTTTGCCTAATGCTGCTAATTATGTTGAAACTGCCTGTGTTAGTTCTTTGGATTCACAGATTGATAAATGGTTGGATGATAAGCTAGAGGAAAGAGAGCTAGAATTGAAGTCAACAGCGGTACATGTTCCTAAACCAACGGATGGCCCTTGTGCTAAAATCCGTAAGCTTTATAGTCGTGTGAGGTCCGCTATTTCTCATGGGAATATTAAGTTATCCGAAGAACTGTGCTCTAATTTATCAACAAATGAGAAAGCTGAGTTAATGATGGTTGTTGATATTTCTGACGAAGCAAATGATGAGCAATCAGATTGAAACAAATACAAGTATTCAGAATATCAGGGAGGATACCAAGGAGCTGAATGAGAGGCTAGAAAGACTAAGTGGTAAAGTTGAGATGAATGCCAAGAATGCAGGGTTGAACTTTAAGGATCTCGAGAGTAGGATGGCAGCTTTAGCTAGGCCTACGGGGACTCTACCGAGCAATACCCAACAGAATCCAAAGCCTCAGTCGAGTAATCAAGGATCATGGAGAAAGGATGCCCAGCCCAATGTCAGAAATGAGCACGTGAATGCTATCACCACGAGGGCAGGTAACACTTATGATTCAGCTAAATCTTCACCTAATAATTTGTTTCAATCCGTGCAGGTTGATGAAGATGAGGAGCGAGTTGACGATGAGATTGAAATGGAACCGGAACCAGCCGTGCCGACACCGGCCGTTCCATCCGAACCCGTTGCTAAACCTGTTGAGAAGCCCGCTGAGGAACCAACTGTTAAGCCATATAAACCGAAGGCTCCATTTCCCCAGCGATTGGCGAAAAATAAGCTGAAGGAACAAATGGACAAATTTGTAAGTCACCTCCGTAAATTGCATATTAATATTCCATTTTTAGATGCAATTGTGCAGATGCCCGGATATGCAAAGTGCTTGAAGCAGATTTTGATGAATAAGAAGCATCTGGAAGAAGTGACTACTGCAGTTTTAGAGGATGTTTGCTCAGCAGCTGTAACAGGTAAGTTGCCCGAAAAACGAGGAGATCCAGGTAGTTTTACTATTCCTTGTAAGATAGGTAACTTAACGGTAAAAAAGGCTTTAAATGATTCGGGTGCAAGTATTAACCTTATGCCTTCTTCTCTTTACTCCAAGCTGAACTTAGGAACACCTAAACCTATTAACATGAAAATCAATTTGGCCGATAAGTCTGAAATAAGACCTATTGGAATATTAGAAGATGTGTTAATTCAGGTGGGAGGTTTGATTTTTCCTGTAGATTTTGTGATTATTGAAGCTGAAGAGGCATTAAATGTGCCTCTTATCTTAGGGAGACCATTCCTTGCCACGGCCGATGCCAAACTTGAAGTTGGTCGTGGTAAGTTGACATTGAGAGCCGGGGATGAATCTGTAACATTTTCAAACACATGTTCTGTTTCTTTGCCTAATGCTGCTAATTATGTTGAAACTGCCTGTGTTAGTTCTTTGGATTCACAGATTGATAAATGGTTGGATGATAAGCTAGAGGAAAGAGAGCTAGAATTGAAGTCAACAGCGGTACATGTTCCTAAACCAACGGATGGCCCTTGTGCTAAAATCCGTAAGCTTTATAGTCGTGTGAGGTCCGCTATTTCTCATGGGAATATTAAGTTATCCGAAGAACTGTGCTCTAATTTATCAACAAATGAGAAAGCTGAGTTAATGATGGTTGTTGATATTTCTGACGAAGCAAATGATTGGATATGTAACAAGGTTAAAGGTAACTGTTTCTCTCCTTTTAAAAGTAGACCGCCCAACACTTCAAGTGTGGGGGCGTCGGGGTCCCAATGTTGGTGATTATGAGAGGTTCGAGTCTAGCTAAAGACTCGTAAATAAATTAAGCGCTTCTCGGGAGGCAACCCGTGTTATTTTTGTTGCATTTTATTTTCATTTTACTAGTTAGTTTGATTTTGTTTTGTCAAGAAATGTGCAGGTGCGATTTGGAGAACAAGCGGTTGGAGGTAAGTATATTTTCAGAATTTTTTCTAAGGAAGCTTGGGGGGTTGAGTCCAGTGAGTTTTCACTGCGACGCAGTGGTGGTGAACATGCCACTGCGCCGCAGTCGTTTTGTACTGGCTATTTGGGAGCAAAAACAACCCCACTGCGCCGCAGTGGGTAAGGTCGAACCTCACTGCGCCGCAGTGGGTAAGGTCGAACCTCACTGCGCCGCAGTGAGTGGGTTGACTGGTCAACCAGATCGGGCAATAAGTTGTAAAAAGGTGGTTTTTATTTTCTTTTACCACACAAATTTTCTTATCTTTTTCTATCTATCTTGAAACCAAAAAAAAAAAAAAAAAAAAAAAAAAAAAAAAAAAAAAAAAAAAAAAAAAAAAACATCTACAAAGAACCCCTAGAACTCCGATCTTCACCCTTAATTCACCATAAATTCCTGCATTATTTTCTTTCTTTCTCCTAGTTTAGAGGATGTTTGCTCAGCAGCTGTAACAGGTAAGTTGCCCGAAAAACGAGGAGATCCAGGTAGTTTTACTATTCCTTGTAAGATAGGTAACTTAACGGTAAAAAAGGCTTTAAATGATTCGGGTGCAAGTATTAACCTTATGCCTTCTTCTCTTTACTCCAAGCTGAACTTAGGAACACCTAAACCTATTAACATGAAAATCAATTTGGCCGATAAGTCTGAAATAAGACCTATTGGAATATTAGAAGATGTGTTAATTCAGGTGGGAGGTTTGATTTTTCCTGTAGATTTTGTGATTATTGAAGCTGAAGAGGCATTAAATGTGCCTCTTATCTTAGGGAGACCATTCCTTGCCACGGCCGATGCCAAACTTGAAGTTGGTCGTGGTAAGTTGACATTGAGAGCCGGGGATGAATCTGTAACATTTTCAAACACATGTTCTGTTTCTTTGCCTAATGCTGCTAATTATGTTGAAACTGCCTGTGTTAGTTCTTTGGATTCACAGATTGATAAATGGTTGGATGATAAGCTAGAGGAAAGAGAGCTAGAATTGAAGTCAACAGCGGTACATGTTCCTAAACCAACGGATGGCCCTTGTGCTAAAATCCGTAAGCTTTATAGTCGTGTGAGGTCCGCTATTTCTCATGGGAATATTAAGTTATCCGAAGAACTGTGCTGCTAATTATGTTGAAACTGCCTGTGTTAGTTCTTTGGATTCACAGATTGATAAATGGTTGGATGATAAGCTAGAGGAAAGAGAGCTAGAATTGAAGTCAACAGCGGTACATGTTCCTAAACCAACGGATGGCCCTTGTGCTAAAATCCGTAAGCTTTATAGTCGTGTGAGGTCCGCTATTTCTCATGGGAATATTAAGTTATCCGAAGAACTGTGCTCTAATTTATCAACAAATGAGAAAGCTGAGTTAATGATGGTTGTTGATATTTCTGACGAAGCAAATGATTGGATATGTAACAAGGTTAAAGGTAACTGTTTCTCTCCTTTTAAAAGTAGACCGCCCAACACTTCAAGTGTGGGGGCGTCGGGGTCCCAATGTTGGTGATTATGAGAGGTTCGAGTCTAGCTAAAGACTCGTAAATAAATTAAGCGCTTCTCGGGAGGCAACCCGTGTTATTTTTGTTGCATTTTATTTTCATTTTACTAGTTAGTTTGATTTTGTTTTGTCAAGAAATGTGCAGGTGCGATTTGGAGAACAAGCGGTTGGAGGTAAGTATATTTTCAGAATTTTTTCTAAGGAAGCTTGGGGGGTTGAGTCCAGTGAGTT
The DNA here is from genome assembly GCA_034093135.1 of Erigeron breviscapus. Lineage (NCBI taxonomy): Eukaryota > Viridiplantae > Streptophyta > Magnoliopsida > Asterales > Asteraceae > Erigeron > Erigeron breviscapus. The sequence goes on from CM067173.1 coordinate 19,638,946, forward strand.
TTCACTGCGACGCAGTGGTGGTGAACATGCCACTGCGCCGCAGTCGTTTTGTACTGGCTATTTGGGAGCAAAAACAACCCCACTGCGCCGCAGTGGGTAAGGTCGAACCTCACTGCGCCGCAGTGAGTGTGACATTCCCACTGCGCCGCAGTGGGTAAGGTCGAACCTCACTGCGCCGCAGTGAGTGGGTTGACTGGTCAACCAGATCGGGCAATAAGTTGTAAAAAGGTGGTTTTTATTTTCTTTTACCACACAAATTTTCTTATCTTTTTCTATCTATCTTGAAACCAAAAAAAAAAAAAAAAAAACATCTACAAAGAACCCCTAGAACTCCGATCTTCACCCTTAATTCACCATAAATTCCTGCATTATTTTCTTTCTTTCTCCTAGTCTATCGTCTTTCAATCATCATCATGGGGAGGAATGTAAGTTTTCTTGACTAATTTCTTTTTATTTTCTTTAATTTTTGTTTTTCAATTTTTAGGTTGTAATTGAGTGATTAAATATACCCCTATTTTCTGGAAATCGTGATGAACACCACGATGCTGCCCAGATTTTTTATACCACTGCGCCGCAGTGGTGATGTTTGTTTCCCACTGCGCCGCGGTGGTAGCCATGTGACCCGCACGTGATTAAAACCCCACTGCGCCGCAGTGAGTGGGTTGACTGGTCAACCAGATCGGGCAATAAGTTGTAAAAAGGTGGTTTTTATTTTCTTTTACCACACAAATTTTCTTATCTTTTTCTATCTATCTTGAAACCAAAAAAAAAAAAAAAAAAAAAACATCTACAAAGAACCCCTAGAACTCCGATCTTCACCCTTAATTCACCATAAATTCCTGCATTATTTTCTTTCTTTCTCCTAGTCTATCGTCTTTCAATCATCATCATGGGGAGGAATGTAAGTTTTCTTGACTAATTTCTTTTTATTTTCTTTAATTTTTGTTTTTCAATTTTTAGGTTGTAATTGAGTGATTAAATATACCCCTATTTTCTGGAAATCGTGATGAACACCACGATGCTGCCCAGATTTTTTATACCACTGCGCCGCAGTGGTGATGTTTGATCCATTCCCACTGCGCCGCAGTGGGAACTTTCTGCCCAGAAATTGTGTTTTTAATTAAAGGATCAGTTTTGCATTCTTTGATTAACGTTAACATTTGTCTCAATGCTGGTGATTTCAGGATACTAGTGGTGTTGATTCCAGGAAGCAAATGGAAGTTGGGCAAAGTAGTGGAGCTCAAGCAACCCCTGCCAAAAGAGCCCGAAAAGAGGTTGAGATTCCTGATTTAGTTTTCGGAGAAGATGACATGGATGAAACTCATGATTGGTTAGAGTTTAAAGGGGCGAAGCAACCTCACAAAAACTATTTCTTGAATGCACTATTTTTGCTTCACCGTCAACCGGTATGTCCTCCAAAGTACCTTGATCCTGTTTTTGCTGGAATTTATGGGGTGCAAGCTGATATTAATAGGTGGTTTAAAATTGAGGTTCAGATTGATGGTAGAATTGTCAGTAGTGATATGTGGCACAACACTTTTAATAATCGTGAACCTGTGTATAGAGAGCTTTGTTTAGAATTTTATTCTACTGTGAGTTTGACAAAGGAGTTGAATAAGATAAACAACATTTTTGAAGAGAGGGTTGTTACATTCTTTTGTGGGGGACAGTCTAGGAAGATGTCTATTCCTGAATTCGGTTATTATTGTGGGATGTATACACGGGAACAGCTTGATAATCGTGATTTTAGGGCTTTGTTAAGAAAAGGGTTATTTGTGAAACAAGATATAGGAGATGGTGAGTCAATTACTCAGTATTGGACCAGAATTTCTGGGGGACATGCTTGGCCCACTGGGGGCAGTGCTAGTGTTTCTAAGATTCAGAGTGTTAAGTTGAGATTGTTACATCGTATGATTGTCACGTTCTTGGTTCAGAGGTCTACCCATTGGGATAAGGCATATCAGTTAGATTTGTGGTTGATGAAGTTGTTTACCGAGGGAGCCCCGAGGAGATTTGCTTTGGCTCCTATGGTTGTTATTGATAGAATGGTGAATCACTCGGATTCAAAGTTGGTTTTGGGTCAGTTTGTTACCCGCATTTATAAGCGGATGGGAGTTTTTGGGGAGGACGCATGTCAGGAAGAGTTGTCTGCAGCTGTTCGACAAGAAAGTTTGACGGAGAAAGAGTTGATTCTGGGAAAAATTGTGAAGAAGCCGAAAAAGAATGAACGGGCTCAGTTATTGGAAGATACTGGAGTTATTGCTGCACCGCCTGAAGTTGAGGAGGATGATGATGATGAGGAGATGGGGGATGCTCCCCAGGAGCCCCAGAGGAGGCGTGGTCGTCCTAGCATTGATTTGACTGATTTAGGATCTCAGCTGCAGAGGATTATCGACGACCAGCAGTCTAGCCGCCAGGCATTTGATGATTACCAGCGGCGGATGGACCAGGATATCACATGGGTTGGATCACAGCAGGCTCACACCAACTATACGTTGGATTATTACCAGCCTATGTGGAGTGCCCAGTATCACGGGAGACCATTTGTTCCAGAGGACCCGATTCCTGCTTTTTCACCACCTCCTATTCATGTTCCGACATATCGCCAGGGAGGCGGTTCTTACTTCTCACATGACCTAGGAGGATCTCCTCGTGGCCCTGTGCAGTTTGGTTCTTTTGGCGGTAGATCTTCTGTTGATGCAGGTACTACTAGTGCGGATTGGAGACCATGGCCAGGTGCTGCTGGGCGAACAGGTGGAGATGCTGGAGCTTCAGGCTCAGGAGCCGGTGATGCACCAGAGCAGACGACTAGCTGGGTGGATGATTTCTTTGGTTCATCTGGAGCTCCTTATGGCTATCACGGGCAGCATCAGTAGTGATATGATGATTGATGATGATTATGATTCCAATCTGGTAATTTGGGATGGAATCATATTTGATGGTTATTTATGGTGTTTGATTTGATGATTCGGATGACTGTACTCTCTATTTCATTATTCTGATTGCTGGTATCCATCCTGCGGGATGATGAGACATTGTATTGTCATTTGTTATTTTTCTTTTCTTTTCTTTTTAGGTTTTTATTTCTTTGAATAATTACGTAGATGCTATGATGGGTTTGGATATTTGTTTTGTTTGAAGTAGGAATTGAAGCAGGTATTTGATGGCCATTGTCCAAGACAAGTGTGGGGGGGAACCCTTTTGGATTCTCTTCCCATCTATATTTCTATGGCATCAGTTTGTTGATTATGTGATGGTGTGCATATGCTGGCAGTAAGTTCAGCGCCGCGCTTTGTTTGTTGCTATGTTTACTGCACACGTAACTCTCGCACTTTCCGTTTTGTTACAAGTTGTTTCTCCCGCCAACCACAGTGTCCTTCCTATTTCGGAGGTGCAATTTATGAAACGGGGTCGACTAACTTGTTTTAAAACGGATTGTGTCCTTATTCCGGTATGTGCTCCGATTTTTCGATTTTGCTTATCCCTATTTACCTTTGTTTGACCGCATATGGACATTGAGGGCATTGTCCATCTTAAGTGTGGGGGGATTGAGGCAAATAGAAAAAGCCGGGTTGGTTAAAAAGTGAGAAAGTTTGAAGTTTCCTTCCTTTACTAGCATTTTGGTTAAATTTTTAAATTTTTGAGGCTATAGGTTTTGTGCAAAGACGAGAAATGAAGTGAACCCAAAATTTTGCTAATCTAGGATAGAACTTGAGATTGGTTACTTTTTGCTTTCCTTTCCTAGTGCTTGTGGCATTTCATCGTTCCAAGGGGTCATAAGCTTGTTCCGAACTTCAAATAATCTAGGTTGCTTGCGAATTGTACCTTAATAATGAACCTAATGTGAATAATAGCTTTTCTTTTCTTTTCTTTTCTTTTCTTTTCTTTTCTTTTCTTTTCTTTTCTTTTCTTTTCTTTTCTTTTCTTTTCTTTTCTTTTCTTTTCTTTTCTTTTCTTTTCTTTTCTTTTCTTTTCTTTTCTTTTCGTGCCTATCATCATAAAGCTTTACTTTTCATCTTTCTTTTCTTATCTTTCTTTTCTTTCTTTATTTCTTTTCTTTTCTTTTCTTTTCTTTTCTTATCTTTCTTTTCTTTCTTTATTTCTTTTCTTTTCTTTTCTTTTGCCTATCATCATAAAGCTTTACTTTTCATCTTTCTTTTCTTATCTTTCTTTTCTTTCTTTATTTCTTTTCTTTTCTTTTCTTTTGCCTTCATCATAAAGCTTTACTTTTCATCTTTCTTTTCTTATCTTTTCTTTTCTTTTCTTTTCTTTCTTTTCTTTTCTTTTCTTTTCTTTCTTTTCTTTTCTTTTCTTTTCTTTCTTTTCTTTTCTTTTCTTTTCTTTTCTTTTCTTTTCTTTTCTTTTTTTCTTTTCTTTTCTTTTCTTTTGCCTTTTCTTTTCTTTTCTTTTCTTTTCTTTTCTTTTCTTTTCTTTTCTTTTCTTTTCTTTTCTTTTCTTTTCTTTTCTTTTCTTTTCTTTTCTTTTCTTTTCTTTTCTTTTCTTTTCTTTTCTTTTCTTTTCATTCATGATAACTAGAAATTGAGTTAGGATGTTGCATTTTAATTTTATCTTCTTCTTTTCTTGTATTGTCATTTGTTATTTTTCTTTTCTTTTCTTTTTAGGTTTTTATTTCTTTGAATAATTACGTAGATGCTATGATGGGTTTGGATATTTGTTTTGTTTGAAGTAGGAATTGAAGCAGGTATTTGATGGCCATTGTCCAAGACAAGTGTGGGGGGGAACCCTTTTGGATTCTCTTCCCATCTATATTTCTATGGCATCAGTTTGTTGATTATGTGATGGTGTGCATATGCTGGCAGTAAGTTCAGCGCCGCGCTTTGTTTGTTGCTATGTTTACTGCACACGTAACTCTCGCACTTTCCGTTTTGTTACAAGTTGTTTCTCCCGCCAACCACAGTGTCCTTCCTATTTCGGAGGTGCAATTTATGAAACGGGGTCGACTAACTTGTTTTAAAACGGATTGTGTCCTTATTCCGGTATGTGCTCCGATTTTTCGATTTTGCTTATCCCTATTTACCTTTGTTTGACCGATATGGACATTGAGGGCATTGTCCATCTTAAGTGTGGGGGGAGGCAAATAGAAAAAGCCGGGTTGGTTAAAAAGTGAGAAAGTTTGAAGTTTCCTTCCTTTACTAGCATTTTGGTTAAATTTTTAAATTTTTGAGGCTATAGGTTTTGTGCAAAGACGAGAAATGAAGTGAACCCAAAATTTTGCTAATCTAGGATAGAACTTGAGATTGGTTACTTTTTGCTTTCCTTTCCTAGTGCTTGTGGCATTTCATCGTTCCAAGGGGTCATAAGCTTGTTCCGAACTTCAAATAATCTAGGTTGCTTGCGAATTGTACCTTAATAATGAACCTAATGTGAATAATAGCTTCACTAGATGATGTATTGGTAGGCACCGCTTGAGGTTTTCCATTTGAATTTTGCAACTTGTGTGCATAAAGTGCTTGAAATGTGTTTAACATGCTTGTGGTAGTTTGACTTAACATATGGTTTGCACACCGGATGTCCGGTCCTTAATTCTTATGTTATAGGTTGTGGCTCTAGTGAGGAGTGCATATGCCACTGCGCCGCAGTAGTGCATATGGACGCGCCGCAGTGAGGAGTGATATGCACTGCGCCGCAGTGAGGTGCATATGCCACTGCGCCGCAGTGAGAGTGCATATGCACTGCGCCGCAGTAGACATATGCACTGCGCCGCAGTGAGAGTCATATGCCACTGCGCCGCAGTGAAGTCCAGCATGATGGACTGCGCCGCAGTGAGGAGTGCATATGCCACTGCGCCGCATGATTGGACTGCGCCGCAGTGAGGAGTGCATATGCCACTGCGCCGCAGTCATCTAATGGAAAGGCGTATTGAGACCAGTTATATAGCACTGCGCCGCAGTGAGGAGTGCATATGACTGCGCCGCAGTGAGAGTCATATGCCACTGCGCCGCAGTGAGGAGTGCATATGACTGCGCCGCAGTGAGAGTCATATGCCACTGCGCCGCAGTGAGGATGCATATGACTGCGCCGCAGTGAGAGTCATATGCCACTGCGCCGCAGTGAGGAGTGCATATGCACTGCGCCGCAGTAAGTCATATGCACTGCGCCGCAGTGAGGAGTGCATATGCACTGCGCCGCAGTAATCATATGCACTGCGCCGCAGTGAGGAGTGCATATGCACTGCGCCGCAGTCAGTCATATGACTGCGCCGCAGTAGGAGTGCATATGCACTGCGCCGCAGTGAGAGGCATATGCCACTGCGCCGCAGTGAGAGTGCATATACTGCGCCGCAGTAACATATGCACTGCGCCGCAGTGAGCAAGCATATGCCACTGCGCCGCAGTGAGGAGTGCATATGCCACTGCGCCGCAGTAATCATATGCACTGCGCCGCAGTGAGGAGTTGCATATGCACTGCGCCGCAGTAGTCATATGGACTGCGCCGCAGTGAGAGTCATATGCCACTGCGCCGCAGTGAGGAGTGCATATGACTGCGCCGCAGTGAGAGTCATATGCCACTGCGCCGCAGTGAGGAGTGCATATGACTGCGCCGCAGTGAGAGTCATATGCCACTGCGCCGCAGTGAGGAGTGCATATGACTGCGCCGCAGTGAGAGTCATATGCCACTGCGCCGCAGTGAGGAGTCATATGCACTGCGCCGCAGTAGATCATATGCACTGCGCCGCAGTGAGAGTGCATATGCACTGCGCCGCAGTGAGGAGTGCATATGCCACTGCGCCGCAGTAATCATATGCACTGCGCCGCAGTGAGAGTATATGCCACTGCGCCGCAGTGAGAGGCATATGACTGCGCCGCAGTGAGAGTCATATGCCACTGCGCCGCAGTGAGGAGTGCATATGACTGCGCCGCAGTGAGAGTCATATGCCACTGCGCCGCAGTGAGGAGTGCATATGACTGCGCCGCAGTGAGAGTCATATGCCACTGCGCCGCAGTGAGGAGTGCATATGACTGCGCCGCAGTGAGAGTCATATGCCACTGCGCCGCAGTGAGGAGTCATATGCACTGCGCCGCAGTAGATCATATGCACTGCGCCGCAGTGAGAGTGCATATGCACTGCGCCGCAGTGAGGAGTGCATATGCCACTGCGCCGCAGTAATCATATGCACTGCGCCGCAGTGAGGAGTTGCATATGCACTGCGCCGCAGTGTCATATGGACTGCGCCGCAGTGAGGAGTGCATATGCACTGCGCCGCAGTAAGTCATATGGACTGCGCCGCAGTGAGGAGTGCATATGCACTGCGCCGCAGTAAGTCATATGGACTGCGCCGCAGTGAGGAGTGCATATGCACTGCGCCGCAGTAAGTCATATGGACTGCGCCGCAGTGAGAGTCATATGCCACTGCGCCGCAGTGAGGAGTGCATATGACTGCGCCGCAGTGAGAGTCATATGCCACTGCGCCGCAGTGAGGATGCATATGACTGCGCCGCAGTGAGAGTCATATGCCACTGCGCCGCAGTGAGGAGTGCATATGCACTGCGCCGCAGTAAGTCATATGCACTGCGCCGCAGTGAGGAGTGCATATGCACTGCGCCGCAGTAAGTCATATGCCACTGCGCCGCAGTGAGGAGTGCATATGCACTGCGCCGCAGTAATCATATGCACTGCGCCGCAGTGAGGAGTGCATATGCACTGCGCCGCAGTAAGTCATATGGACTGCGCCGCAGTGAGGAGTGCATATGCACTGCGCCGCAGTAAGTCATATGGACTGCGCCGCAGTGAGGAGTGCATATGCCACTGCGCCGCAGTCATCTATGATGGCCGCAGTGAGACCAGTATATGCACTGCGCCGCAGTGAGGAGTGCATATGCCACTGCGCCGCAGTAGAGTCATATGCACTGCGCCGCAGTGAGAGTCATATGCCACTGCGCCGCAGTGAAGTCATATGAGGATAGAAAAGTCCAGCATGATTGGACTGCGCCGCAGTGAGGAGTGCATATGCCACTGCGCCGCAGTCATCTAATGGAAAGGCGTATTGAGACCAGTTATATAGCACTGCGCCGCAGTGGTGGTGACCTAAACCCACTGCGCCGCAGTCATCAAGACTGCGCCGCAGTGAGGAGTGCATATGCCACTGCGCCGCAGTCATCATATGGACTGCGCCGCAGTGAGGAGTGCATATGCCACTGCGCCGCAGTCATCTATGGACTGCGCCGCAGTGAGGAGTGCATATGCCACTGCGCCGCAGTCATCTATGGACTGCGCCGCAGTGAGGAGTGCATATGCCACTGCGCCGCAGTGAATCTATGGACTGGCCGCAGTGAGGAGTGCATATAGCACTGCGCCGCAGTAAGTCATATGGACTGCGCCGCAGTGAGAGTGATATGCACTGCGCCGCAGTGTGAAGATAGAAAAGTCCAGCATGATTGGACTGCGCCGCAGTGAGGAGTGCATATGCCACTGCGCCGCAGTCATCTAATGGAAAGGCGTATTGAGACCAGTTATATAGCACTGCGCCGCAGTGGTGGTGACCTAAACCCACTGCGCCGCAGTCATCAAGTGCCAAAAGGAGGATAAATTCCAGTAGATTTGTACTGCGACGCAGTGAGGTGAACCATAGCCACTGCGCCGCAGTCAGGAGTCATATGCCACTGCGCCGCAGTGAGGAGTGCATATGACTGCGCCGCAGTAGAGTCATATGCACTGCGCCGCAGTGAGAGTCATATGCACTGCGCCGCAGTGAGAGTCATATGCACTGCGCCGCAGTGAGAGTCATATGCACTGCGCCGCAGTGAGAGTCATATGCACTGCGCCGCAGTGAGAGTCATATGCACTGCGCCGCAGTGAGAGTCATATGCACTGCGCCGCAGTGAGGAGTGCATATGCCACTGCGCCGCAGTGAGAGTGCATATGCACTGCGCCGCAGTGAGAGTCATATGCACTGCGCCGCAGTGAGAGTCATATGCACTGCGCCGCAGTGAGAGTCATATGCACTGCGCCGCAGTGAGAGTCATATGCACTGCGCCGCAGTGAGAGTCATATGCACTGCGCCGCAGTGAGAGTCATATGCACTGCGCCGCAGTGAGAGTCATATGCACTGCGCCGCAGTAGAGTCATATGCCACTGCGCCGCAGTCAGGCGAAGTCAAAGATGCACTGCGCCGCAGTGGAGTCCTCATTTTACCACTGCGCCGCAGTGGCTTGACGGGCCTGTAGGATTTTGGCAGCCTCGTGCCTCAAATTCCTTGGGGTATAAATAGATAACAAAAACCTAATTCCAAAATTATCAAATTATCTTTCTAGGAGCTGCACTATAAGGGATTTCTTCAAGGTTCAAAGGCTAGTTTTCTTCCTCAAAATCATTGGAGATCTACGTGCACCCATCTAGATCGTATCTACTTTTCTTGTCTTACAATTTACTTTCATCAAACGATTGGTACAATCATGTTTACCTTTTCTTTTGATTATTATTTACCATTCATCATGAGTGGCTAGATCTATTATCATCCACCTTGATGAAACTAGACGGATAATGTGATTGCTATGTTTTAATTCAAGAGTTGATTCTATTATCGTTATATTGAGATCTTTATTGATTAATTCCTTATTCTTTATTCTTTGTGATATTAATAATTTATTTGTTCATCGTTAGTGGTACTAGGTGAATAGGTATTTTATTTCAATTAATTGTCTATGATTGATTGTCTCCGGTTGGTGGTACCACGTAAGCATCTTTATCCTTACACGATTATCTATTCAACTTAATGAATTTGATCTTAATTTAAAGCAATCACATTTGAAGTCGAGGGAAGTCAAGGTGGATGAATTTTAATATTATTATCTGAAGTTTCATTTCATTTTATGTTTTTAATTTTCTGTTAAAAAGAGATTGAAGTAACACCCTTTTTCCAAACCATTTTATGAAACAACTAGTTCAACCAATCCCTGCGAACGAACACGGTCTTACCTGTTAACTATATTACAAACGATCGGGTCCACTGCCCGTGAGTGCGTAGTAGTGAGTTTTTAGGTGATTCTAGTTTTAAAAATATAAAACTCGATTTAGCACATCACTTAGCCTACGTCTAGGCAAAGAAACAAAGAAAAGAAAGAAAGATAAAGAAAGTAAAGCTAGGCACAATTAGGAATACGATGATCCTAATGTGTTATGTTATGATATGTCATGATTGTATGTGATATTAACAGTAAAAGATGTCTTTGTTAATATTTTATGAATTGGCAGTTGTTTTCAAATTCGTGTTATCTTACTTAGCTAATTTATTAGCTAACACTTGTTCTTTGAAAATGTTGTGTCTTCAGGATAATCAAGTTTGAGCTAGGCGAAGATTAGCTTGGTGAGACTTGGGTAGAACGAATAAAGAAGATTAGCAAAGACATTAAACGCTTAGACTTCCTTTAGCCTTATGTTTGGCTATTTTGTTTATGTTTCAGATTTGTAATGATGGGCATTTATGTTGGTGCCAAAGCTTGGATTTACTTTTATTGTTTTGATGATGCTAGTAGTAACACCAATTTTTTAAAGGTACCATCCGTTACGGATGGGGCAGATTTTATAAGTGATCCTTTCCGCTTATTTTAAACGCCGTTTGACAAAGATTTTTGAAAATCCAAGTTTTTAAACGACGGGTGTTACAAGAAGTATTGCTGGCTATGGGCCATAATGACATGGTTGATGCTAATAATGAACTGAAGACCCCCGGACACATTTTTCTGTATGGGTTTGGAAACTGCTGGAGGTTCTTCTGGACTCAAAATGTTGAGTGCCTAGGGGGAAATCATGGTGGCTTGGACCAGATTTCATTACCCCAAGTGGAGATGGGTTATTATTTGTGGAATGGGATACAAGTAGACTTCGCTGAGATGCTCTTCTCTCAGTTGATTGCAAAGTTGAAAGGGAAAAGAAGTCTACATATTGCTTTCCCAAGATTTTTAAGCATCTGCTTCATGAATATACTTGGTGATGCTTACAACAATGGAGGGCCTGAGCTTTCAGTACCAGAGTTCTGCAGGGACTTCACAAATGCTTCTACTTCAGAAACTGAGCCTGAACTCTCTGCTGAAATGCTTCAGGTATTTACTAAAACTGTCTCAGAAAGACCATCTGGCACAGAAAGATCACTGAGCGGGCCACAAAAGAATGTGAGACCCATTGGTGCATCTGATGGTAAAATGTTGAAGCTCTTTAAAACCCCGAAGGCTTCTTCCACCCAACCACCCTCCTCCTCTTCCACTGACCAACCTGAGGACCTCCCAAAAGGTCCCTCAGGATATCCAAAGGGCTTATTAAAACAACGTAAATTTAAGAGATCATCCTCACAGCCCAAGGATGTTATTACCGAAGCTAACCCTTCTGGTTCTTCCCAACAAGAACCAGAAGAATCGAGTCAAAGGGAAAACCCACAAGCAACCATCTCCAAAACTTCTTTAGGAGGAGATGGTGAAGAAAATATAAGTGTGTCAGCCCAGCACACAATAGACTCCGTGTCTGCACGTGCACCCCCTGAAACTTTACAAATCTCACACTCTTCTGATGCACGAATCGATGAAGTCTTTGATGTGACACCATTAGAGACTGAGATTCCAGACTCTACGCACTACTACATAAATCTAAATAGAACCCCCTAAATAAAACCCGCTTTTAAAAAAACCGAGTTGTATAAAAGCGGCTCCTCAATTAGAACCCGCTTACTAAATGAAATCCTGAATAGGACCCGGATGCTTCATATTAAGCCCCGCTTACTTAATGGAACCCCAAATAAAAACCGGGATTTATTTACCTATTTTTTTGTTCCCTCGCGATTTCTCTCCGAGTCCCGCCCTTTACCCCAAAATATTTGAATTTTAATTTTTGTTAACCTACCTGGTTTTCTAATTGACCATTTCTCCCTGTATGCCCCCGACCCCAAATTTCTCCCTATATGCCCCCCTTTGCGCAAAATTGTTTGCTGCCTCCCTCTTTCATTAATATTGAGGTGATCTTTCAGAAACAAGCAATTGTTACGTACAGGTAAATTTTTATATTTCTCACATCTGGATTTATTTTCCTCTTTATTTAGTTTTATAGTTTTGAATTATATTAGGGTTCAATATTATTCACGTGTTTTCCTTATTCTTTAATCAAATTTATTAAGATATTCTGTAAAAAATATCATTCTAGTGCTTCTCATATTCATTTATGTCTGAAATATTAAATGATTGTTCAAATGTATATATTTCATATTTGTTGAATATTTATAATCTTATTGAATATATGGTATATCGTTTGAGAATATGCATTTTTTGTGGGTGGCAGTGGCATTTTGTTAGTAATCGTAATAAGAGATAAAGATTTTTATCTACATGTTTGTGTGTGCGTTGTATAAGCTCCTTTATAGAAAACAAATGGGTTGAATGTTTTAAGTCATGTTGTTAGACTTCACATGTGACTGATCACAAGAGATACTAGATCCACATTAGCCCAAATAGGAGTAACCAAACATGAAGTTTTGCGCGATGTTTTTAGCCATACGTTTTATGTTGCTCTATTTCTTGGAGAGTAGGAGGTGGAATTCAAGTATATGGTGTATGATAATTCTTATAGTTACCAAGTCGACAATATCAATGTTCATTTAGGCTCTCATTCTCATGTTGATGTTGGCTGGCTCAAGACCATCAATCTACTTGTATTACAGAGGTGCTAATAGTCACGTCTGCGCAACCAGTCTAGGATGTTTTTTCATTGGGTTGAGATATAAATTCTTTTTGGATCACATGTCTAATTGCGCAATCTGATTTTTCAGTGGTCTATTTTTTTTATTTTTGTGAGCTTCGAGCATATTTTTAGCTACTGTGTGTTGTATGGCTCTTGGTATGCTTGTCGTTTTAGTAGGAGGTATCATATTTCTGCACAACTTACAAGTTGTACACCATTCTTGATTGTGAAATATCATAAATTTATGATAGGTATAAGACAAGCTGGTGGGTCGTTCGCGGTTACTAGCGACACTTCTGGTGAAAACCTTGGCAGGTGTACTAAAAATGGCTTTCCACCTACAAGTTTGATTTTGTTTGGGATGATTTTTTTTCTTTAAAGCAACTTGATGTCCAAGTATACATGATTTTTTCTTCACTCTTCATCTCACATCTTTTACAACAGGTTTAGAATATAGGTGTAGGGCGAGGTGCACAACGTATAATTGCATAAAGGAATGTCTTTTTCTTTTCTTTCTTATTTTGGTGTTTGATTTTAGACTATATTTTGAATGTATGGTTTTTACTTTCTCATTTTTGACACAGATTCTCAAATTATCGGTTTGTACATACCTTATGTGTACAAGACATAAAGGATAGGCAGGACACTGATCATTCTCTTGTTTTAGTTTCTATGGTAAGGTTCTAAAGTTTAGACTTTTGAATTTGTGTTGGTCTTTCAGTGATTTAGTCTTGATTTATTCTTATCATTTTGATATATTTTTTGTTCATGAATAGGCAGTTCTTATCTTACATTACATAACACTGATGATATATTTTTACCCATCTATAAACAGCTGAGGAAAGTTGATTTGCTTAAGGGTGTAATTGTGCTTTGATAAACTTGGTATTGCTTCTCTTTTGTCTTAAACTACGTGTATTGAACGGAACTGAAACGTTGTTTGTGAACTATTTCTTGATTATTGAACGGAGACCTGATGATGCTTCCCTGACCCCAAACCTTTTGATACAGACGTACAGCTCTACTTATAGCCCTCCTGGCTACAAAACCCAGGAACGTTGTTGCATATTATATCCTTGTTACCTTGGAGATGGTTCAAAACCTATTATCTATTCAAACAACTAATTTTATAATTGTTGAATATCGCATAATCACTTTCAAGATGCACGTCCAACTCCATGCTACCACCCACATTATATCTTTAATTGTTGGTGAGCCCGAGATTCGTTAATGTGAGATCAGGCTAGTATACCGTAACAAAGTGTTCCCCTGTTATTTATAGCTTTTGTTTGTGTTTTATTGTTCTAAAAAATGGAAATAACTTATGGTCATATGGTGTACATGGAAAAAGAGTAATTAGAGAAGGGTCGTTAAATATAATGTCATAAACCTCGTAAATAGTTGCATTTTCCCCCCTAAAATGTTTTCAAGAAATGGAATATTTGATCAATGAACCATTTTGTGGGATTTAGTTGGGTCCTATCGACCAGCTGCATTTTAATTTGGTTGATTAAGAGATGTATATTGGAACTCAAAAGCGACTTTAGGCTACTTTCCTATCTTTGCCAGTGCATTTATATTCAAATATATTGCATCTGCATCGACAGCTGAACATTCTATGTAGTTGTCTTTAATTATGCAGATTCAGAATGGATGGAGTTACTCTTCCATTGGCCATTGAGCGAGAGGTCTGCATTATTCCCAACATGGGTGCAAGTAAGCGACAAAGTCATACTTTTTTACACTTGTAAGACCTTTAGTATGATAATCTGTCGTGTGACCTATATAATGATCTAAAGCCAACTCTTTATTTATTTTATTTTATTTGTTTGGAAGTAAATGCATTGGCGACTCAGGAGAAAGTTCTTGAGATTGTATGTAGATTAGCTATAAAGATTATTTTCGGTGTGGCTCACCAATTTGATATTGCCAAAGCAGGTTTTGTACCCTTAACTACGTTTTTGAAGTTGAGATCTTCTCTAGGTGTGTGAGTGTGTCAACCATTGACCGTATAATTTGGTTCCCATATATATGCAGGTCTTGGTCCTAACCTAAGAAATGGGGGTGGTGTAAGATCTTAGTGCTCCGGATGTACATCTCTTGTATTATATTTGCATTGAGTAAGAACTCTGAACCAATATGTCAAGTTTTCATTATTGCCACGCTTATTGTAAATTGATGTCCTCTCGTTTGCTTTGAATGATGCATACAGGCTACAACATGTATCTAGGGGCAGCTCCAAATTTTATTGATGCTACTTATAAAAACTTTCCAAGGTTATAAATTATAATAAACCTTACTTTCCAATCTTATTTCAGAGAACAAGGGATCTAGATACTCATGAGTTGTTTGCCCAATTATTGACCTTGCAAACACTCATAATTCGTGTCCTATGTTGTAAGGTATTATCTATCCTTGAATGGTTGGTTGAAGGGAAAGAGTCTGTTAGCCTGAGTTGGCTATGATAAATTTCGACTTTTGCAATAGATATATTATAATCTCTTAAGGAAATTATGTTGGTTTATGCAACCAGAAGGAGCACCGGCTTATAACTCAGTAATTCATGTAGCACTTTATATGGTGAGTAACATCGAACTTGGTATATCACATGTTAAATTCTGTTTGTCTTAATATTTATTGTTTTGTAGGTTCCCTGTGATAGTGTTAAAGTGTTTAAGGCAGTTAGTGATGGTACACTCAATGGAGGACAGAATGGAAGTGCATCAACAAATTTGTTGCTTCAAATCATCTACCTCAGCTCCGTTGATCTTGGAATATGTTAATGATCGGTCCGTAGAAGGATCTTTTATGTTTAGCTAATGAGTTAGTTTATTATTCTTGTCTTTCATACGATACTATAGGGTATTTTACTTTGAATGCTTTGTTTAGGGTGACTTGGTCTATTATGTATTGTAGTGATGCTTTGTCTAATAACTTGGAATCTCATTGTTACTTTCAAACTTGGATCTATTGACATTTTCCTTTAAATTTGGTGTATTTTATTTCTTTGTGAATTTGGTGTGTTCAATGATATATTGTTTGTAATGTAAAGTTGATAGTTGAAGGAAGGAAAAAAAAAAAACAAAACAGAAACTAGTACTAATTTGGCGGTAGGAGAAAAGGGGGTTCTAACAGAAGAGGCGGGTTCTATTGGTCAAGGAGGCGGGTTCTATTATGTTAAAGGGATTCGGTTGTTGTTGTAAAGGGCTCGGTTGCTTAAGGCGGGTCTTATTATCACTTAAATAGGACTCCCTTGCATAGGACACGGCTCTAAAGTGGGTTCCATTACACTTTTTAACCGAGATACATTAAAGAGCGTGTAGTAGTGACGGCCGATGAAGTGATTCTTGATGATGGTACGAGAATCATTAAGGCAACCCCCGTGTCTACTGTCACTGGTGATGAAGATTTGGCTGAGCCAACACTTAATAAATCTGGTGACGATGCAACTGCAGCATTAGTTGTTGAACCAGAAACTGGTTCAGGTACTAGTGATCTGAACCAGGGCATATCTGATCAGACTGCAGTCTTAACTACTTTCTGGGATGACGATGAGCCACCTCAGGGGAATCTTGATTCCCTTGCTGACTTTGAGTTTGACGAGGGACTCTTGGAGGAGAATCAGTCTTCTGATTCTGAGCCAACATTCAACCTCGCAAACGCTCCTCCTCCCCCAGAAATCCAAAATATTGAACAACCATACCAACCACCACCAATTAGCCATAAATATCCATATCCGGATCGCATTCTGAACTGGTCTATTTCCAGTTAGAACTGCTTGCCAGTCGGGTAAACCATCGAATTTGGGACTTACATTTGGTATCAGAGCAGAAGGTTGAATATCCTTAAAACCCGGGGTTGTTTAATTTTACTGTTTAGTAAAAAATATAATTACTTTTGTACGTTTTAGACTTTCGAGTTTTTACATAATTTCAGCCAAAAAAATGTCTTGCGTTTGTTTATTATAATTGAAATAAGTAATATAAATTGAAGCATTATTATTTATTAAACACATTTACTATTTTACAAAATAGATAAAATAATGATTTTTATGGTAAAAATTTAATGAATCATAAAATGACCAAAAAATCATTATAATGAATTGTTAATCTATAAACATATATGATGAATCATGAATAAACAAAAATCACATCCATATTCAAAATGCTAAAAATCAAAGAGTTATTAACTTTCAAATTTCTTTTTAATCCATCCTTAATGTATAAAGTATAAACAAACCACCAAAGAAATTATACATTGTAATGGAAATTTTAATGTGTTAACAAACTACAAAAGAAAAAAGAGAGATAGAACTCTAGTAGTGACAGTGCATTCCTCTCTTCCTAAGTCACTATGATAAAACTCAGTAGATGTAAATGGAGATGTGTAGAACTCTGCAAGTTTACCTTTAATTTAGCAAACTATTTGCACAAACAATAACAATCATATATATAGATACAATCCAAAAGGAACCCTTTATGTGATTTGTAACAGGCAAAATATATAGTTAATGCTTCAAGTTACAAGCTAATCGAAACCCCAAAAAAGAACCCTCTATGTCAAATTTAGAAAGCCAAATATAGATTGCTGCTCCTTTGGTGCTAGTAGGGATTATGAAGTTGTTTTATGGTAGCTTTTGATCAAATATTCATCAAGTTCAACATCACAAACGAACAAACTTGACGCCTGCTTGATTTCACCACTTGCAAAATCTTTAATAACCTGTAAAAGCTCAAATTCGCCAAACACCTATGTTCTCTTCTAAGCTCCCTGATTCGCAAAATAGAGCTTACTATATATCCACAACTATATATAACCATTGAGAGATTAAAAGAAAGACAAATACAATACTCACTCTAAAACCATAAGGGCTGATGTGGCTCTTGACACTAAGAACACCAAAGCTGGTCTCATTCTCTTCCCACCAGCACTAAATATATGTTTGGCGGCAGACATCAATACTGCAAATAAAGACGAATTTCTTGGTTATGACATGTTGATACCTTTTATGTATACAATCTACCACTCCAGCTTCCATGCTACTACTATTCATACCACATTCTTGAATACGCATCTCTGCAAATGATAAACAATTCAAGAAAGTTAATTTATAACAACTAAAAAGACTACAAAAATCACACTCAAAGTAACACATGATTCAATATGGATATTAGTTTGTAATTTACACCAAAAACACTCTTGCTGTTCCACTCTTCACAATCTCCAACCATACTTGATAAATTTAAATATACCAAGTGAAAATGAAGATACAAAATCAGTAACAATGATCTCAAAAGTGAAATATAAACAGAATGTTCTTAATAAAAGTTTAGAAAACAAAATCCTAATAACATTTAGGGTACCTGACTATAAAACCAAACTACAACATCAAATAAAAATTTAAAAAATCGCAAAGCCGGTACGTAGTTTTGTACACAAATATATGGAGATAACTATGCAAAACAGATAGTAATCTTAAACGAACATCGCTAAAGGCAGTATCTTCTATCTATTGGATTAAGGCATAATCATCTTCATCCTCATACCATCACTTTTCCATTCTCCTATTCTTATATCTTCGGTCTCTTGGCTATCGAATATCAAACAAAAAACATGTGTTAAGCATGATAGGCTACCAATGTGATATTTGTATATCAAACTTCAAACTCAGAAAATTATATTATACACAAATAAATCCAAAAGTGATGAAACTTCATACCAGCACTCACATAATTCATTTAGCTCCAAACTACTTTTGCAGTCGCAGCCTCTTATCATACCTCAGATCTGAAATCCGTATTTTTTAAATCAATAATAATAATATAAGTATTTTTCAGTAGTAGTAGTAATAATAACATAAGTATTTTTCAGATATAAAAAAAATCCTAAATCATAAAACCAAAAAGTTAACTAATCCCAAAGTGTTGTTTATGAATGTAGCCAGATTTTGAATTTTGAAATACAAAAGGCTTCTTTGAGAAACCATCCATTTTATCTAGTAATAGTATATATGTATAATGATTAACATGGTTTTCAATCTATCATCCACCAAACATAACAAATATTTGTACACATAAAGAAAGAACACTATACTAAAATATTGTTAGTGACAATAACAACCAAGTGAATTATTTTAAGTAATATACCTACAAATTGTAACAACCGTGCATTTTGACCTTTTGACTATGGGTACGTTTCCTAAGTTTTTGATTTAATCAATATATGTTCAAATGCAATTTAAGGTTCATTTAAGTGCAATGTGTTCATATGGGTCAATTTATTGTACAATTAGAGACTTATGTGCAAGTTGAGACCATTAGTTAGTGCAAATCGACTTTTACTTAAATAACATCTAATTTAAACTAGTAAATGATATGGATCCTAACCATGGGTTATACCCAAACCCATGACCCACCCAAGGAACCAACCCTATCCTCCCTCATTTCCATCCATCCATTCATTCATAACACTTCCATATTCTCTCCCATCTCACTAAATACTCACACTCTCAATCTTTCTCTAGATTCTTGGTCATTTATGCTAGTTCAACTAGATTAATAACAAAAATCATCATCCTTATTATCATTCTAACATCATATCAAAGATTTCAAGTCTCAAAGTGCAAGAAAAGCTTCAACTAGGTCAAAAATCGGGTTTGATTGCTTGTGGAAGTTTTGGTAAGTGTTTTCTAGCTTAAATTCATCATTTCTAGTTGTTAAACTTGTATTACATCTAAATCTAAGCACTCTTGGTCCTTATAGCTTCAAAATCCGAAATTAGGGTTTCTAGTTATCTAAATTAGGTCAAAAATCGATTTGGGTCAAAAGCCATGTTTTGGAATGGAACTATTGAGTGGGTTATGTTCAAATGAGTTTACTATGTTCAAAAATGGGTCTCGAAGTTGTGCAAATCGATTTCTTGGTCTAGGTAGCAAGAAATTTGGGTTTTTGGTTCGTGGCTCCTGCATAACCTGCAGGTGCTGGCTGCAGTTTGTGGTCACTGCGGCGCAGTGAGCCCTCCTCTGGCTCACTGCGGCGCAGTGCATTGTTTCGGCTTTCTGGTCTGACCTAGCCACTGCGGCGCAGTGAGCTTAGTCCTGGCTCACTGCGGCGCAGTGAATTGTTTCTGGTTCTGGTCTGACTAAGCCACTGCGGCGCAGTGAGCTTAGTCCTGGCTCACTGCGACGCAGTGGATAGTTACTGTGATTAAATGCGCGTCAGTTTTCAAACGTCAATAACTTTTGATCCGTAGGTCCAATCGAGTCATATGACCTATCGTTGGAATCGTAAGAGAGTCTAGTTTCTTGTGGTAACACTCTTTTCGTATGATTCTTAATCCATGTCTAAAAATGTCGAGTCAAAGCGTCTTGTTTCATATACGGTAAAGTTGTAGAAGCGTTTGTGGGCTTGTGACTCGACTTAAACTTACTAAACCAACTTAATCATGAATATAGAGTTAACATTTTGGATATACGACATGCTTTGATAGGTTGTGGACGCGTGGGGCCCATTACTCGCTATTAATCTTACCGTGACTTGATTTTTAACTGTTTTGCCAATCAAGGTGAGTTTTCGTAGCCTTCCCTACTCTTTTAAGAGTCGGGCTGAAAAGTGTACTTCGTGCATGATGTTATTTTTGTGACGTGCATGTTGTGTGACGTTTGTCGATGTGCTATTTAAGTGATTGGTCGTATGGTTATCGTAAATTGTATTTTTAGTTGCTTTAGGTTAGTTGTGTATATATGGAGGACGGTAATGCCTTTGAAGGGTTGGAGATGTGGTGGGAAGGCTGCGGGTGACCCTATATATAAGCATCAAAGGCCTTTCAAAAGTAGTATCGTACGAAGTATATACACATGGTGTTTGGTTGTGAATGGACTTTGATGGTCATGGATGAGTACATTTACGTGCAATTGAGTTCAATGAGTACATTTACGTGCAATTAGTACAATGAGTACATTTACGTGCAATTGAGTACAATGAGTACATTTACGTGCAATTGAGTTCAATGAGTACATTTACGTGCAATTAGTACAATGAGTACATTTACGTGCAATTGAGTACAATGAGTACATTTACGTGCAATTGAGTACAATGAGTACATTTACGTGCAATTGAGTACAATGAGTACATTTACGTGCAAATGAGTACATTGGTTACAAGTGTGCAATTTATTAGATCATGTTAATGTAAATCATGGATTGGTTGACATTGGTATGTGTTCTTGTTCATCTTTTCCTACGAACTCACCAACCTAGTGTTGACATTGTTTAGTACACTTTTCAGGAAATCAAGAGAACCCAAGAGCTTGACGTGCTTGCTAGATGTTGGACTTTGACCATGGATCCGCGATCCATTTGCCCGTTGATGGGATTTGCTTAGGATCATGAGCCATCTTTTGAATTGTTTATTTTTGTAAACTTTTGATGGTTGGATGCTCCTTATGCTTTTGTGACATGTATCTAAATTGTTGGGTTCCCGGAATCCTTTTATTTTCATATAGTCTCGTTCTACGATAATTCCATCTTGTGTCATGCTTTTCGGTGCATTTCGAGCCTAGCTCGGGGTGTTACAGAATGGTGGCCACGCATGGTCGTAGAGAATTAGGCGGATTGACCTAGACTACGGCTTAAGTAAAACTCTTTATATAGCATGCATGATTAGGAATCTTGTATGCAACGTGAACTATATGAGCATTATAAGTGTACGTTTGGGTTCGTAGGAAGGTTCATTATATGTGATAACATGGGTGCAATTGGTTGGTGTGATCAATGTGTTGTCGTATGATGGTCAAGTGCATGAGGTCAATGTGGTTACTTGAGGTCAATGAGGTCATGTGCATATTGTCGGATTGAATTGATACTATTTGATGATGTAGGGCAAGATGAAGTTATGGCATCAACATGATATAATATTGTGGCAACCCTAAAAGAACGTGATCAACTCTTTTATGGTTACCGGTATTATAACAAGTTAATGACATCACGGATTGCACGCGGTTGGTTTAGAGTATAATAAGGAACCGGTACGCTTTTGGGAGTTGATTGGGTGGAGGGTTAGCCGCTGGTACACCCTGTATACATACCCGGATCAATAACTAGGAAGCATATCGGATTCGAATTATACTTTGGACCACTTGTTTAGTTGTGTGATTGGTTGATGTATTGAAATGGACATGTGGTTTATTGATGAACAATTATGGTGAAATATGGTATGATGGCATGATACATAACAATCCCCCTAGAATAGTTGCACCTTTGCCTTAGCGTAACGATATGAATTATGTGTGACATGTTGACATGAGAGCACTAACCACTTGTGTGAAAAAAAAAAAAAAAAAAAAAAAAAAAAAAAAAAAAAAAAAAAAAAAAAAAAAAAAAAAAAAAAAAAAAAAAAAAAAAAAAAAAAAAAAAAAAAAAAAAAAAAAAAAAAAAAAAAAAAAAAAAAAAAAAAAAAAAAAAAAAAAAAAAAAAAAAAAAAAAAAAAAAAAAAAAAAAAAAAAAAAAAAAAAAAAAAAAAAAAAAAAAAAAAAAAAAAAAAAAAAAAAAAAAAAAAAAAAAAAAAAAAAAAAAAAAAAAAAAAAAAAAAAAAAAAAAAAAAAAAAAAAAAAAAAAAAAAAAAAAAAAAAAAAAAAAAAAAAAAAAAAAAAAAAAAAAAAAAAAAAAAAAAAAAAAAAAAAAAAAAAAAAAAAAAAAAAAAAAAAAAAAAAAAAAAAAAAAAAAAAAAAAAAAAAAAAAAAAAAAAAAAAAAAAAAAAAAAAAAAAAAAAAAAAAAAAAAAAAAAAAAAAAAAAAAAAAAAAAAAAAAAAAAAAAAAAAAAAAAAAAAAAAAAAAAAAAAAAAAAAAAAAAAAAAAAAAAAAAAAAAAAAAAAAAAAAAAAAAAAAAAAAAAAAAAAAAAAAAAAAAAAAAAAAAAAAAAAAAAAAAAAAAAAAAAAAAAAAAAAAAAAAAAAAAAAAAAAAAAAAAAAAAAAAAAAAAAAAAAAAAAAAAAAAAAAAAAAAAAAAAAAAAAAAAAAAAAAAAAAAAAAAAAAAAAAAAAAAAAAAAAAAAAAAAAAAAAAAAAAAAAAAAAAAAAAAAAAAAAAAAAAAAAAAAAAAAAAAAAAAAAAAAAAAAAAAAAAAAAAAAAAAAAAAAAAAAAAAAAAAAAAAAAAAAAAAAAAAAAAAAAAAAAAAAAAAAAAAAAAAAAAAAAAAAAAAAAAAAAAAAAAAAAAAAAAAAAAAAAAAAAAAAAAAAAAAAAAAAAAAAAAAAAAAAAAAAAAAAAAAAAAAAAAAAAAAAAAAAAAAAAAAAAAAAAAAAAAAAAAAAAAAAAAAAAAAAAAAAAAAAAAAAAAAAAAAAAAAAAAAAAAAAAAAAAAAAAAAAAAAAAAAAAAAAAAAAAAAAAAAAAAAAAAAAAAAAAAAAAAAAAAAAAAAAAAAAAAAAAAAAAAAAAAAAAAAAAAAAAAAAAAAAAAAAAAAAAAAAAAAAAAAAAAAAAAAAAAAAAAAAAAAAAAAAAAAAAAAAAAAAAAAAAAAAAAAAAAAAAAAAAAAAAAAAAAAAAAAAAAAAAAAAAAAAAAAAAAAAAAAAAAAAAAAAAAAAAAAAAAAAAAAAAAAAAAAAAAAAAAAAAAAAAAAAAAAAAAAAAAAAAAAAAAAAAAAAAAAAAAAAAAAAAAAAAAAAAAAAAAAAAAAAAAAAAAAAAAAAAAAAAAAAAAAAAAAAAAAAAAAACAACATTATGCCTACCACCATGACGGAAGCCATAAACCGAGCCGGTAGTGTTACCGAGGACTTACTTAGAAGTGGCGAATTGGGCCAAGCATCATCATCAAAGAGGAAGGATGCACCCGAGTCAAGCGGGGTGAGGAAAATGGGTAGGTTTGACCCTAAACGTCCTAACAAAGGAAAGGTGTTTGCGGCGGTTGAACCGGCAAAGAAGGCTTATGTGGGTCCTTACCCATTTTGTAATAGGTGCTCCCGACATCATGTTCCCACCACTCCTTGTGGGACTTGTTTCAATTGTAATCAAGTTGGCCATCTTGCTAGAGATTGTAGGGCCCCGAGAGTGGCTCCTACTCATGCGGTTCCTCTCCGAGCACATCCTCCTCAAGCTAACAATCAAAGGGGTCAACGGGGTGGGTGTTATGAATGTGGAAGCACCGAACATTACCGTAATGCTTGTCCGCAATGGGTGGGACAAAATGTGCAAGTGGCGGTTCACCCAAATCAACTTCAAATCACCGGTCCTAACCAAAACCGTGGCCAACAAGGCCATCAAGTGCAACCAAGGGGAAGAGCCTTTGCGGTGAATGCAAATGAAGCCCGTAATGATCCTAATGTGGTGGCAGGTACATTTCTTCTTAACGGTCATTATGCCACGGTGTTGTTTGATTCCGGAGCCGATTATAGCTTCGTGTCTCATAGTTTTGTTCCTTTGATAGATGTTCATCCTTGTGCCTTAAACTATGTACTTGATATTGAGATGGTCAATGGTACCTTAACTAGACTTAGTCAAGTGCTTCGGGATTGTATCTTGACTTTAAACGACGTTGAATTTTATATTAATCTCATGCCTTTCGATATTGGAAGCTTCGACATCATTGTGGGTATGGATTGGATGACGGCGGTAAATGCGGTCATTGATTGTGGTGAAAGAGTGGTCAAAATACCGTTGTCAAACGGTGATATTCTTAGAGTCCAAGGTGAAACTTCCGATTCCTCTAGTTCCAAGGCTTTTAGTGCTACCATCACAAAGGTAGAATTGAAAGCCGTTCCTATTGTTCGTGATTTTCCCGACGTTTTTCCGGATGACCTACCAGGTCTACCCCCGTCTCGTGAACTTGATTTTCGCATCAATTTGATTCCCGGGGCCGCGCCCGTGGCCAAAGCTCCATATAGACTTGCCTTGACGGAAATGCAAGAGCTAGAGTCCCAACTTAAAGAACTTCAAGAGAAAGGGTTCATTCGTCCAAAAAAAAAAAAAAAAAAAAAAAAAAAAAAAAAAAAAAAAAAAAAAAAAAAAAAAAAAAAAAAAAAAAAAAAAAAAAAAAAAAAAAAAAAAAAAAAAAAAAAAAAAAAAAAAAAAAAAAAGGGTACCTTCTAAGAGTAAAAGTGGTTCAGTAAAAAAAAAAAAAAAAAAAAAAAAAAAAAAAAAAAAAAAAAAAAAAAAAAAACAATAAAAAGGGTTCATTCGTCCTAGTCAATCGCCTTGGGGAGCTCCAATATTGTTTGTGAAGAAGAAAGATGGGTCCTTTAGGATGTGTATTGATTACCGAGAATTGAACAAGCTCACAGTGAAGAACCGGTATCCACTTCCTAGAATCGACGAGCTTTTTGATCGTTTGCAAGGTGCCAAGTATTTCTCAAAAATTGACCTCCGTTCGGGCTATCACCAACTTAGAGTTCATGAAGATGACATACCAAAGACGGCGTTTCGTACAAGGTATGGTCACTACGAGTTCACCGTTATGCCGTTTGGGTTGACTAATGCACCGGCGGTGTTCATGGATTTGATGAACCGGGTGTGTCGACCCTATTTGGACAAGTCGGTCATTGTCTTTATTGATGACATACTTGTCTACTCAAAAACAAAGGAAGATCATGCCGAGCATTTGTGTGAGATGCTAGGGTTGCTTAGAAAGGAGAAGTTGTATGCTAAATTTTCAAAGTGCGAATTTTGGTTGGAAGAAGTTCATTTCCTTGGTCACGTGATTAGCAAAGATGGGATTCATGTGGATCCTAGCAAGATTGAAGCGGTTAAGAATTGGAGGCGACCCGAGACACCATCCGAGATTCGCCAATTTCTTGGGTTGGCGGGTTATTACCGAAGATTCATTGAAGGTTTCTCCAAGATAGCACAACCACTCACTCTCTTGACTCAAAAGGAAAGGAGATTCGAGTGGGGCGAGAGACAAGAACTTGCCTTTCAAACTCTCAAGGACATGTTATGTGAAGCTCCTATCTTGAGCCTTCCGGATGGGATTGAAGATTTTGTGGTCTATTGTGACGCTTCGGGTCAAGGTTTGGGGTGTGTACTTATGCAACGGGGCAAGGTCATCGCTTATGCCTCCCGGCAACTTAAGGTGCATGAGAAGAATTACCCTACTCACGATTTGGAATTGGGAGCGGTTGTTTTCGCTTTGAAGTGTTGGAGACATTACCTTTATGGCACCAAATGTGTGATCTACACCGATCATAAAAGTCTTCAACACATTTTTAATCAAAGTGAGTTGAATATGAGGCAAAGAAGATGGATTGAACTTTTTAGCGATTATGATTGTGACATTCGCTATCATCCGGGCAAAGCCAACGTCGTAGCCGATGCTTTAAGTAGAAAGGAAAGGGTCAAGCCGAGAAGATCAAGAGCCATGAGCCTTACAGTGGGGCAAAGTATTCGGGACCGTATCATAGAAGCTCAAGTGCAAGCTACCTTGCCGGAAAATTTTGGTAATGAAGGGCTAGATGGTATGGAGCAACTTTTTGACCGGAAGGAAGACAACGGGTTATATTTAGTTGGGAAGCTTTGGATTCCAATCTTTGGCAATTTGAGAACTTTCCTAATGAATGAAGCTCATAAGTCGCCTTATTCGGTCCACCCGGGGTCGGATAAGATGTACTTTGATTTAAAGGATTTCTATTGGTGGCCGGGCATGAAACGTGATGTGGCTAAATATGTGAGCGAGTGCCTTACTTGCTTACAAGTGAAAGCCGATCATAAGAAACCACCCGGTTGTTGGTACAACCGGTGATACCGGCATGGAAGTGGGAAAGGATTGCAATGGACTTCGTCACGAAGTTACCGAAGACAAGAAATGGACGTGATACTATATGGGTGATTGTGGATCGATTGACAAAGTCGGCTCACTTTTAGCCATTCGTGAGACCGATAAGTTCGACACCCTAGCGCGTTTGTACATTAAGGAAGTGGTGGCAAAACATGGAGTTCCGGTTTCTATTATCTCCGATAGAGATAGCCGGTTCAAATCAAATTTTTGGAAAGCTTTTCAACGTGCAATGGGTACTCAAATTGACATGAGTACGGCGTTCCATCCACAAACGGATGGGCAAACCGAAAGAACCATTCAAACGCTTGAAGATATGTTGAGGGCTTGTGCTATTGAATTTGGTGGAAGTTGGGAAGATCACCTACCGCTAGTGGAGTTCTCATATAACAATAGTTACCATGCGACTATCCAAATGGCCCCGTTTGAGGCGCTTTATGGTAGGAAGTGTCGTTCTCCACTCGCTTGGGCGGAAATAGGCGAGAGCCAACTTATTGGGCCGGAAGTAATTATCGAAACAACAAAAGTAATTTCAAAAATTAAGGAGAGATTACAAGTGGCCCGTGAAAGACAAAAGAAATACGCCGATGTGAGGCGTAGACCCTTGGAGTTCAATGTTGGTGATCACGTACTTTTGAAGGTCTCCCCGTGGAAGGGTGTTGTTCGTTTCATCAAGAGAGGCAAGCTTGCGCCAAGATACATAGGACCTTTTGAGATCATAGAACGTGTGGGCAAGGTAGCTTACCGGCTAAAGCTACCTCAAGAACTTAGTGAAGTGCACAACGTGTTCCATATTTGTAATTTAAGGAAGTGCTTGGCGGACCCTACTCACCACGTGCCCATGGACGAGATACAAGTAGACAAGAAGCTCAACTTTGTTGAAGAGCCGGTAGAGATTGTGGATCGTGTAGACAAGAAACTAAAGAAAAAGCGCTATACGATAGTCAAGGTTCGATGGCATGCTAGGCGTGGAGCCGAGTTCACTTGGGAGCGGGAAGACTCCATGAAGTCAAAATACCCGCATTTGTTTAGTGATTAGGGTTCCATCGAATTTCGGGACGAAATTCCCTTAACGGGGGAATGATGTAACAACCGTGCATTTTGACCTTTTGACTATGGGTACGTTTCCTAAGTTTTTGATTTAATCAATATATGTTCAAATGCAATTTAAGGTTCATTTAAGTGCAATGTGTTCATATGGGTCAATTTATTGTACAATTAGAGACTTATGTGCAAGTTGAGACCATTAGTTAGTGCAAATCGACTTTTACTTAAATAACATCTAATTTAAACTAGTAAATGATATGGATCCTAACCATGGGTTATACCCAAACCCATGACCCACCCAAGGAACCAACCCTATCCTCCCTCATTTCCATCCATCCATTCATTCATAACACTTCCATATTCTCTCCCATCTCACTAAATACTCACACTCTCAATCTTTCTCTAGATTCTTGGTCATTTATGCTAGTTCAACTAGATTAATAACAAAATCATCATCCTTATTATCATTCTAACATCATATCAAAGATTTCAAGTCTCAAAGTGCAAGAAAAGCTTCAACTAGGTCAAAATCGGGTTTGATTGCTTGTGGAAGTTTTGGTAAGTGTTTTCTAGCTTAAATTCATCATTTCTAGTTGTTAAACTTGTATTACATCTAAATCTAAGCACTCTTGGTCCTTATAGCTTCAAAATCCGAAATTAGGGTTTCTAGTTATCTAAATTAGGTCAAAAATCGATTTGGGTCAAAAGCCATGTTTTGGAATGGAACTATTGAGTGGGTTATGTTCAAATGAGTTTACTATGTTCAAAAATGGGTCTCGAAGTTGTGCAAATCGATTTCTTGGTCTAGGTAGCAAGAAATTTGGGTTTTTGGTTCGTGGCTCCTGCATAACCTGCAGGTGCTGGCTGCAGTTTGTGGTCACTGCGGCGCAGTGAGCCCTCCTCTGGCTCACTGCGGCGCAGTGCATTGTTTCGGCTTTCTGGTCTGACCTAGCCACTGCGGCGCAGTGAGCTTAGTCCTGGCTCACTGCGGCGCAGTGAATTGTTTCTGGTTCTGGTCTGACTAAGCCACTGCGGCGCAGTGAGCTTAGTCCTGGCTCACTGCGACGCAGTGGATAGTTACTGTGATTAAATGCGCGTCAGTTTTCAAACGTCAATAACTTTTGATCCGTAGGTCCAATCGAGTCATATGACCTATCGTTGGAATCGTAAGAGAGTCTAGTTTCTTGTGGTAACACTCTTTTCGTATGATTCTTAATCCATGTCTAAAAATGTCGAGTCAAAGCGTCTTGTTTCATATACGGTAAAGTTGTAGAAGCGTTTGTGGGCTTGTGACTCGACTTAAACTTACTAAACCAACTTAATCATGAATATAGAGTTAACATTTTGGATATACGACATGCTTTGATAGGTTGTGGACGCGTGGGGCCCATTACTCGCTATTAATCTTACCGTGACTTGATTTTTAACTGTTTTGCCAATCAAGGTGAGTTTTCGTAGCCTTCCCTACTCTTTTAAGAGTCGGGCTGAAAAGTGTACTTCGTGCATGATGTTATTTTTGTGACGTGCATGTTGTGTGACGTTTGTCGATGTGCTATTTAAGTGATTGGTCGTATGGTTATCGTAAATTGTATTTTTAGTTGCTTTAGGTTAGTTGTGTATATATGGAGGACGGTAATGCCTTTGAAGGGTTGGAGATGTGGTGGAAGGCTGCGGGTGACCCTATATATAAGCATCAAAGGCCTTTCAAAAGTAGTATCGTACGAAGTACGTGAGAACCACTAAAAAACCATCTCTAAGGGCCCTTAGAGTTAAGGGCTACGCCCGTACCGTATACAACCGTCACCATCTCTTGGATCGCCGCCCATCAAATCCATACGATTCCCATATGCGTCCCTTGACGGTCAGTTTAGAACGGATAAGGGCCTCTGGCCCGTACCGTATACATACGTTTTCTTAACGCGTAACCCATATGATTTTTTACAAAATTTTTTTTTTTTTTTTTTTTTTTGGAATGGGTTTTTGTTAAAAGAAAATAAAAAACAAAAAAAAGTTTCAAAAAATGAAAAATAAAAATAAAAAATAAAAAAAATAAAAAACCACACAAAAAAAGAAAAAGGGAGGAAAACTAGTGGTTCTCACGGTTCTCTCGTTCTCACGTTAACCCTATATATATCAGATTCGAGAGGGAACTTACATTTCATGTCCATAATCCAGCTCATGATCGTCCCCATGATCTTCAACTGTCATCCATATAGGTAGTAAGAAAAAATATCTGATGTAAAAAAATCATATCTGTATATATAAACAATCATATATATATATATATATGTGTGTGTGTGTCTGTGTGTAAATGATGAAAACAAATCGAATGAGATTTGGATAGAAATTTGGATGAAAATCCATTTTGAATTGGATGGAATTTTGGATCTGATGGATATGAGAGAGAAATGGATATAGAAAAAAGAATGTAATGGAAAAAGATAAAGCCAGATTTTGAATTTTGAAATGCAAAAGGCTTCTTTGAGAAGCCATCCATTTTTTCTATTAATTTATCTTTTATCTTTTATTATATATTTAAAAGTTGTGAGTGGATGATGATACAAGCCTTACCTAAAAAAGGCATTGTTGGCCTAGTTAGTTAGCTGGCAACTCAGCGATCTTATTGCTACTCTCCTTTAGTAGTATAAAGTATAATTAGTAGTATAATAATAAATATGTAGGGAGATTTGATTTAAACCTTATAAGATAAATGAAAGATAACGAAAGAAACATAGTTTTTTATTTATTATACTTAGCGAAAATGATCAATTATTACTCGTATTAAACCGACTCAACATTTTATCCAAAAAAGTTAGTAGAAAGTAAGTCAAATTCTATATCAATTTATTTGTTAGTATTACTTTTCGTATCTTAAACATGGCTTAGACAAATATTTTCTTATGTACGTGTTTCTTTTAATCTTCTGCAAGCGAACTCCTAATTCGACGGAAACAAATTGACAATGGTGGAAACAAGAGATCATACTTCATCATCTTCATCAAAACGCACACTTTCGTCACCAAGTTCGTCGCCAACACGTACACACAAACGATCCAAGGTAAAAAGTCGGTAATAATTTGAAAGATCGATACACCTTATGATCATGTATGTGCATGAACCTAGAATGCTCAACACATATATTGTGATTTGTGAAACATGTTTGTTAAGAAAAGTACATTATTCGTTGTAGTATCATATTACTATATGTGCAAGATATTGATTGCATTTAGATATTATTTACTTTGGTGATTGGTGATTGCAGGTGACAAGCGATATTCATGAAAAGCCTCAAGTGGAAGGCCAATCGTTGATTTCCGGTTAGTTGCGGTTACATTGTACTAAACATATATGTTAAAATTATTATTATTAATTTATTATAATGTAGTTTTTGATGGTAAAATCTTGATTTGTAGGCGATCCAAGTGTTACGAAATCAAATTTTAGTATTGACGTTGTGTTGGGGAAAATAATTTCACAATGCTCACAGGTTGGTGATATATTTAATATTTTTTTTCATTTATATGTTGTTAGTGTAACGAGTAATTATTTGATGTTTATACGATGATTGACTACATGAAATAAACATTAATACTATAACAAATACCTTCTTTTTTTTATGAAACGGTAGATTTGTGCTTAACGTTTTTTTTATATATTCAACTTCAGAGGAAATTTATTTTGAGAAAACTTCCGTCTTCATTATTAAAGACAATTTGATTATACCAATATTCTAACCTAAGTTTTCAAGGTTTCCAAGTATTATTACGAATACTATTTTGTTGTCGCACGACCATTTATCATGCTACAATTGTACTGTAAATGACATAATATTGCTTCATTATTGGTATTTAAAAACCTTGATCAATCAATATAAGTCCTCGTACCAAATTACCTTAATGCAATGCATAAAATGCTCTTTACCTACCTACTCCATACACAAAAACACATATATTCATTCAACCACAAATATTGTCCTTCCTGCCTCTTAACAACCACCGCTAATATTCCTACTTAGACCTTTTTCCTATAACTATTAGTTATATTCATGTGTGTGTATTCTATGGTGAAATGAGGGAGTGTCCAGGAGTCAGCCTGCTGAGGATGGTTTAATGGCTGGTACCAAAGTGTATCTGAGGTTAAAGTGTCCCCTCCCCGCTTCACCTTTAGCTACAAAAATTAGTTATATTTATATTAATATTAATTAATATTTAATATTCAATATATAACTATATATATGATTAATTAATTTGATAGCTTCAAAATATCTCAAAAAATATAGTTTTAGATGCATTTTTAAAATTTTTTTTTATGTTAATACATGAATTTCATTCATTTAATTTTAATCTGTCATGTGTCAATATTAGAATTTTTAACCGGCTTCTAAGTCTACAAAATTCGTTATATTTATCATTTTTCATATGATATATTTATTTATCTAGACTAATTATGACGACAATATCCACAACAAATAAAATGTAAATCTAGAAAGTAAAACGACTAATACCTATTTGATAATATCTATATCTACTTATCCTGTATTTACGTATCTATCTAGATCTCAAAAGCCAATTATTTATATATAAAAAAATAAAAAATCAAATAAAAATAAATAAGTAAAATAAAATAAATACATAAAAAAATAGTCCTTCTATCCTTTTCATTTCTTTAATATTATTTAATTAATATATTTTATTTAATTTAATTAATCACATATTATATCTCATTTCGTTGGTTTTGTTTCTGTATCTATATTCTCACAGACTCTTGATCGTCTTTTCCCCTGATTTTCTTCTTCATTTTCTGACGATGGTGGAAACTCGCCGGAGTGCATCTTCATCCAAACGCAAGCTTTCTTCTCTCCCAATTCCCAATGGCAAAAGATCCAAGGTATATATTATATGTATATGTATATGTATATGTATATGTATATATTAATATTTGGGTTTTTTAATCAGGGTTTGAAAGTTTTGAAATTGATGATTGGAAATTAATAATCTTGACCTAATTGATGATGTTTGATTGTGATCGGTGGTTATAGGCGGCGGAAGCTGCGTCGTCGTCGACTACCGGAACGCCGGCGGAGCCAATTGAGACGGCGACGGTGGTTGTTAAAGATTCAGGTGGTGGTGGGTGTGATTCACAAGAACCGGAGGTCCGGTCGTCTGATCCGAATAAGGAAGTGAATGGTGTTGATGTGCCGGAAAAGTCTCCGGTTGCTGACGTGGAAGGCAATGGTCAGCCATTGGTTTCTCCTATGTCATTAGGTGTGTGATTAAAGTGGAAAATCTTTGATTTTTTGGTTGAATTTTAGAAAAAGTTTGGATTTTTTTATAAATTTTTTGTTGTTGGTGATTTTTTTTTTGTTGGATTGAATTTGTAGGGGAGTCTTTGATGGATGTGGAGAAGAAGACGAAAACGAAGACAAACGCGGCGAATGGTTCGAAACGGACGAAGAAACGACAGCTGAAATCTAATGTTGGAGTGGCTTGGGGGAAGCTTCTTTCTCAGTGCCCTCAGGTAGGCCAGGCCTTTCAAGTTTCAACCTTTTTTTTGGTTAAGTTAGTAGAGAATTAGTACTGTTAGTGGGATTGAAATAGATATAAGAATGTGATCGAGTGGGTTTTCGGCTATGTAAGTGGTCATGGAACACGAAAAGTTTAGAATCTGAGAAGTGGGAGCAAGAAACAGCAGTGCAAGAGATAGTCTTTGGATGTGTGCATGCTAAATAAAGTCTTAATAGTTGCAGTTAGTGGCCAACATGATGCAAAAAATGGGATAAAGGGGACAAGTTTTCGACTTTTGTCAAATTAGGGGGTTTTTGGAGGTGTGATAGTGCCAGATAAGCGGATAGTGCAAGAGATCGTGTTTAGAGGTGTTTTTGCCTATTAAAGTGATGATTTTTATTTCTGATGGTGTTGAATGCCTACCCTTTTGTAACAGTTTTGTTGCAGAAAGTTTTAAACTGATTGTTTGACACCCTAATTATATAAAATTGCTATATATTTCGTAAATTTATTTATGTGTGTATATCTATTCTGATGTCCAGAATCCTCATATTGTCATGGATCGTGAGATTTTCACGATTGGTCAAAGTCACCAATGTGATTTGTGGATTAGTGATAAAACCGTCAGCGACTCATTGTGTAGCCTGAGGCACATAGAGTCACAGGTATTCTATTTTTACTTGCTATTTTTTTAATTAGTTGATTGTTGCTAGTGATTCGTTACAACTTCTCTTTGTAATATAAATCTGGTTCTTTGTGTAGCAAGGAGGTGCATCAATCACTTTACTTGAAATCACTGGCGGCAAGGGTGCGGTTAAGGTTAATGGCAAGATATGCCCTAAAAGGTCAACTTTACCACTTAGAGCTGGAGATGAATTAATTTTTAGCTCTTCAGGACGACATGCTTATGTATCCTTTAAGGAAGTGTTTGTCATTAGCTTGTTTACCGACTTATTTTCGTTTCATGGTACAGCTGGTGCTTTGGATCCATTTACCTATGAATGGGTCGATTCGGTTATTTTCTATGAATTTATCTTAAATGAGTCAGACCCAGAGACTCATTTTAAATGGGAACCCCTTAATGGGTCACACGAGCAGAAAGTTGGGCATAGTCCTATGTTCAATTCTTCAATGTATACAATCTTCTAAGTTGTATCATTCGAAGATTTAATTATTATATCT
This sequence comes from Erigeron breviscapus, assembly GCA_034093135.1. Taxonomy (NCBI): domain Eukaryota; kingdom Viridiplantae; phylum Streptophyta; class Magnoliopsida; order Asterales; family Asteraceae; genus Erigeron; species Erigeron breviscapus. The sequence goes on from CM067173.1 coordinate 19,673,114, forward strand.
GATTATTATAATTGTATTTTTTGTAATTGTAATCAACAAGTTGATTAGTTTTCAAAAGGTTGAAAGATTGATGTCGAGTTTTGCAGATCTGCCCAACCTGGCCGGTTATGCCATGCACGAAACATGCTCAGTTTCAACCAAAACCTGGCCAGCTTTGACCCGTTGCTTAAACTGACTGACCCTTCCATTTGTTTTCTTTATTTGTTCTTATCAAATTGATCAACTGTTTTTACCGTCTATACATATGTGGCATTTTTCTTAACATACTCCTCAGATATTCCAGCAGCTATCTAATGATAATGTTGCCGCTGACATGGCACCTTCTGTGAGCATATTAGAAGCACACAGTGGCTCATTAAAAGGATTACAGTTTGAGGCAAGATCTAGAGATCCATCTGCAGTTGCAGGAGCTTCCATATTGGCGTCTTTGTCTAGTATCCGGAAAGAGTTATCCCTTCTTCCCCCACTTTGTAAAGGCAAAGATTTACAACCTGGAATGCCAAATGTGCCTACTGCTTGTGAAGATACTCATGTAATAGACACTGAAATGAAGGATGTTTCTGATCCTAACGATAATGTAGCTGCTGATGTGGCACCAACGAGTGATAAAGGTAATGAAAACCTTGATGGTAGTTCTGTTGATGCCGAAACGGGCAACATCCCGCCTGCAAATCATGAGTTGAGACCACTGCTGCGTATGCTTGCGGGATCATCAACTTCTGAGCTTGATATTATGAAAATTCTTGATGAGAGGAGAGAAATTAAAGGATTGTCAAAAGATACTGATCTGCCGATCTCGTTAACATCTCGGCGCCAAGCATATAAAGATAGCCTACTCCAAGGAATTATCGATCCCAATACAGTTGAAGTTACATTTGATGATTTTCCGTATTATTTAAGGTGCAACCACTGACTCACGTTTTATTTATCTCATATTTAGGTCTTGATTTCTTGTATCTAGTAATCATGCATATTTAATTTCAAGTTTTAACATACATAAGTTATATCTGGTTATTATGTTGATTGAATATCGACTGAAATTGACTGAGTAGAGGATACTAGAGGTCTATGTCTATTTCTTGGTGCCTTGTGAGACTAGGATGATTGGCATTTACATCTGTTAAGTTTCATGATTTATAGGATAGTAATTGCATATAATGTCTTTTTGTAGAATGATAGAGAATTTAAGATACAGTTTGAAATAGTTTTCGTTATATTAGTAGTGATCAAGCATTTTGAAATAACATATCTATAAAAGGTATAGAGCCTTTTGTCTAAGTTTTTAGTATATTATCCATATCTATGCTAGTATACATTGTATGCATTTATCTTGTAGGCACCTCCAATGTCTAAGAAATTCCTTGAAAAGTCTTATCCCTTAGACATCCAAAAGTCTAACAAAACAATCCCCTCTTTCGGTTATTCTAATATGTGCCCTAAGGGCACATATAAGAGTGCGTTTAGTGCACACTGGAAATTGAAAAAAGGTAGCGAAATTCTTCTTGAAAAATGCATTTTTCAATTCTTGAGAAGAAGCTTGTTACCTTTTCCGTATCCCGAGAAATATCTTGTTAACTTAGGGCACATATTAGAAAAACCCAATTAACAATCATTCTTTAGCTCTTTGATGTTTTTTTCTATATCAATCTTTCTAATATTTTAGATAAGGAGAGTGATTCTATTTTTAATGAGCTGACCATCAAATAATTATCTTACCTAGACAAAAGTAGTCCTTTTAGTGCAGTGGTATGTTTAAAAGGAATAATCGAACTTCATAGCTGGATGCATTTGGATTATAAATATCTTTGTTAAATGATGCCATGAAAACAGTTTTGGAAGTTCAGTGGCTACTCATCATTTTCACGATTCTTATTACCTCTTGGATATTTTCTTTTGGTTTTTCTATGTTATTGCATCCAGTATGAATTTGAGTTACTTTGCTATTTTATTGAAACCTACAGTGAAACCACAAAGAGTGTGCTGATTACTTCAACATACATACATCTGAAACGTAATGAGTTTTTGAAATATGTCTCGGATCTACCTACTTTGTGCCCCAGGATACTGTTGTGTGGTCCAGCAGGTATGTGATGCAATACGTTAACCCAAGTTTTACTTGATCTTTGTTTTTGATCTCTTTCTAACATGCACATCCTTACAATACAGGTTCAGAAATATACCAGGAAACATTAATGAAGGCTCTTGCAAAACATTTCGGTGCAAGACTGCTTGTAGTTGATTCTCTTTTATTACCTGGTGTAAGTCTTCTATGTTACTATCAAGCAACACTTACCTTGCTACCATCATTAATTAATTGGGCCATTTCGACCCATCTACTAATTAAATGCTTGATTTTGAGTTTTTTTTATTTTTTTTTATTTTTAACTGGTTTAAGTAGGTAAACTTCAAAGAAACTGGTCAAATGGGTTAAAAGTTCTCAAGTGTATTACACCTCTGTATTGTTTTCTTTTAGAAGACTAGAGATTACTATTAACGTATTTTTTTTATTAACCATATTTCACGTCCAAATAATTTATGAAAAAAAATCATTTCTGATTAGCGAGGTGATTTGTAGACCAAAGTTTTTCATGCTCGCAAGGATGGAGACTTATGATGTTATACCATGTGCATTAACATGGTAACTTTTTTGGTGTACAAATTACCTGCCTTGTTTTGACAAACCGTGTTTTGTTTCAACCAACTCGTACAAAATACCATTTTGAACTTATCTTTTGCCTCAACTATGATTCATTTATCTTTTAATACCAGGGATCAGCTGCCAAGGAAACAGACACCTCAGTGAAGGAGAGTGGTAGGCCCGAAAGAGCAAGTGTCTTTCCTAAACGTGCTCCTCAATCTGGTGTTATGCACTCTAAGAAACCAACATCAAGTGTTGAGGCTGATATAGTTGGTGGATCTACTACATGCTCGCATGCTCAGCCGAAACAGGAGTCATCGACTGCATCATCAAAAACATACACTTTCAAAAAAGGTATATGTTATAGAAAGATTCCGTGGTGGTTCTTTTGGTTTTGGTTATAAATAAGCCAACGTTCAATACAGGCGGTAAAATTTGTTTGTCAGGCAGGTCAGATAACGGGTCATAACATCCAGTTCGAATAAAAAATGAAAGGAAGAGGTTTTATGCATTTAATAAATGGGTCAAGCGTGATAACAAAAATGATTTGTATTTCAATAATAATCCAACTTTTGTATAAAAAATACATTTTGGGCAACTTTTTAACCGTTTTCTTAGTTAGTTTTTCTGTTTTACCTGCTAGAACACAACCCAGATTGACCAATTCATAAAGTGGGTAAAGATTTCCACCTTTGCTTTTTATGGACTCAGTTTCTGTCAATTTATGCAGGTGACAGAGTTAAATATGTTGGCTCCTTGGCAGCTGGTTTTTCTCCTCTTCAGACTCCTTTAAGGTATTGTAACTTCCATTTCAAATGAAATAAAATGATTTTTTGTATCGTTCCATTATAAGTTTTTCTATTTTATAGGGGCCCCACATATGGTTATAAGGGGAAAGTTCTACTTCCATTTGAAGAAAATGGTTCTTCCAAGATTGGAGTTAGATTTGACAGGTCAGTTCAAGAAGGCAATGATCTTGGGGGAATTTGTGAGGAAGGCCATGGTTTTTTCTGTTCTGGTAATCATCTGAAACATGCAAATATTGTATATTGTAGTGTGATACAGTTTATTATTTGTGATATGTTAATTGATATCATGATATGATACTTTATCCTGGAACATATTTACAGCTGATTCACTGCGCCTTGATTCTTCAAGTGCCGATGACATCGAGAAGCTTGCCATTAATGAAGTTTTTGAGGTGAGACTAGACTATGGTTTTTTTTATTTCCCAAGTTTTTTATAATTGAATAATTGAGTTACTTTCTTCGGTTTTGTTTCGAATCTAGCATAAAAGTGAGATTGCTTCCGGTGTTGATTCTATTATTATATATTGGAAATCAAGTGGTTTGGTTTTAGCAGATTTTATAATTGGTACATAAAAGACATGTGGTCTTACAATTAAGTTCAATTTAATAGTGTTACGATTGTATGTACAATCGGTATAATTACAAGTGTTGTGATTCTATGTGATAATAATTTGTCTATCTATTTTTATATCTATAAATGATTTATGAATAATGTAAGTAGTAACAAAGCGAAATAAGTACGTATTTAGTAGCGCCTCATGATTTTGAAATGAGGTATAATTGTGAAAATGTCTAATTTCACAAATCGCTATGCGTATGCAGGTTGCTGAGAAAGAGAGTGAATCTAGTTCTTTGCTTTTGTTTGTGAAAGATATAGAGAAATCGATGCTGGGAAATACAGAGGCCTACAATTCTTTTAAAAGTAAGCTCGAAAATGCACCGGGGAATGTCGTCGTTATTGCTTCTCACACTCAGATGGACAATCGAAAGGAGAAAGTAAGTAGTCATTGTTTTAGGTTCTTCTAGACTCTTCTACACATATGTGTGTGTGTGTTGATGATTTTTAATCAGTAGAAATTGTACAAAATTTGCAGTCTCATGCTGGTGGATTACTTTTCACGAAGTTCGCCAATCAGACAACGCTGTTTGATTTAGCTTTTGGGGTATGCCATGGATGCTTGAATCAAATCTTCACACTTGTGTTTGCGTGTGCGAGATTAGTAGAAGAAAAACTTTCATCTTAAGTGACTTAATCAGAATTTTTTACGTAATAGTGGGTAAATTATATTTCAGGATAGTGGATTGGGTAGAATGCATGATCGAAGCAAAGAAACCCCCAAAGCGATGAAGCACCTCACCCGTCTTTTCCCAAACAAAGTGACTATACAGACGCCACAGGTAAGTGAAAGCCACTTCTTATTTCATTTTGATCCTTTGATCTCATTAATGTTTATAGACCTTAATTATTTGTTTTTGGCAGGATGAGGCTCTGCTTTCAGAGTGGAAGCAACAGCTGGATCGTGATACAGAGACACTGAAATCACAATCAAACATTGTCAGCATCCGTGCGGTGAGTATCACTTTGTTGTGTTTCTCTAGTCAATTTGATATCACAAATCTTACTTTGTTTGTATTTGGTTTCATGGTGCGAAAAAGAGCCGTCTTATGAATGTGCTGGCAGAGTGACAATACTCACTTTATTAGGTTACTATCGACATAATATAAATTTTCACAAAGTATCTGGTTTATTATCTACCCAAGTTCTAAAAAGTTTTTACCTGGGTGTTTGGGTCTACCCAGTCTGTATATAAAGTTCTCTGTTTCTGTTTGCACCAATTGCCGACCTATCCATTATGCTACCTCTATCTGATGGAGTGATGGTGACAATTGGTTGTGCGATCTTATGGGGTTTTTGAAGTTCTACTTTATGGACTCTTAAAATAATTCTGATTATCTGTAATGTATGTGTTCAGCTTATACTAGATCTCCGGTTTGTATAGCAAAATGCATGACACGTTTTACTTTTGTTTGGGTTTTGCTCCCAATTTCATGATTTCAGGTTTTAACCCGAGTTGGTCTTGATTGCTCCAATCTTGATGCGCTGTGCATAAAAGATCAAACACTGACAAATGAAAGTGCGCATATCTCTTTTCTTTTTTGATTTTCGCCTAGGTTTTATTTGACCTGTATACCATTTGACTAAATTTCACTCTTTTTGGATGTTATTAGGTGCTGAGAAAGTTATTGGCTGGGCTTTAAGTCATCACTTTATGCAGAATTACGAAGCTTCGACAAAGGATGCTAAACCTGTGATTTCTAATGAAAGGTATTACTCTTGCTTGTATATGGATGTTTACTTTCACATCTTTTTGGTGATAAGTTTAGTGTTTTGATGTGCTTTTGCTGTTTGAAGTTTGACAACAACATGCAAGATTCTAAGAATTAGTTCATGAATTAACCAAAAAGGATATCTTAATGTGAAAACGTAGACACGTCTTGTGAAATGGACTAAACAGGTTCTAATAATCAGTATTAGAAAACTCTTCTAAAATCCCCCTTAATCTATTATCTTGTTCTTTGAATCTTTATATAACCAGTTCCAGCGAACACCTCTGTGATATTTTGATAATAATAGCCATCAGGTCAGGAATCACTATCCAGTTGCATGTAGTTGATTGATATTCTGGGGTTACATTTCTCTTTTTAGGTAACTTTTAATACCATAATCGTATCAGGATTATAGTCTATTCGAATACCCCTAAGTATATGTAATTTATATTCCTCAACATTAGTTATCAAGTGAGGTCATTCGTCTTCTTGCTCTTTGTTTTCCGTGAATGCACTCAAATCTTCACAGTTTATCTGCGGTAGCATTCAACCTGTTCATAAGCATTATTGTGAAAGAACCCTACCCCTGATCCGTCCTACTCTATAATTAATACTTGTGCACTCTATGTTGTGGATTGTAGTATCGAGTATGGGATCAATATACTGCAAGGTACTCTAAACGAGAATAAAAGTTCTAAGAAGACGCTAAAGGTGATGGTTAAGCATGCATCTTTCAATCATTTCGTTTGTGTAATTATTTTAGTTACTTATGAAGGTATCCTGTGATACTTAGGATGTGGTCACTGAAAACGAATTTGAGAAGAGACTCCTTGCTGAAGTCATTCCTCCGAGTGAGCTTGGAGTAACGTTCGAGGATATTGGAGCCTTAGAATCTGTTAAAGACACTTTAAAGGAATTGGTTATGCTACCTCTTCAGAGGCCTGAATTGTTTTGTAAAGGGCAGTTAACGAAGGTAAAAGGCACACATTTAATATAGTTTATTTTTGAGGTTGTATTATTTTTGCCCGTTTGCTTATAAATTAGTGGGTTAAGTTTTTTTCTTTAACTGGCCAGTCGGGTAAAAACAAAGAAATTCGGGTGTGTCAAAATTCACAGACAATGTTTTTAATGTGTAATACTTCTCGAGTCATTACCGTATTTATACAGTGTAATCTGACAAAAAAGCCGCTTTCCAGCCTTGTAAAGGAATCTTGCTCTTTGGCCCCCCTGGTACCGGAAAAACAATGCTTGCAAAAGCTGTTGCAACCGAAGCGGGCGCAAATTTTATCAACATATCAATGTCAAGCATAACTTCAAAGGTATTTCACTCATGATGCTTTATAAGTCCTTTTTTGTTAGTAGAATGCAATTGATCCTCATGATGCTTTTGTTTATAGTGGTTTGGTGAAGGAGAAAAGTATGTCAAAGCAGTTTTCAGCCTTGCTAGTAAAATCTCTCCTAGTGTTATTTTTGTTGATGAGGTTAGTACATATTAACAAGTGCTTTCAACTATTTATTTTATTGTCTTTTTAATGGCTTTTACTGGAGTCTGATCATCTTATAGATGCTACTTGACATTTTATTAGGGATTTTCTTACTGGATTACATATCGATGGGCCAATTTGTCGTTTATTGAAATAATATTTTCTTGTAGCCTTACTCTTATTTGTCATTTGTAAAATAGTTTTAAACTTTCGGACAAAAAGTGCTGGTGAAGTTGCCCCAAGCTGAATGAATGCCAAATGCCCATTATTAACAGTCCCATAATTGTCTATTTTCTATTGCTATGAATCTTCAATTCTTCATGCAATTTATTTGCATACATTTCTCTTTTTCTTTTTCTACCTGTGGGGATCACAGATAGTACTGTGGTAAATGCTGGGGTTTTTTTTGAACATTATATTATTTATGTGATAGGTGGACAGCATGTTGGGTAGACGTGAAAATCCCAGTGAACATGAAGCAATGCGTAAAATGAAAAACGAGTTTATGGTTAATTGGGACGGCCTACGTACAAAGGATAAAGAACGTGTACTGGTACTAGGTGCAACGAATAGACCTTTTGATCTCGATGAAGCTGTAATCAGGCGACTACCTCGCAGGTACCATATCTTGCAAATTCTTTTCATCGTCTCGTGAATTTGTAATTTAAGTGTACTTTTGGGATATGATGTGCAGTAATGAAATCAATTCTTGTGGCACTAAATATGATGCACCTTATTTCTTAGTAGATGTCAGTATGTCACAAAGTGGGAGATTGGATACCTGTCAATATAGTGGTATAAAGTAAGGGTCATCTCGGATTGGTTGACAATGACACTTTTCTGAACTTTTAATCGATTTAGGCACTTATCTGTCAAATATGATTACAAAGTTCATATTAGTTTGGCTATAAGTTGGAGGTCGTAATTCCTTAAACATTACACTAAGAAGGTCTTTCAATTCGTTCGGACTTTTTTGGACTCTTTGACCCATCTAAACTGTTTTTCATAACCTACCTTTTATTGCTTTTTAACTTGCTAGTTGCTGTCACTAGTTTTGGGTATTGTCAAAAGCGGAACTATTTATGTGCTCCAGTGTTTGACTCACCAAACTGTTGTCTTGATTGCAGGTTGATGGTGAATCTACCCGATGCCCCAAACAGGGAGAAAATTCTTCGAGTTATATTGGCAAAAGAGGATATATTACCTGATGTCGATCTTGAAGCAGTGGCTAGTATGACTGATGGGTACTCGGGAAGTGATTTGAAGGTCTTGCTTTATTACTTTGCTAGACTCTGTTCAATTCATTTCTTCCCTTTTCATTGTTTTTGTTACACATAGGGTTGTAAACGAACACGAACGGACCTTGCTAATGTTCGTTTGTTGAAGTTTAACCGGATAAACGAACAAACACGGACATTCAAGCGGTTGGAAATTCGTGTTCGTGTTTGTTCGTTTTGAACAAATGAACGAACACGAACATTAAACGAAGAGATACTTGTTTATTAAGAAACTTTTTTCGTTCCATCCTTTTGAAAAGGTAGAACACAAGAGCATAAACATACTCAAATTTACAATATTTAAAATCTGTATAATGTAGTTTCTCATTTATATTATTCTTTTATCGAACAAAGAAAATTATAAACGAAGAACTTCGTGCAAAACAATTTCACCAACCGTTCACAAATGTTCTGGTCGTTCACAGCCCTAGACACACATGTATACAAACACACGCACATTCATCTATGTTTCCGATAAATTGGTTATCTTTTTCAGAATCTTTGCGTGACGGCGGCTCACTGTCCGATAAGAGAAATTTTGGAGAAGGAAAAAAAGGTCCCTTACCTCGAATCCTATCTATTATGTCTTTAATTTAAGCAGAAATACTAGAGGTGGTATTAGCCTTTCTTATGGAAATGGGTGATTTTGGGTTTTACAGCTCTTGGAAAAAAAAATGTAAAAATGGGATGGTTCAGATGGCTCTACAGAATCTAAAGTCTTATTTAAAGATATTAACTTATAGTATTATTTAACACTAATTTTTTAGTCATATTTAATATTTTAATAGTTATAACCCACATTGCCTGTTATCAATCCCTGTCTCATGCATTTTTGTTACATTGTAGAATAAAATATAGTTTGAAATGTATTGTATATTATTTGGTAATTCAGGTGATGTGAGTTTATTATCTAAATATTTGAATTATGCAGGAGAAAGCTCTGGCATTGGAAGAAAATAGACCATTGCCTCCTTTGCATGATAGTGCGGATGTCCGTCCTCTAAATTTGGATGATTTTAAGTATGCACATGATCAGGTATATATAAGCATATAACTACAAACTGTAACATGTACAGATGTTATAACCCATGCAGTTTTGTATAAAAGTTGTTACAAGACACGTTTAGTTTTTAAACTTTTAGTAAATTGGTAAAATAAGCATGCAAATGCTAACAGTAGAGGTGGCAAGATCGGCATGAGGACTGATGGGTATTTGGGACGCGTTGAAATGGGTGGGTTAGGTTGAACTCAAATTTTCCATTGTCCATTTTCTGCAAATAATTAATGGGTTATTCGTGATTGAAAAATAGTTACGGAGTATTACAATAATTAATGGGTTAATCGTGATTGAAAAATAATGTATACATTAAACATACTTTCGCAGTCTTTAACATGTTTGATCTGCTTGCTTTTTTACTATGTATTCTAAAATTTGACACCTTTGAGATAAAGAACTCATTCGGTAAATTGATCGGAAGTCACACTCTAATGACTATATCATGCAACAGGTATGTGCAAGTGTGTCAACAGAGTCTGCAAATATGAATGAGCTTCTCCAATGGAATGAACTATATGGTGAAGGTGGATCCAGGAAGAAAAAACTTCTCAGCTACTTCATGTAGACAGTGTATTAAGTGTATAGCCGTCCCCTTTGTTTATTTTTATTTTATTACAGTTAGTGTGGGATAAGTGATCCGTCGATGCTGATTAGATTTTCTTTCATAAAATCCCATCCTGATATACAAAGGACCTGTGTCAATGGAAATTCCGTTGCAGGTCAACGCTGAAGAGTTTTTTTTTTTTTTAATTTAACTTTTGCATCGAGCCCATGTGTAACATATATTTAGTTTAAGATTATTTGCTATTGTTAAATAATTTATATGCTTGTATAGACCAACTAAGATACATCATGATTGTTGAAGTCTACTGTTCGTATTCCTCTGTGGCATTGCATGTATGTAGATAGCTTTGACTTGTGCTTGCCCTTATACATCATCCTGTTATAAAGTAGTTTCAGGTTAGACTGACATTTTGTATTTAGTTAGAACTATGTTGTATGTTGGAAACTTGGATATATATGTGAACATATCCCTAGCAAGCTTCCTGCTGAAGTAGATATCTTTTGTTTTTGTAGTGCATAAATGTTGGTAACAGTAGGCACACCATCGATTTCCAATTCTAGCCATGCTTCAGAATATTGCTTTGAAGTGAATTGTTATAATTTAACTTTGAAGCAAACTTGTGTTGAGTTGTAATTCTGGACTAGACAAGAAAATATTCCTAAGGAGTTTTCAGTTTTGTATTTGCAAGCGGCTATAGAGAAGTTATTTTTATGTATAACTTTTTACTGTGTGATGTTTATTTTCCAGCTTTGTACATATTTCCAAAATTATCTTCAAAATTCAAGATACGACTATAATCATGGTTGCTTTTAACCTCATGACCAACGCATAAACCGAGTCTAACACTACTCAGAGGGTCTACCCTAAGAACCTCTTGGCCGAAGCCTTGAGAAAGATACCTTTTGACACTATGACGTAGGGAATTAAGCCTTTTCATAACACCAGTTTCTTAGCTTTGACTTGTTCTTTTATATTCATCCACATGCAACTTATCCGACAATTGATCATACATTCCTTAGAATAGTTAGCCTTTAGGATGTCAGCCTTTTACAAACTTCCACTCTTTTACCACCTTTTATAAACTTTTAGTAAGACCTTATCTCACTATAGCCTAACACTAGAGCAGGCTCTGGCTAGCTACCATAAGGAACTATCAACCCACCCCCATAAACCAGATGTAACTTTATGCTTAAACGAGTGGCACTATCGTATCCTAAAACCCACTAGTCTTGTAACGAAATCAATAACCTTTTCCTTTTTCCTTCCTCGTATACATTTTACCAAAAAAATGATCAATGAAGATTCTGGTGGCATAACACTACCAGGATACCAAACCACCACCACAAATCATGCCCTCTGCAACTAGCAAATCTACAAAGCGTGATTACAAGGTTAAACCATGAAGAAAATGAGGCCATAGACTAACAAATTGAAATGGAGCCATCACCAATGCAAGCCTGACAAGGCGCATAAACACCAATAGAGTAAAGTTTATCCATCTTTTAAGACAAATATCAGCTTTTGACGCAAAAACCGTGTGTATGGGATATTTTCGGGATCAATGGTTGGATCATGCAAACTAGAAATACTTTTTCTTGGATAAAGGAACAAATTACTCGATCTATATATATCATCACTCGTACAAGCTTCCAACCAACTATCATGAGTGCAGAATACGCCCAATGAATACAATTGTAGGGGCAATTAGATATCGTTTTTGTCGTTGTTTCCACATAATCGTTGTTATAACTTATAACTATAAATAAATTCGTAGATATTAAATATAGGTCTTATATTATTATAGGTGAAAGATAAATGAACCTAAAAAATGACTTAAAAATCATTACAAGAGTGGGATGATGACATTTATTATAATCAAAAGAATAAATAAAGGAAAAATTGAAATAAATTTGGCGTTTGTCAAAATTTTTGTTAATTTTAAAGCTTTTTTTTTTAACGTTCGTTTTTTTGTCAGAGTCTATTCACCCTATATGTGGTTTCTACACCCACCGGGCAGGATGCCATCGCGGTAGTTCACAGGAAAAAAAAACCCTGGATAGATCGCCAAACGGTACGACATCTACGACTTTAAATGTCATTTGGGCTAAAACCTGCGCCCCCTTGGATTCAACCCCTGGTTACCCAAGGAATAAGCCTTCATTAGAGGTCTAAGATGCTGCTAGCTATTAATCCATTGGCTAATTTTTAAGCTATTCTTTTGAGTTAACATTACCCATTATTATATTTTTCAATCATCACTCATCCAGCTCCCTCTGGTCCAAATCTAGAAAGTACAAAACTAATGATGTCACCTTGTTATCTCATGACTTCTAAAAAAACCTAAACAAAAAGATCTTTTTCTTTACATAAACGAAATAAAAATCTTTTTCTTTAATTCCAAGTTAATTCCATTTATCTTCTCTGTGTAATAAAGTAATGATCTATATCTATATGTATATGTATATCTATATCTATAAGATATAATTCTGTAAAATTTATTTAATTATTCTTCTTTCCTACAAAATGGCAGAAAACTTACCCACCATCATGACCCATTCTTCAACCTTTTTATTACCACGACCGGCGCCGATCACCGGCACCGCCGGAAACTCATCTTCTCCGACCACTTATGCACTTATTATCCTCAACCAACGTCTCCCTCGTTTTTCACCTTTACTTTGGCAATACTGTAAGTCTATATATACATATATACATACATGGGTTTTTCACCTATAGATACATATGTGTGTCGATATATAAAGTTTAGATTTTTATTAATGGGTTTTTGATATTTATAATTAATATTGATGTAGAGCAGCAAGAATCCGTGTGTGTGCTGATGGGGGTGCTAACAGGTTATTTGATGATATGCCTAACCTTTGTGATCATGAAGATGATGTATCTATAATCCAAGAAAGGTCCTTTTTTTAAATAGATTTTTAGTGCATATAAAGTGTTTGATATAATGCTTCTGAGAGTTTTGTTTAATTTGCTTTTTGTTAAAGTGGGAATATAATTGGTGGGGTTTTGAATTTTGATAGTTGTAAAACGGCAAGCTTTTGTCGGGGCCTAAAGCGAAATTGTAAGACGGGACCTAAAGCATTTGCTTTACCCTTGAGACATACAGTAGTGGTTTTGACCGATTATTATAGTTGTGAACTTGTGATTGATGATAAGAGTATATATATAAGAGGGTCTTATCTCTTTTCTAACTTTATGAAGAAAGAGAGACATTCACTCGTTCTAAACACAAGTTTTGGTATTTGATGAAAGTAAAAAGGGTCATTCTGGTTATGTCAGTTTTGATGCCGTGACAACTCAAATTTCTGCCAAATCAGCAAAAAGTAAAAAATATTACCAGTTTCTGATGAACAAGACACTAGAAATTTACAATCGCAATGATGCCCTTTATAGTAAAATGTAACATGTTGGATACATTTAGAAACACTAGGCCTGAAATAAAGTGGCAGATTGTTTTTGGAAGAGAGTTTTGGTGAGTTACGTACGTGTATATGTGATGTCTCGTCCAATGATGATAGTAATTTAGAGTTTTGAGCCTCTTCGTTTTAAGCTGATTTGGAGGTTTTAGGGTTAACCTGTTATATTGACTCTTGAGACCCCACGAGGTGTAACGGGTTGGGCCCATGTGACAATATTGATTCTGGACCATTTTTGGGTTGTGGGTTACCAATCTTGTTATAGGATTTGGGTGATACATAGTGTGGCCTTACGTTACCTTATGTGGAAAATGGAGAATGGTGATCTTGGAGTTTTGTCCGTCTAGTTAACGATGACGTTATGATTGTGGTGAAAGGTTCCATTATGTTTGGAGTGTGTTTTGAGCAGAATCCAAGTCATTGTATTTAGGGCAAGAACACAATAAAGCCTTAATTATTTGAGAAACGAATGCAGTCAAAATAAATAAACTAAATTGATATCCTCTTAATTTTGTTTGAGTGTGTCTCACAACTGTCATATTAATTCGCCCAGAATTTCTGTGTTTGCTATATGCTGCCTGACTGATTTATCATACATTAAATTTATCTGAATACATATCTATTGTAGGTACAAGCCGGATGCAATTAAAGGAGACATGGATTCAATCAGACTTGAGGTTTTAAATTTCTATAGAAATCTGGTAAGCTGGCTATGATAATCATGCATGCTATATAAATTAGAGAATTTGTGGGTGGCAAAATGGGAATCAGGTAACCGATAATTACTCGGGGTAGATAAGAACAGGCCCGGTCAGGTTTAGTTGAGCCGTCATCTGTCAAAATTTTAGTATCTCATAAGTTATTACTCGTAGTATGTAAGTGTATATGTATGATTTCCGGAACCATTTACTAAATAATCATCCAAACTTTCTTTATATATCAATTTTTGGAGCGTAAACAATCGAGTGTGACTATTAAAACGTGCAACCCATTTATGACCCAATTTGACTTGTTGCACTTAAAAGGATTGAAACTTTCTCCTATCTTAATGCAGGGGACGAGTATTGTAGATAATTCTGATGACCAGGACACAACCGATTTACATAAATGTATTACATATGTTCGTGATTTGGTTCCTGTCGATGACAACTCAAATGTAAGTAGAATCTATTACACAATCATCTATTATTATATTGGGCTCTCTTTTTTTTTGGGGTGAAAGGGATTTTACCCTGGTTAGCTTTTATATTGGGTTCTTTCAATTTGTTAAGTTCTAACAGATCTTGGGTACTCTTGGTTCACAGCTGTGCATACTTGTTGCTGGAGCTCTTGGAGGAAGGTTTGACCATGAAATGGGAAACATCAACACACTTTGCCGCTTCTCAACAACCCGAATAGTTCTTCTGTCCGATGATTGTCTTATCCAACTTCTTCCTGGCACCCACCATCATGAGATCCACATTCAGCCTTCGGTTGAGGGCCCACACTGTGGTCTTATTCCCATTGGCGCCCCTTCTGGAAGTTCTACAACTACTGGGCTGCGATGGAATCTCGGTAAGTAAACGTAAGAAAATGGGTGGCTAGGAAACAGGTCAATAGGGTTCCGGTCAAAACGGTCAGTTAGTATTGGCCCTGGCACAGTTGTTATACCTAGTTGAGTCTTGAATTTGAATAAAATAATATTTTTTTAGTTATAATATGATGTTTTTTTAGTAGCAAGTTGTATGCATTATCAGTACACTTTGTATAACTTTTGACCCCTTCAACCCATTTGACATGTTTTCTTAAACCACTTGACTGTTAGAAGTAAAGCATAACCCACATCTGACATGTTCATAAGTAAATGGGTCAAACTGTCACCCTATCGCCTAATTACTTGTTTTATATTACATATTGTTACCAATGCTATGAACTATCTGATCTTAATGCATGTTAACATCTATGATTCATCCCATATCTTTTTTGATTTATTAAATATCTAATAAACCCTCTCTTATGAATCCAAAATCCATATCATTATTTCATAATTAACAATAATGATGCACAAACTACTATTTTGAATTTTTGAAAGAAAAAAAGAAACAACAGTTGCATATTTATAGGATCTTAAGACAGGGTATATAGTTTGATTTTGGTTGATTGGTGAATCATTTAAAACACTATTTGTATGTTTACAGATAACACTGAAATGAAGTTTGGAGGGCTAGTGAGTACATCCAACATCGTTACAAGCGAGACAGTTACTGTTCAATCTGATTCTGATCTCCTGTGGACGATATCTCTTAAAAAGCAGCAGCAGACATGAACGTGAGGAAGGCAGGATACATGATATGCTATCTTCATTTTAGTCGATCTTTATTTCTGTCCTCCTTTCGATTTTTGTGAATTCTTTTTCTCCCCGACAACCATTCAAGTACTTGGATATATATGTTAGAATTTTAAATTTAACTCAGGTATATATATACAGTAATATTTAGTTTTGATTGGGAGAATATGTAATATTAGTGTTGAAACTGTGGAAATATGAAATTATCCCAAATGAGAAAATGGTTTAAATTAAAAGGTTGATACAATGAGTATTCCCTAATCTTGAATGAACGTTTATATACACATAAGTAGTACAGATAAATTTAAAAGAACCAATTATTTAAAGAAAACAACTACAAAAAGAGAAAACACAACAACTTGTATCATCATGTAAAATGAGAGAGAAATTATAAAGCTAGAAAAAAAATTAGATGGCTTCGCCCGGGTTCGAACCGGAGACCTTCAGTGTGTTAGACTGACGTGATAACCAACTACACCACGAAACCATTTTGTAGCTTATCTGTTTAAAATAATTCATATTATCTCTTACAACAGATCAACTTATAACATGAAAATTACTCATACATCTATTAAAACTAGCATAGTAATACAGCGGTTAGTAAAGATGTTGTATTTGGTAATATTCATAATTCATTGACTTTTTATGATGGTTTTTGGAAGCATTGGTGCTTATATCTTTTCCCTATTTAAAGCTCCTAAACTTGTCTTGAAGAAACTGGGACGTATTCGAAGATATTTTCTTTTGGGACGCAAGTTGGAGAAACTTTCTTGGTGGTGGTTGGTTTGCTTAGGATAAAATCCGCAACCCTGTCAAGCAATGCGTTGGAAGCTTACATTTCCGTTAATCAAGCAATGTGAGCCAAATGGTGGTGTCGCATTTGTGTCGAACCAAATACAGGCATGGCGGGTTTAAGAATTTGGATAGGGCCTGCAAATATACCTGAATTTGGAGAAACTTTCATTATCTACACAAAGACCTTCTCAAGGTATATATTGATATTTCTTCCTTATTCAAAACAAAAGTTGGTGAAGGTACCAGCTTTAAGAAAATTCGATGTTAGAAATATTGATCTTCACCTCTTCACTTGTTGCCCGACTGCTATACAAGTATGAGATTTTATGGCCACTTGGCAGCGAATATCACCGCTGATCTTTGATTACCGTTTACAGTGGAGGCCTAGAGGAGGGACAAACCCGACCTCCGGCCTTGGCACATTTTTAAAATGGGCACAAAATATTAAATATTTTCAGTTTATATTGTATATGTACAATGTATAACGGATAATGATTATATATATATATATGGAGAACGAATTGGTCATCAATTTTTAATATATATTGTATGTGTTATGTTTATAATTAACTGTTACAATGTTAGTCATCATTTACAAAAAAAAATATATATGTTTATATATTTCAATAGTAGGGGTTTTTCTATATTTTTGTTCACGGCTCAGCCTGAGCACTTAGGTTCTCAGGGCGTTTGCTTGCTCACACTTCTCTTCAAATGAGGAAGATACTTGAAGTTGATATTTTGGATCATTTGGAAGCAGAGAAACAAGGTTAGATTGATACGGGTAGATCTCTATTTCATGTTCTCCTTTTACCTTGTTTGTATAACTACTTTAGTATCTTGCTAGTTTTTAATGAAAGTAATGCTGTTCAAAAACATTGAAAAAACAATGGCAATGTTTTTGGTCCGATATGAAAATGTTTGTAGTGGTTATCTTAATCTAGTTTGGAACTCAAAAGATACTGAGTAGCACATATCATATAAACCTTTGCTTTCTTATTTTTGTGCAATCATTGCATCTAACCCTATTGGGTGATCAGGTCGCAGGGGCCTAAACTAGCATAATCAAACCCATGCCCACAAGACAAGAAACAATAACCTCAAAGCCTCAAAACTTAGTGCGCTGCTACTGAAGAAAATGATAGCCTTGATTGTGTTGTTTCATTGAAGGGTTTACAAGGCACGACGAAGATAGTAAGACACAAGAACCTTTGAAGCAAACACGGCAGATGAACCTTGAAATGATGTCGAATTTAAAATCACGACCAAATAAGAAACCAATCAAATATAAGAGTATGATGTGCCATAAAACTGCTACTAAAGTTACAACACTCAAAGTCCAATATTAAAAGGGATAGTAGTATGGTTTCTACCCCTAGAGTAGAAAACATGTTTTAGTCAACATCGAAGTCTTAGCACTTACTAGCAACATCACCAGGGTAAAAACCCTGATTGCACAAGTTCAAAGCGCATTATGCATGGACTAAATCTATGTGCTTGGCGCCGCAGCTTCAGAAGCCCCCTCTGCGGCTTTGCTTGGTGCAGCTGTAGTGGTTTCTGCTTCTTGACCTACAATCATAAATCTTAGACAAATTAGCAAGAGTTGCTTGACATCGACCTTTTGGAATAGGGGGTGTGCTTAGACATGTATTTTCATATTCCAACCAAAAAAAAAAGAATGCAACAATAACAAGATTTTGTAATTAAAAGTGCATTCATCAGTTTACCTTCATCATCACTGTCTTCATCATCACCACCGCCCATGAACTGACTCATGTCAGGCATGCCGCCCATACCACCCATGCCTCCCATTCCAGGCAAGCCCATTCCGCCCATTCCAGGCATGCCCATTCCGCCCATTCCAGGCATGCCCATTCCGCCCATTCCACCCATTCCCCCATTCCACCCATGCCACCCATGTCTCCGAATTTCTGTAAAAACAAAAAGGTCACTGATTTAAGAAACCACTAGAGAGATCAAAACAAATATTAAATCGTACGCCACAATATACTTACCGAGAAATCCATTCCTCCCATGTCAAGATCGGCAGCAGGGCCTAGAAATATTATAATAATTATTATACTTGAGAATAACAGATAAGTTATATATATGAAAATCACAAAATATATGGCATACCAGCATCATCATCTTCATCTACCCATTTGTCCCAATCAACCTTAACGTAATGTGGGGTCTTGGCATCTCCTCCAACGAGTTTGTTCCACCATTTTGGCTCTGCTTTCTCCAGAACGCAAAATATGCTTCTCTCACCAATATTTATTTTGCTCTCCTGCATTTAACAAATAAAAAAGTGAATAAAAGAACATAGTAAAGAGAAATCCTGAATGCCATTTTGTATCTGATAAAAGTATGATTTCAAAGAGAACTTGCATAAACCATTCCAAAATTTTGGAGAGGAATACAAGCAAAAGACTAGTATAAAGAGAGAAGCACTCACCTCTACATTAACTTTGTCAAAAAGCTCCAGCTTCAAGTCGTACGCATGCTCACCAGCTGTAGCAGAGAAAGTAAAAACTCCTTCAGGAGCAAGATTGACTTTGGCATCTTTTGTATCGGCTAAAACCACAGTGATAAAAACTTTGTCCTCCCTTTGGGCCCACTTAATCTCGGGATGGCGACTACAAAGATAAACAAAATTTATATATTTAGTTAACTACACTATAACAACAGAAAGACAGACAATCATACTGAAAAGGAGGACAACTATAATTTATCCAAGTATTAGCTGGCGATCAATGTATAAAAGGCCTCTTTAGATAATATATGTAAAAAGGATTCACTTTATGATAAACTTTATTACTAATGGGCAAAATACGTAATAACTATAAAAATTATTA
>CM067173.1:19707687-19750187 GCA_034093135.1 Erigeron breviscapus
TTTTGGCAGAGAAAATGGATATCTATGTCTATCTTTTTCTCTCGTATTCTGGCTCTCACTAAAATGAAATGAACTTCATTTTCTTATATAGTCAAGAAAACACTTGCATGCATGAGCCAACAAGAATATAATATTGATGTGAATTCCAAAAGTTGTAAAGCTCCACGTGATGCAGCTCCAAAATACTCTCCATCAATATCATGCATTATTCTTTGTCTCATGTCCCACACAATGATACACCCATTTCATTATTCGTGCTTTTGTCAAGTATGCATGGACTCATACTTTATTGATGTACCATCCATGCATGCTTCCAAATTCAAATCACTTTCAATGAATTTATATCTGCACCATTTCTATCAATGCATATAATCCAATTCATTATATTCCAAAAGCCAGCCATGCATGTATGGACTCTTACGTCAAAAGTAAGTGATAATATTTGTCAACAAAAGTGGCTTGTCCACTTTTCAACAAATCTCCACCTTGACGAATATTCCACGCCTTTGCTATCTGTACTCGATCTCCACTTCCCATCAGCCCCCCTCGAGGGCTCATTTCGCGAACACCAACCAAGTCCAAACAATGTTTGAACTTGTTTGCAGGAACTACCTTAGTCAACATATCTGCCGGATTATCTGATGTGCTAATCTTTCTCACAATTATAATCCCTCCAGATATAACTTCGCGAATAAAGTGATACCGTACGTCAATGTGCTTGGTTCTCTCATGATACATCTGATTTTTAGTCAAATGTATCGCACTCTGACTGTCACAATGCACGACAGTCTCATCTTGTTGAATTCCAAGATCACCAACCAAGCCCCTCAGCCATATAGCTTCTTTAACACCCTCTGCCATTGCCATATATTCCGCTTCAGTTGTAGACAAAGCAACTGTCGACTGTAAAGTTGCTTTCCAACTGATAGCACATCCGCCGAGAGTGAAAACATATCCTGTCTGAGACCTTCTTCGATCTAAATCACCGGCATAATCTGAATCAACAAATCCAGTAACATTAGTGTTTCCACGGCTATCAAACACTAGGCCGATATCTGTCGTTCCTCTGAGATATCGAAGAATCCATTGCACTGCTTGCCAATGAGTTTTCCCTGGGTGATCCATATATCTACTCACCACGCTTACAGCCTGTGCAATATCAGGTCTAGTACAAACCATAGCATACATGATGCTACCAACAGCACTAGCATATGGAACACGCGACATGTGCTCCACCTCTTCCTCAGTTTCAGGTGACAGTGCTGATGAAAGCTTGAAGTGTGCAGCAAGTGGAGTACTAACCGGTCTGGAATTGTCCATCCCAAAACGCTGAAGCACCTTTTCAATGTATTTCTTTTGTGACAAATACAATCTGCCTTCACGTCTATCTCTGACAATCTCCATTCCCAATATCTTCTTGGCTGCACCCAAGTCTTTCATCTCAAACTCACTTTTAAGTTGAGTTTTCAATAGATCAATCTCTGACATGTTTTTCGAAGCAATCAACATATCATCCACATATAATAGCAAGTACACAAATGAGCCATCTGGGAGCTTCTTGTGATATACACAACAATCATAATTACTTCTTGGCTGCACCCAAGTCTTTCATCTCAAACTCACTTTTAAGTTGAGTTTTCAATAGATCAATCTCTGACATGTTTTTCGAAGCAATCAACATATCATCCACATATAATAGCAAGTACACAAATGAGCCATCTGGGAGCTTCTTGTGATATACACAACAATCATAATTACTTCTTGTGTAATTATTACTTGTCATGAATATGTCAAACCGTTTATACCATTGTCTAGGTGATTGCTTCAAGCCATATAATGACTTTTTCAGCAGACATGCATGATCTTCTTTTCCCTGGACAACGAACCCCTCTGGTTGGCGCATATAGATCTGTTCTTCCAACTCACCATGCAAAAATGCAGTCTTGACATCCAATTGCTGCAGCTCCATGTCAAATAAAGCAACCATGGCAAGTAACACGCGGATAGAGGTATGCTTTACAACAGGCGAGAAAACTTCATTGAAGTCGATTCCTTCTCGCTGAGTAAAGCCCTTTGCTACAAGGCGTGCTTTGAACCTTTCATCTTCTACACCTGGGATTCCTTCCTTCTTCTTAAAGATCCATTTGCATCCGACAATCTTCTGGCCTTTAGGCGGTTTCACCAGTTCCCATGTCTGATTCTTATAAAGAGATTCCATCTCTTCTTTCATGGCTTCGGTCCACTTTGCAGATTCCTGGCAACTAGTAGCTTGTTGATATGTACCAGGTTCTTCGACCTCTATATCTTCAGCCACGCTAAGTGCAAAAGCTACTAAATCTGCATGCCCATATCTTTGTGTTTTCCGAATTACTCGTCTTTCTCTGTCCCTTGCTAACATATAATCTTGGAGATTTTCTTGTTCTTCTGGCTGAACTTCTTCTTCTGGTGTCACAGTATCACCACCAGAATCACGTACATCTTCTACAATGGGCTTATCAGGAGTACCTTGTACTACTCCTTTAGGAACTTCTATTTCAAGCTCCACCTGCTCTTCAACTTCCCGGTCATTTCCAGCATCCACATGTTCCTCCTCTTTCTTCTTCAACATAGCAGACTCATCAAATGTCACATCCCTGCTGATAAGAAATCGGGATGATTTACCATCAGGGCACCACAATCTATAACCCTTCACCCCGTCAGCATATCCTAGAAATATGCACTTCTTTGCCCTTGGCTCAAGTTTACCATCTTTCACATGAGCATAAGCAGGACAACCAAAAATCTTCAAATCAGTATAGTCTGCAGGGGTACCTGACCATTTTTCTATAGGAGTTTCACAATCAATAGCTGTTGATGGAGACCGATTTACCAAATAACAAGCTGTGTTGACAGCTTCAGCCCAAAAAGTTTTTGGTAATCCAGCATTTGAGAGCATACACCGCGCTCTCTCCAAGAGCGTCCTGTTCATCCGTTCTGCAACTCCGTTTTGTTGTGGTGTATAGCGCACTGTGCGGTGTCTCACAATGCCTTCATTCTTACAGAACTCATTGAATTCTCCTTTGCAGAATTCCAAGCCATTATCAGTTCTCAAGCGTTTGACGGACTTTCCAGTCTGCTTCTCTATCATCGTCTTCCACTGCTTGAAGTGAACAAAGACTTCATCCTTTCTTTTCAAGAAATACACCCATACCCTTCTCGAGTAATCATCAATGAAGGTTAAGATATATCTAGCACCACCTTTTGATGGAACAGGAGATGGACCCCAAAGATCTGAGTGAATATAATCTAATGTACCTTTGGTCCGATGAACTCCTTTTCCAAACTTCACCCGGTGTTGTTTGCCGAATACACAGTGTTCACAGAACTCCAGTTTTCCAGTATTCTGGCCGCACAACAAACCCCGTTTGCTAAGCTCCATCATGCCCCTTTCGCTCATGTGCCCAAGGCGCATGTGCCATAACTTGGTGGTTTCTATATCTGTCATTGATGAAGAAACTCCAGCAGCACCAGTGACCGTGTTACCTTTTAACAAGTAAAGGCCATTAACCTTTTCACCTTTCATCACGACAAGAGCACCTTTTATGACTTTTAATACTCCATTTTTACCGCGATACTCACAGCCAATGGAGTCCAGTGTACCTAAAGAAATAAGGTTCTTTTTCAATTCTGGAACATGCCTGACATCTGTCAACGTCCTCACAGTGCCATCGTACATCTTGATTTGGACTGTACCTATTCCAACAACCTTACAAGGTGTATCGTTTCCCATAAGGACTTTACCACCATCTATATTTTGATATGTGGTAAACCAGTCCCTATTTCGACACATATGATAGGAACAACCTGAGTCAAGAATCCAACCATCGCCGGAGCGATCTTCAGTAACACTAAGAACATGTGCATCATCAGAATTTTCTTCAGCAACCGCAGCAACTTTATCTGCTCCTCCTGTTGCTTTCCATTTTTCCCTTTTTCCTTTTAAATCTGGACAGTCTTTTCGTATGTGCCCTTCCATGTGACATTGATAACACTTTATCTTTCTAGGTCTTGATTTTGATCTAGAACGACCTCTGCTGCTTGATGCTTTATTGTTTTGCCTTCCCCTTGCCACCAAACCATCTGCAGTATCTCCAACATAATCCGAGGAGACCTTCTTCCTTAACTCGCTTGAGTTTAAGGTAGCTTTAACATCCTCCATGGATATAGTTTCTCTACCATATAGTAGAGTTGTAACCAAATGCTCATATGATTTTGGCAATGAACATAACAAAATCAGCGCCCGATCTTCATCTTCAATTTTCACATCAATATTATTCAAGTCCAAAATGATTTTATTGAACTCATTGATGTGATTATTGAGTGTACCTTCTTTCATCTGGAGAGTATACAACCGTTGCTTCAAATACAAACGGTTAGTGAGAGACTTGGTCATGTAAAGTGACTCAAGTTGTAGCCATAGCCCGGCAGGTGTAGTTTCTGCCGCTACTTCCCGGAGCACATTATCAGCAAGATTTAAAATAATCAAGCCATGTGCTTTCTCTAGTATCTCGTTCTTCTCTTCATCAGTCAACTTTCCAGGCAAGTGTTCTCTGCCTTTCAAAGCTGACAAATATCCATGTTGGCTCAGAAGAGCCCGCATCTTCATTCTCCATAGACCGAAATCGTTCTGCCCATTAAACTTCTCTACATCGGATTTAAGCGTCGTCATCTAGAAATTCAATCACAACCAGTGCTCTGATACCAATTTGTTGTGATTAATGACGTTTCTATTTAAATTTTCTCATCTAGAAACGTCATTAATCACAACACTATGGTTGCTTTAAAAATGGAAACTAAATAAAATGAGTAAAATTAGCCAACCAAAAACTCTAATGCAACGAATATTGTTTTAGTTCTTTTGCAGTTTTTAGGCCATTTATCGAGCAAGGTTTTCGTTTATACGTAATCGCTTTATGTATCTTACTTAATCACATATCTATCATGTACACTTGTCTTTTCTCATGTATAATGTTTGACAATTATATTCGATTTGTTGAGTTTTAAGGAGGAGCCAAACAAAAAACAAAAACTTGTATCATATTAAGTAGCTATATATAATAAGTATATATTAATTTGAACATTTTAAGGTAGCTGAAAGTTAACTTTATGTTTATTGATCTTTGTTTGATTTTTAATTTTTTTTCTCTCTTGTATTTTATCTTAAAAATAACTAGATCATGTCACTTGCTTGCCCATTTACTCAAACATGTGTTTTTCATGTCATGTGAACCATATTCATAATGCTCATGATGTTTACAATACTATTTGTATTTGCTTTGCAGCCACTTGTGTTTGTGTGTGTTTGTTTTGGCATTCCTGAGTGCACTCTCTACTGATGTGCCTTCACTCTTTGAGTGAGCTAGCTTTTATATGCACTATAACTCTGGCTATCTAACTTCATCTTTCCATGAACAGAAAGGTGACTTACTGTTGGAATTTTATGTTATATCTATTATTTCATAAGTTGAAATAATCTAACATATTTACACTATAATTTAATACAATGCTATGCATTTACACTATATAAACTTTAACATTATGTTATTTTCTTTGCGACAGATTTGAAGATAAAACAACAGAATTTGACAAACTTTAGCGACGAAAAATGACCGTTGAGTCGCTAATCACATCACTCTCATATTCTTCAAGCTCCACAATGGCGGAAAACACCTCCTTGATCTCATTCATCTTCTTGTCTCCATGCCCGCAACGACTACTCTTAGCTTCTATTGATTCCATCTTCATATTCATCGTTTTCATTTTCGCAATTCAAAACCGTTATTCAAAGTATACCTCACGCAACAATGGTGATGGCTTGACCATTAACGAACCTTTAGTCGCTAAGAAACCAGTTTTTGTAAAAGTCAATCTTTGGTTCTATCTATCTTTATCTGTTTCCGTCGTTTTAGCTGCTTTAGCGACTGTTGCATCCGTTTTGGGGTTCAAACAACAGATCCCGGAAATACAATGGAAGTTGGTTGATGGAATATGTTGGTTAGTTCAAGCGATATCGTTCGTTATAATCACATTTTTGATAGTTCACGAAAAGAAATTTCATTCAGTAACTCATCCAGTCACCTTACGTGTATTTCTAGTCGCTAACTTCGTCGCAATTTCGTTAATTTCGTTTTCAAGTATCAACCGGCTGGTTTATAATTCTCCATTGTCAGCAATCGAAGACATAATATCATCGATTTCGCTATTGTTTTCGGGTTTCTTCTTGGTAGCGTCGATAACCGGTTCAACTGGGATTACAGTAACACCAGACTCAAAACTCGACGAATTAACCAAATCGTCGAATGTGACTCCATGGGCATCTGCTTCGATTTTATCAAAGCTGCTTTGGTTATGGTTGAATCCGTTGCTAAAAAAAGGTTACAAAACTCCGTTAATAAGCGACGATATCCCTACGCTTTCACAAGAACACCAAGCCGAAACAATGTCACTACTCTTTGAACAAAACTGGCCCAAATCTGAAGAAAGTTCTAAACATCCAGTTCAAACAACATTAATACGTTGTTTTTTGAAAGATATTGCGTTCACCGGGTTATTAACGATTGTAAAGCTTGGTGCCGGGTACGTTGGTCCGTTGCTAATTCAAAGATTTGTGGACTTCACATCTGGAAAAAGTACTTCACCATATGAAGGATATTATTTGGTACTAGTTCTTCTTGTTGCTAAACTTATAGAAGTTTTATCATCACAGCATTTCAGTTTTGAATCTAAGAAGCTCGGGATGAAAATCCGTTCATCTTTGATTACGTCGTTATACAAGAAAGGATTACGTCTTTCGTGTTCTGCTCGTCAAGCTCATGGTGTAGGACAAATTGTAAACTACATGGCTGTAGATGCTCAACAAGTAGCCGGTATCATACCTCTACTACACAGCCTTTGGCTAATGCCGATACAAGTTGGAGCCGCGTTAGTCATTCTTTACTTGTACCTCGGCACATCAACTGTGGTAACACTGATTTTGGTTGTTGTGATTCTGTCTGTTATGTTTGTGTGTACTAAAAAAAATAACCAGAACCAATTTAAAATAATGATGAGTCGTGACTCGAGGCTGAAAGCTACAAATGAGATGTTAAGTTACATGAGGGTGATCAAGTTTCAAGCTTGGGAAGAACATTTTAACGAAAGGATTCAGTCGTTTCGTGAGTCAGAATACGGTTGGCTTTGTAAATTCATGTACTCGATCGGTGGAAACATGGTTCTGTTATGGAGCACGCCTTTGTTTATGTCGACCATGACATTTGGGTGTGTGGTTTTGCTTGGGTTACCGCTTGATGCTGGGATGGTTTTCACTACTACGTCGATGTTTAGGAACTTGCAGGACCCGATTTACAGTTTTCCCCAATCAATGATCTCGCTCTCTCAGGCAATGATTTCGTTAGGAAGATTAGATGGGTATATGTCCAGTAAGGAATTGGATGAGGGTTTGATCGAGAGGGACGAAAATGGTGATGGTGAGACCACTATTGCGATCAAGGTCCAAAACGGGTCCTTTAGTTGGAATGATGACCCTGCAAAGGAGGTTTTGATTAAAAACTTAAACTTTGAGCTCAAAAAGGGCAAACTCGCAGCCATTGTGGGAACTGTAGGATCAGGTAAATCGTCTCTACTCGCATCTGTTGTTGGTGAGATGAACAAAATATCCGGCAAGGTGAAAGTTTTTGGAAACACTGCTTATGTAGCACAGACGGCATGGATTCAGAATGCAACAATTCAAGAAAACATTATGTTTGGTTCGCCTATGGACCCACACAAGTACAAGAATGTAATAAGAGCTTGTTGCTTGGAGAAGGATCTAGAAATGATGGAATCCGGAGATCAAACTGAAATTGGTGAGCGTGGAATCAATCTCAGTGGTGGCCAAAAGCAGAGAGTTCAGCTGGCAAGAGCTGTTTACCAAGATTCCGACATCTATCTTCTTGATGATGTATTTAGTGCTGTTGATGCTCACACCGGTTCAGATATTTTCAAGGTGATCACATACCTGATTGCAGACCAATTTTAGCATAAAACATTGAAACTAAGACGTAAAATTTCTTGCACTCGTCATGCTTATCATAAATTTCACTGCAGGAATGTATAAGGGGAATCCTCAGATACAAAACGGTCTTACTCGTTACTCACCAAGTTGACTTCCTTCATAATGTTGATCTTATTCTAGTAAGTTATATGATTCTGCTTTTGGTTCGGCAAATAGGTTTTGTGATGCTCTTTAAAATATGTTAGTCACTAAAGTGCTGAAATCTTCTAAACCATTCTTTTAGAAGAATTAGCTTATTTTTGAAATAAATCTATAACTTTTTATTCATATATGATTAATAACTATCATAAACTTTTCTGAAAAAAATGTTCTTTGGACCAACCTCTCACAGGTGATGCGTGACAGGATGATTGTCCAATCAGGAAAGTATGATGAACTAGTTGAATCGGGGCTTGATTTTAAAGCTTTAGTGTCTGCTCATGAGACCTCAATGGAGCTAGTACAGACAGAGTCCACTAAACCCGAGACCCTACCAATATCTAGTAGCGTTTATGAGAAACAGAAATCTCTACAACGATCGCAATCCCAAACCCAATCAAATTCTGTAACAACATCAAAACTGATTAAAGATGAAGAACGAGAAACAGGAAGAGTAACACTACATATCTACAAAGCATATTTGACCGAAGCTTTGGGTTGGAGTGGCCTAGCTCTAGTTTTGTTCTTGTCAATCTTGTGGCAAGCGACACAGATGAGTGGTGATTACTGGTTGGCTTATGAAACTTCAGAGGATCGAGCTGCTTCTTTCAGACCATCTTTGTTCATTGGAGTGTATGCAGTCATTGGTGGCACCGCAGTTTTCATTCTTATTGCAAGGATTACTTCTGCTATGTACATAGGGCTTGTGACTGCACAAAAGTTCTTTAAACAAATTCTTCAAAGCATGATCCATGCTCCAATGTCATTTTTTGACACCACGCCTTCGGGAAGAATTCTAACTCGGGTAATGTGACTCAAATATATATTAATGGATAAACTTGTGTTCTTTCTCTTAACGGGTCAAATAAATAACATACTTATAAAATCTATGTTAGACAAAAATTATATTAACGAAATACCTTTTAGGGAGAAAAAAAATGTGTATATGGTCTCCCGACCGTATCTACAACACCAAAATGACCTGTTTTGACCCTATCCAATCTGATCCGATCATTTTGCCACCTCCTATCTTATGCTAATGTAATTCTGAATGTTTTTCAGGCATCAAGTGATCAAGCCAATGTCGATATGCTCTTACCTTTCATGATGCAGATGACCCTTGTTTTGTACATCTCTGTGATTGGTGTCATTGTCATCACCTGTCAATACGCTTGGCCGGTAGTTTTTCTACTGATTCCACTCAGTTTGGTCAATGTATGGTATCAGGTATGTGACGCATAAAATAAGCACAAACACGCGTTAATACACAAGTTTCAAAAGTGTAAACTTCATAATAATAAAAGAGCGTACAAATGAACGTTCTTATTATATAGGTGGATTTATGAAAAACTTTTAACAAAAAAGAAATAAAGTAATTGCCTTAATATAGTCTTTTCACACAATTTATGTACTAACCATAAATAACATAAACTGACATTTGTAGAAATAATGGAACACCATATGGTTAGAGAGAAATAATCATTTTGTCTGATTTCTTCAGCGGTATTACATTGCATCTTCTCGTGAAATAACTAGACTCGACTCGATTACAAAAGCACCTGTCATTCACCACTTCTCTGAGAGCATCTCGGGGGTTACGACTATAAGGTGTTTCAGAAAACAGGACAAGTTTGTTCAAGATAATGTTGACCGTGTGAATGGAAATCTACGAATGGAGTTCCACAATAGTGGATCTAGCGGGTGGTTAGGTTTCCGTTCAGAATTTATTGGAACCTTGTTTCTCTGTGTTTCCACTGCATTCATGATCCTTTTACCTAGCAGTGTCATTAAACCAGGTACATACATTCTCAATTTAAAACTTTGTCTATCCAATAGAGGCCACAACTTTGACCCAATACTGTTGAACGGGTTGGTTTGGGTAATGTTTTTATTTCAAAGGGCCATGTCCTGACTATTTAATACTGCTCAAAATATAAAGCTGAAAAGGAAACAGTTTATATGAAATGAACGTCTTAAAAGTCGTTCAAAGACCAACGTATACTCTAACTCATACAACCTACTAAAACACTCTAAATAACATAATAATTTCACAACTAGTATATTTATAGAAAATAATGTTTGAGGTGAACTTGACATGGCTCATTTTGACTCGTAACAAAACCAGCCTTTTACCTAAATCCAATTTGGCCAGTCACTAGCCCCTGTCAATTTTGTCACATGTGGATTGAAGCTAATGGGGACTAATTCCTATACAGAGAACATTGGATTGTCACTTTCGTACGGCTTGTCACTCAATGGTCTGCTTTTTGCGGCTATAATATCTACTTGCTCCATTGAAAACCAAATGGTTTCAGTTGAGAGGATAAACCAGTTTACCAAAATACCATCAGAAGCAGAATGGGTGAAAAAAGATAGCGCGCCGCCTCCAAATTGGCCCGATCATGGCAGTGTGGAGCTCAGAAACTTGCAGGTAATTTCAAGTTGTACAACTAAACTTATACACTCCTCCAATTCAACTTTCTGATTATTCGCTCTGAGCAGGTTAGATATCGTCCAGACACGCCTCTCGTGCTTAAAGGGATTACCTTAAATATTCAAGGGGGGCAAAAGATTGGCGTTGTTGGTAGAACAGGTGGTGGGAAATCAAGTTTGATCCAGGTTTTGTTTAGGCTGGTCGAGCCTTCTGCAGGAAGTATTATCATTGATGGTATTGATATCTGCACATTAGGACTTCATGATCTTAGGTCCCGATTTGGTATTATTCCTCAAGAACCGATCCTTTTTAAAGGCACAGTAAGAAGCAACATTGACCCAATCCGTCAGCATTCTGATGAGGAGATATGGAGGGTAAGCGGGTTCAATTCGTTCACTACTGCAAATTTGTAGGGGCGGTGACTCCATGCTGCATGGGACATTGGGTTCCATGATCATAAAAGGTGTCAATATGGTTAGACTGGACTGGTTGGGTAACGGGTCAATTCGGGTAAGTCTGGTGTGAGTCAAATTGGGTTGGTTTGACCATTAGCAGTTTTGATTCAATATCTAGATAACAATAGTAATATATTCATATGAAGTATATTATTTCAATTATCAGTGAATTGTTTTCAACATAGTGATTTAGGAGGTCTTATGCGTATAAATTACACTTTCGTTCACTTTCAACCTGTTTGACGTTGTTTCCTTTTTAGCTACTACTAGATTTATTTCTTAGACCTATTAGAGCCATTCATAACTAAATGGGTTGAAATTGCCACCTCTACTTCTTTTTGTTCACCTAATTTAAAAATCTCCTTTGCAGAGTCTTGAACGATGTCAACTTAGGGATGTTGTATCTGCAAAACCTGGAAAACTTGATTCCGAAGGTATGTAAAACGGAATATGGATCCATGGAATGTTTTTGTTAGAAAAAAAGAGAAAAATATCTAATCTTTTTCACTTATACATTTTTGGTGTTTCCCTTAGTTGTTACCGATGGTGATAATTGGAGTGTGGGACAAAGGCAACTTCTTTGTCTGGGAAGGGTGTTGCTGAAGCAGAGCAAGTTATTGTTCATGGATGAAGCAACAGCTTCCGTTGATTCACAAACGGATGCTGTAATTCAAAAAATTATAAGAGAGGATTTTGCAGACTCTACTATCGTCAGTATTGCTCATAGGATACCCACTGTCATGGACTGTGATATGGTTCTAGTCATTGATGGAGGTAGGCTTTATCATATTCTAGAGGCAAGAAAATGGGCAAGGCAAGTAGGTTGGGTAACGGGTCAAAATGGGTCTTTCTTTCAAATGGGTCAGCGCTAATTGACCCTAAACAATTTTGCCACCGATATCATTTTCGTTTAAATAATGTTATTGGGTGTATACCGGTTTCTAGTTTTCTACACCTAATTTTGGAAGGTTAAGTCACGTTACTTGAAGATATAATCACTAACCTATTATTCTTCTTTGTTTTAACAGGTTATGCAAAAGAATTTGACAGACCTTCGCGTTTACTAGACAGACCCTCACTTTTTGGGGCGTTGGTTCAGGAATATTCAAAGCGCGCAGCATATGTGGAAGAGATTAATGTTACCCCTAATGAATCTACATGAGATTGTGCTATTTTGTTTCCCAATCTTTCTTTATTGTATATATAAGTACTAGGTCTAAATCCCGGGGTTGTAGAACACAAATTGGTACATGCGTCTAAAAAAAAACATATTTTACATTCATAAATAAAAATTTGTATAGATTGGTTGTTTAAATAACTATGAACATAAAACATTTCATTTTTATCCAAACGTTCATACTTAAAGCATCTCAAAAATTATCAACATAGGACAATCTCATAATCCTTACATTCCTCTATTTTTGTTTGATTCCAAAAGAGCCGTCTTTCTATAATACCTGTTGTACCAATGGAGCCAAATCTTTACCATTGCCCTATCAATGCCTAGTAAAATCAAGAATAGTTACTTTTTATCAAAATACATTAAAACCCATAAAAACCAGAATCATGCATTTACATGTTATGTATGAGCTTGAGAAATTGAAAACTCATGCCATATTTCTGTAGACTACATACACGACTTGTCATCACAATTATAGCACTTGAGCTTATCTATACAAAATTATAATAAACCATCTACACATTATATCTCAAAACTTTCTTAAGAGTACACAAATAAGAAACTGCACTTGAGTACTTGATAGTCAACGTTTTCACCAACCTTTCAACAATTTATGAACAGGTAGTTCACTTCAGCAATTGTCATCCATTTCTGTCAAAACAATTCTATCAGATAAATGTATGTATGAAACTTATATATTAATTAGCCAAATATAGATTTATGAGACAATTCTATGAGACAATCAGTACCTGGTTTATTAAAAGCAGGAGATCAACGAATTTGAATAGAGTATAAACCCAAAGTCAAAACACTATCTTGTACAAACTGATTATAAATCAAATACACGTATTAGAGCATGCCGATGTTAAAGAGAGTATAAATCAAACACTAATACCATTGGATTTCTGAAAATACAATACAGATCAATAAGTGGCACTTAGTCAATTAGGATTGTCTTTACATCAACTGGTCCAAATCCAAAAATATAAAAACCACGGGTCTAAATTCAGAGCTGTAATGATGGGTCGTTTTTTAACCATGATGTAACCATGAATGATACTTGTTTGTAATCTACTAACCTGGTGCTTGTCGACTCCAGCTCATTAACTACACCAGTAAGCATAAAAATGGTGCTTATCGACTTCAGTACCCTCCGCAGCCTCTCAATAGTCTACCTCTTTTTTTTTTAAATGAGCCCCCTTTTCTTGCATCAATGTGGCTGCATTTTCGAAAGCTGAACCATTTCACAACCTTTACCCTGCACTAACAGGCCAACGACTTAATAGCTATACACATTAACTTTAGCAACAGGTCATACAGATTTGTGGTTGGATTCATGAATCATGAGCGGATACAACTAAAATAAAATTAAGTTTGGGTAGGACTTTTTAGCAATAGCCTGAATATGAAGATGTCCATACCCAGTATTAAAGCCCCACTTGCCATGCTACGTACTTTTGTGTGTGCAAGAAGTATAATTTCAAATACTCCTGGTGTGCTTCTACATCTAACTCTCGTTTAACCATTAGAATTGGGATCAATCGAATTTGCACACACTAACCCATCTCTTTCACAACTGATAAAACATAGGTCTTCAAATCTTTCTATACCTTTTTATATCTATACACACTATATATATTTAACATATATCTATATACACTAACAAATATCGTACACTTTACACTATTGTTATATACTCCCTCCGTCCCATATTAAGTGTCCTAGTTTGACTTTTTGAGTCTTTTTCTTTCAACTTTGACCGTAAATATTTTTGTTTGTGTTATATAACACTTGATAAAACATATATGAATTGATTGAGTTTTAAATGTACTTTTCATTGATATAACTTTCATCAACTAATATATAACACAAACAAAGATATTTACGGTCAAAATCAAAAGAAAAAGACTTGACCAGTCAAAATAAGACAATTAAAATGGGACGGGGGAGTATGATTTATCATTTTCCATATATATATGATCAAAAACAGGAACCCACGTACATCCATTGCACTCACATATAACTGTATACACACACACACACACATATATATACACACAAATATCAGACTCTGTATACAACAAATAGGTAGAGAACTGCTCGTTTTCTATTGAAAAACATATCCAAACGTTATAACTCCAAACAATGAGTACCTTTGACTTTATCTTATAAGCCACCGGATCGCTTATAATTAGAGCTGCATCGTCATCATTCATCGGATCATTAGCATTCGGGTCATCAAGCAATAGCGGAAGGAAGATGTCAAAGACATGGATTAACTCTGTTATACAGAAGACACAACTATTAGACATTTTGATGATAGTGCCCGATCCAAGGCCTGATCTAGTATAGCTTTTATTACAAAAGTTTCAAAGTCATGATTCTTGAAAGTCAAAGTAAGAACTTTCAAATACCTCATGGTTCATTATTAGAACATACCATAAAAAAAATGCTCCCTTGATGGCCGTATCAACAACAGCTTTCACATTCTAATGGTCACCAGTCAAAACAAAATAAATAAAGTTTTCCTAAAATCTTTAACTACAAAATAGTGTGAAGGTCAAGTATTTTCGGTTTAAATTATTCACCTGTTGAGTTTTTGAACTGCATTCAATATAAGGAGTTGCACCAATTTGTTACCTGAGTTCTTCACCCTATAAATCAACATCAAATAGTTTATAAGAAGGCTATTTTATGACCAAATTGGTACATGTGAGAAGGTGAAACATGAACAATCTGGAAATGATTACTTTTTCTAAAGATGGATTCATAAGATTCTCTTCTTGTGAATGAACTAACTCCCATAAGACGATTTAGTTGTAACGAAATTTTAAAAACAACCCAAATTTCTTTCATATAAGCATCATTAGCCAAACATGAGATGATTCTGATGATGAGTGTATAACACTAAAAAAGAAAGAAAGAAAGAAGCTGATGATGATGATTTTCAGATTAATCTATATAAAATACACTAACCTTGAGGAGTCATCTCGTAACCAGATTAATCTATATAAAATACACTAACCTTGAGGTGTCATCTTTAAAATCTTGTAACCAGATTTAGATCTGCATCTACAAAATACATAAAGAAAATATAAAAACGTAAATTAAATAAAGAAAACGAAGTAGCAGAGAAAAAGAAATAGAGGAGAAACTTTGAATTATTGATAAATTGGGTGTAGACTTGTAATGAAGTTCAAATTTTGAATTATTGATAAAAGTGGGTGTAGACTCTCTCTCTCTGGATCTGCACAAAGTGTATGAGAGAAGGATCATTTCTCTTTTTATTAATAGTAGAGTTATCGACCTAAATCGTCCCTGTGGTTTACCCAAATAATCAAGTTTCGTCCCTGCATATTCGAAACGTCAAGGTCCGTCCTTTATAGGAAGATAAGGTAACCATTTAGTCCTTTGACCGTTTGACCGGTTACCCCCCTCCGTTAAGCCCCCCACGTGCCATTCACGTGAGGGGTATGAGAGTAATTTCGCACCCAGCTGCTTCTTTTAATCGACACGAATCGTCCTTGTGGTTTACCCAAATAATCAAGTTTCATCCCTGAAAATCCGAAACCTCAAAGTCAATCCTTTATAGGAGGATAAGGTTCCTATTTGGTCCTTTGACTATATCTAGATCTATATCTATAAAATCCGACCACCATCTATATCCAGATCTATATCTATAAAATCCGACCACCATACCTTGATCGATATCTATTTTGAATTATTGATAAAAGTGGGTGTAGACTCTCTCTCTCTGGATCTGCACAAAGTGTATGAGAGAAGGATCATTTCTCTTTCTTTTATTATATACATATAAAAATATAAATAAGAGTAAAACACATACCATTTTCACTCTCAAACACACATCAATTACATAAGCAATATGTCATAAACACTAACGTGGATGGGCTATAAAGTTGACAACTCGGATTTGGTGATGTCACTGGGTTATTTCTTTAGTACAGGGAGATATAGGGAGATTACCGAAAGCAAACTACAACTTCGTTCAACTTCTTACTTGCTTGTATATATGCACATTTTCTATGAGTATGAAGTGGCAACGAGATAAGTGTGTCAAGATCCCTGATAATACACAGCATTGTGATTCTCAACAAATGCATATATGTTCATTTCATATTTTGTGGAGGCGGCGAATTGGGCAGGCAGGCTACCAGTAACACAAGTAGGCTCAATTCAATGGAGTAGTTGTAGTGTAGGTCAAGACAGATCGAGTTGGATTGACCCAGCCATTCTTGTTGTCAATTTGTTTGAAGTTTACAAATGATAAAAAATTTCGCAAAACATTCATAATTGGCAATCTAAAACTACTTTTATATATCTATCTCTCTCTCTATATATATATATCTATCTATTCTATATCTATATTCTGGGAATTGAAGCAGCTGGTTTGGATCAGTGGTAAACATCCTGACCTCTGGAGACAGAGGTCAAGGGTTTAATCCTCATCCCATGCAAAAGACCGGAGGTCCTTTTCTACCATTTAAGTAGAACCTGAAGCAAGTCTCTCTACCTTGGTAGGGGTAAGGTCTGCCTACATCATAACCTTCCATACACCGTCGAGGTATTGGCTCAAAACCTGCGGAAGACGGCAATGAGCAGTTTCTTTATATCTATACTTCTATATTTATACTTACTACCTTATAAAACATTTGACATCTCTTATTTTCTCAAAAAAGAACTTGTCTTACTCAAACTGCTCATCTTCTTTATTCACTAACTGTGAAATAAATTTGTTTTCAATATATCCGATAAGGTGAAATAATTAACATTTGAGTAAAATGTATTAATTTTTGTAACTGGATATGTTCTTTTTATCTGATCCGAAAAGCACTGTACTTCGTTGGAAAACTTCAAGATTCCAGTGAGTTTTACTTATTTCTTGAGTTTTTTTTTTCTTTAAGGCAAATATATAACACGTATAACATATAACATATACAAAAATATTACTAAAACAATAAAACAAAAAAAAATTAGTTAGTTTAATGAATTATAATATACATCTATCAACTCTTAAAATAACTACACTATCCCTTTTTAGATCAAATACTTTTACATTAATAACCACACTGTCACCGACGTCACCACCAATGCCACCACCGCCGCCACCTCCGTCACTACTAGCCGCCGCCGCATCGGGCGGACACGTGACTAATATCCATAAAAGAGTGTGTGCATAATGCCACTAACTGAATGCACCCCCACCCCACACACACATACACTTACTGGTCCCACATTCGCCCGCTCCTCCTCGTCGTCAAGTACGCATCACCAGGATAGCACCCCACGACGGGGCGGTAACATCAACGTTGTCCACAACATGATGCTACGCCGCCAGAGCCGGTCCTGGCATTGGGCTAGCTGGGCAACAGCCCATAGCAGCAAAATTCTACAAAAATATAGGGGCATCATTCTATTTATTTATCCATATCCACATTATAGTACACTCGGCTCAATTTTTACTTTGTACTTTGTAGTCTACTTTTATAGAGTATGTTAAGTGTTTAGTTTTTAATAGGCTTACTTTTTTTAGGCCATTTATATGATATACACGTACGTAGCCACGTAGGTAAAACATGAGACCAATGCAACAAACAAACATATTCAGTTGTATAGGGACTTTACATGATCAATAGGGGTGATCAAAATGCGGGCCAGACCGTGTAACCCGTTGAACCAGCCCTGAAAAAACCTAACCCGGCCCAACCCGTTAAGTCTATGGTCCGGTCCGCGGGCCTATATTTTATAAATTCTCGGTTTTCGGTCCGGGTCGAGCTAGCCCGATAAAAACCCGTAAAACCCATAAACCCGTACATCATTCTTCGATCACTAATTAGGAGTCATGTTACTATTCCAGTTCTTTATCTGATGTATACTATTATTATAATAATTATACAGGGGTTGGGTATTGTAAAACAAGTATTAAAGTAAAACAAATAGGAAAGATCTTGACCCTTAGATCATGGTTAAATTGATGCACGAAGATTCACGAAGCAATTGATGCACGATATTGATGCACGATAATTTTCATGATGCACGGTGATTTTCAGTGAAGAGAAACCTATTGTTTTATTTGTTTTACTTTAATACTTGTTTTATTTTACCTAAAACCTAATTATATATTATATTAATTATAATTATTATTATTAGTTGAAGTATATCTAGTCTTACTATATTATATCAAGAAACTTGATTAGTAGATTTCTGCTTTGTATAAAAAATATTGAAGATTGTTTTGCTTCTTCTATTCTTTTACATCCATAATTAAAAAAAGAATAATAAATAAGGATGTGTTTCACTAATCGTGCTTAGTTTAGTTCACAATCGAGTTATTAATACTAAGAATTGCATATTATGGTTGTTTCAGGGGAATGGATGGGAAACACAACTCGTGTGTCAAGTGGTCACGTATAGATATAGACAACTTAATTAATACTATATGAATACTAAGAGTGTTGTTCTTTATAAATTTATAAGTTTGATGTTTTAGGCCAGTTTGACCAAGAATGCAAGAACTGTGAATTGGTAATGTGACTTGATTTTTATAACAGTTCATGAAAGTTGGATTATTGTAATCAATATCAGAAAAATGTCATGATTTACATGGTTTCAAAAGTTTTTGTAGTTTTAGCTATCATTTTCTAAAATCCAATGAGTTGAGAATTGAAATGAGGTGCTCTGATTTCAAGATGGGTTTAAAAAGATTGAATAATTGCTCTATATCATGACTTTAAAATGAAATTAGTAGGTTATTGATGAAGAAAACCCACAAATTATTTTGCAGTGCTAATGGAAACTGAATAAAAGACTCAACAACTAGAGCAGATCTTAGAAAAATGTTAGCAACTGAACGGGCTCGGGTTGGCCCGCTAAAAAACCAAACCCGTATGATAACCCGAACCGGACCGACCCAATGAAACATGGCCCGGTCCACGGTCCTCATATTTTGTATTTCACGGTTCACGGGTCGGGCCGGGTTGATGTCGGGTTGGGCCGGGTTGAGCTCACGATCACCCCTAATGATCAATGCAGCTAACTTACAACTAGCAATTTAAATTTAAAGGTTATATCTTTCTATTATTTATTTAATTTTTTTTATATAGGCACTTAATTAAATTAAATAATTTATGTTAAGAGTTTGATTAGTATATTTGATTAGTATATGTAATCTACCAATATATATATATAACAAGATCCTAAATTCTTTTATGGAACAGTATCAACCGTTAGATGAGTTCAATTTTTTAATTACAATCTTTAGATCAAAATAATGGTATCATTACCAAATTTATTATTGAAAAAACACGACATTAGTCCTTATACTTTATATAACTAAACCATTGTATATTTAACTTTGTATTTTTATTTACTTTGGCCGTCGACTTTATGTTTGTAGTTTTTGGTCTTCTTTTTTTCCTTAGCCCATTACCAAAGTAGAAGACTAGCTTTAGAAGTCTATTTATAATTTTTAAGATTTTTGTTTATACATGTCTATTTATAATTTTTAAGATTTTTGTTTATACATGTTTTATCAAATTAAATATAAAGAATGAAATTTTGTAAACTTAATTCATTATAGTATTAGATATTTTGCTAATATAATTAACTAATATTAATAATTAACATTATAACTTCTTACTAGAGTCTCGTATCAAATACAAATACAAATAAAAAGAACTTATGAATACAAAAAGTTAAAAATATATAAAAATGTAAAAAATATGAACAAAATTAAAATAAAATAACATACGGTATATTTTATCTCATCTTTTATAATAGTTCTTTGTGGATGTCATTATATCACATTGATAATGTCATTTTTAATTTATTAACTAGAATAAAACAATATTAATTCTCACACTTTAGATGATTAGTCAATATATTTTACGGGTG
Source organism: Erigeron breviscapus (assembly GCA_034093135.1). Taxonomy (NCBI): domain Eukaryota; kingdom Viridiplantae; phylum Streptophyta; class Magnoliopsida; order Asterales; family Asteraceae; genus Erigeron; species Erigeron breviscapus. The sequence continues at coordinate 19,727,898 of CM067173.1, forward strand.
TGAAAAATATCTATACCTAAATAACCAACCTGGCCCAAATGGGTTTAGTCATATGTAGACGTGGGCAAAAGACTGGAACCGGTGGAACCGGTTCGGACAACGTGACGAAGAACAGAACCGGAACCGGTTCTTGGTCAAAGTTTTTCGGGTTTTTTTTCAGTTTTTTTGTCCAAGAACCGGTTTGGAACCGATTAGAACCGGATTGGAACCGATTTTTGGATCCGAAAGTGGAACCGGTTCCTATCTATCGGCTCTTGAGGAACCGGTTCCAATCGGTTCCAGTTTCTAGATAATCCAAATCGGTTTTTTTGGAACCGGATATTTTGTCCACGTCTAGTCATATGAGTCACCTTATTTGGGATCTTATGAGTTATTGGGGTTAACCTGAGCCCAAATATTTTGTATGGTTTGGTATATGGGTTAAATATATAAAGATTTGGGTGACCCGAATAACGCATTTATGTTCGAGTTAAACCCAAGTTAAACGAATACTAAAATTTTCATGCAAGGATACAACTACAAAAAAAAGTGATATGTTGTAGATAATTAAAAATTCTCCCCGTCCCAATTTAAATGTCTTATTTTGACTTTTAAAGTCTTTCTTTCGCAACTTTGACCGTAAATTGTTTCGTGTGTGTTATACAATAATTGATGTGAAATATATGAATAGATTAAGTTTTAGATGTATTTTTCATTGATATAACTTTTATTATGTATTATATTATACAAACAAGAATGTTTATAGTCAAAGTTAGAAAGAAAAAAAAAACTCAACAAGTTAAATTTAGAAATTTAAATTGGGACGAAAGAAGTATAGAACATATAATAAAATAAATCGATACTTAATTAAAGTAATTGTATAAAAAATTAAGTTTGATTAGACGAATAAGAAAATATCACTAATAAACGAATAGTGGTAATATAGGTATTTCAAGAGAAAACGTTCAAAATACTTAGAAATGTTAAAGGACATTTTTGGTATACCAACTTCTTTTTTATGAAAATTGGGAAGATAAATGTTGTAATAAGTAGTACATATATAAAGGTATAGATATACGATATTATAAAACATTACATGTGTCATTATATATGACTAGATTAAACTTGTATGTTGTATGGATTAAATAATTAAAATGTTCATTAAATATTAAATCAATATTATAAACTTTATTCTCATATCCGACCTAAACAAAAGTGAGATGAATATAAAAGCAAATTCCCATTAGTTTGGTCTTAGACCTTGAGGAAATCCACCATGGTTCCGATCCCTAACCCACTATGACTTCCAAACCCATGAAACATCAACCCATGCCCAACTCATGTTGATGGCGGCAATGTTCTCGCATAGGTTGGTTGTAACCCATGCTCCAACCCTCATCCAATGCCAAAACCCTGTAACAATATTTTAAGTATTTTAAATGTTGAAAGTTGAAAAAGAAAAGAGTGGGAGTTTGCTTTAATAATGAGTAATGATAATATCATTAAAGGAATATTGGGTATTAAATATGTTTATGGATAATTTTGGTTCTATTAGTTAGGACATTTTGGGTATTTCAAGTTCTATGAATTGATTGTGTTTTAGAAGTGTTTTACTTGTATAATTTTCATCAAGTATTATATAATCAATAAGGTATATATTTAATGTCAAAGTTTATAAATAAATATTTTGAAAATTCAAAATAAAACACTTCCAAGACGGAAAAAACTATTTTTCATTGATATAACTTTTATTATGTATTATATTATACAAACAAGAATGTTTATAGTCAAAGTTAGAAAGAAAAAAAAAACTCAACAAGTTAAATTTAGAAATTTAAATTGGGACGAAAGAAGTATAGAACATATAATAAAATAAATCGATACTTAATTAAAGTAATTGTATAAAAAATTAAGTTTGATTAGACGAATAAGAAAATATCACTAATAAACGAATATTGGTATACCAACTTCTTTTTTATGAAAATTGGGAAGATAAATGTTGTAATAAGTAGTACATATATAAAGGTATAGATATACGATATTATAAAACATTACATGTGTCATTATATATGACTAGATTAAACTTGTATGTTGTATGGATTAAATAATTAAAATGTTCATTAAATATTAAATCAATATTATAAACTTTATTATGTATTATATTATACAAACAAGAATGTTTATAGTCAAAGTTAGAAAGAAAAAAAAAACTCAACAAGTTAAATTTAGAAATTTAAATTGGGACGAAATAAATGTTGTAATAAGTAGTACATATATAAAGGTATAGATATACGATATTATAAAACATTACATGTGTCATTATATATGACTAGATTAAACTTGTATGTTGTATGGATTAAATAATTAAAATGTTCATTAAATATTAAATCAATATTATAAACTTTATTATGTATTATATTATACAAACAAGAATGTTTATAGTCAAAGTTAGAAAGAAAAAAAAAACTCAACAAGTTAAATTTAGAAATTTAAATTGGGACGAAATAAATGTTGTAATAAGTAGTACATATATAAAGGTATAGATATACGATATTATAAAACATTACATGTGTCATTATATATGACTAGATTAAACTTGTATGTTGTATGGATTAAATAATTAAAATGTTCATTAAATATTAAATCAATATTATAAACTTTATTATGTATTATATTATACAAACAAGAATGTTTATAGTCAAAGTTAGAAAGAAAAAAAAAACTCAACAAGTTAAATTTAGAAATTTAAATTGGGACGAAATAAATGTTGTAATAAGTAGTACATATATAAAGGTATAGATATACGATATTATAAAACATTACATGTGTCATTATATATGACTAGATTAAACTTGTATGTTGTATGGATTAAATAATTAAAATGTTCATTAAATATTAAATCAATATTATAAACTTTATTATGTATTATATTATACAAACAAGAATGTTTATAGTCAAAGTTAGAAAGAAAAAAAAAACTCAACAAGTTAAATTTAGAAATTTAAATTGGGACGAAAGAAGTATAGAACATATAATAAAATAAATCGATACTTAATTAAAGTAATTGTATAAAAAATTAAGTTTGATTAGACGAATAAGAAAATATCACTAATAAACGAATAGTGGTAATATAGGTATTTCAAGAGAAAACGTTCAAAATACTTAGAAATGTTAAAGGACATTTTTGGTATACCAACTTCTTTTTTATGAAAATTGGGAAGATAAATGTTGTAATAAGTAGTACATATATAAAGGTATAGATATACGATATTATAAAACATTACATGTGTCATTATATATGACTAGATTAAACTTGTATGTTGTATGGATTAAATAATTAAAATGTTCATTAAATATTAAATCAATATTATAAACTTTATTCTCATATCCGACCTAAACAAAAGTGAGATGAATATAAAAGCAAATTCCCATTAGTTTGGTCTTAGACCTTGAGGAAATCCACCATGGTTCCGATCCCTAACCCACTATGACTTCCAAACCCATGAAACATCAACCCATGCCCAACTCATGTTGATGGCGGCAATGTTCTCGCATAGGTTGGTTGTAACCCATGCTCCAACTCTCATCCAATGCCAAAATCCTATAACATCATTTTAGTATTTTAAATGTTGAAAGTTGAAAAAGAAAAGAGTGGGAGTTTGCTTTAATAATGAGTAATGATAATATCATTAAAGGAATATTGGGTATTAAATATGTTTATGGATAATTTTGGTTCTATTAGTTAGGACATTTTGGGTATTTCAAGTTCTATGAATTGATTGTGTTTTAGAAGTGTTTTACTTGTATAATTTTCATCAAGTATTATATAATCAATAAGGTATATATTTAATGTCAAAGTTTATAAATAAATATTTTACAAATTCAAAATAAAACACTTCCACGGAAAAACTATTTAATTGAAAGAATGGTAAATAATGATTTTTTTTATTTGATAAGATAAACGACATAAGCAAATATCAATTAACTGAAATTGAACATTTTAATTGGTTAATATTTAGGAAACCATATTTTAGTATATATAAAGATAAAGATAAGTTCTAATACGTTTACTCGCGTATTACGCGGGACAATAATCTAGTATATACATATAATACAGTAACATATTTTTTGTAACATTATATTTTTATAACTTTGAGGTTTTTATTTGTTCATATAGTTTTGTTAAATAATTAAACAATTGTGTTTTTCATATACTCATATGAAGAAAAAAAGAAAAAGAAGAAGACAACAAGAAGAACTCACCGGTTGTTTAAAAAGATCATAATAATTTGTTAGATATAAAAGTAATACTAATGAAAACAATGTTGGAAAGAACGTTGATCAAAATAATTTAGATTCAAACATGAAAGTTTTTTTTTTAAAGTTTTTACATTATGTCATGGGCAAATTTTTCCTGAGCATCCAAATAGTCAGGACCGGCACTGTATGACGCCCACGAGTGGGGCATGATAACACAGGGTAGCTATCGGCTTTGTTGTGGTGGGACACCGGTGGACTTGTAATAGTGTCTAGTCAGAAACATTGGCTTGATGTAGACACTCGATCAGTTTTTCGAAATTTAATTAACTCCTCCACATTCATTTTTCACGTCACAGTCGATGACAATATTTATATTTATTTAACAAATATGGTATTTATATTATTAAAGCAAATTAATTAACAAGCATTTCTACCCGGGCGTTGCCCCGGGAGAAAAACAAAACTCTCGTGATAAAAGTTAAAAAACATTAAGTTGAAAACCAATTTTCGAGTCAAAAGTTATGAAACTTTAGTGGATAAAGTTAAAAAACTCGAAGTTATGCATAAAAAAGTAGCTAAGTGAAACTCTAGCGGCAAAAGTTTAAAAACCAAAAGTTATGTGGTAAAAAAAAACAAAACTTTCGTGGCAAAAGTTAAATGAGCGAAAACTTTAAAAAGAAGCTTCCGTGACAAAAGTAAAAAAATCAAAAGTTGTATGGCAAAAAGTAAAACGGGGAAAAGTAAAAAACAACGTTTCCGTGACGAAAGTTTAAAAAGTAAAAGTTATGTGGTAAAAATAAAAAAGAAAAAAACTTTGTGACAAAAAGTAAATTTAAAAAACCAAAAGTTATGTGGTAAAAATTAAATAAGACGAAACTTTCGTGCCAAAAGTGAAAAAACTTATACTTGAAAACAGACTCCGTTAAATACCCGTTTGTAACTACCATTAGTTACCCAAGTTATAACTAACAACCGTTAAGTCCGTTAGTTGTTTTTGGTTGTACAATACAAACTTGTACTTTTTGCTTAAAGGGTGGTACTATTAGCTACAGTACCACCCTCTCACAACCAAAAGTTCCTTTTTAATATATATATATATAATAGCATAATTAATTGCAATGTGTTTTGTGGGAGTACTTGATAGGTTCGGAACGAGGTCCAATCTAGTGTCATTGGAACACGTGAAATGGGATCGATTTTTAGGATTTTTAGAATATGAGGTTTTGAAATCTTTCAACTTTTAACACATAAAAAAAAATTTAAAATCTACAAAAGAAAATATATATGAATTACTCGTATTAAAGTGTATATTATTAAAAAAAAATTCCCTTAATGAATTAAATCAAAATATTTTCGGAAAAAGTCTGAAATTTATACCTATTAGGTTAACTAGCTCAGTGGTTGAGCACCAGCTTTACATGCTAGAGGTCTCGAGTTCGAGACATGGGAAAGACATTTAAAGGAATTTAACAATAAAGTCCTCCAGTGAAGCAGGTTTGAGTCCTGCAGAGGGGGCATGGTTTTATCCCAATTAAATGTCGTGCTTCGGGCGGTTTAGTTGGGAGTTTCTCCTCCTACTAGGTATTGAGGGTGAGGGGGCTCTCTAGCGCAGACCCGGTTAAGACAATGTAAGCTAGATCCCCTGTTGCGAGCAAATGATCCACACCTTTAAAAAAAAAAAAGGGTTAGACTGTTAGAGTGTTAGACAAAAAAAATCTAAATCATATCCGGGAAACCTTTACAAACATTCTTTGGATTAGAAAAAACATAAACCAAAACATTTCATCATCCTCATAAACCATATAGAAAATATTAAAAAGAGATAATATTGTCCTAACACTCTTTGGATTTAAGAAAGACACTCGATGGAAGTTAACAAAAATTCAACTTTAGATTATTAATATCAAAGTACTAGAAAACAAATGTAGGAAAAGTATTGATGAATTAAATTTGAGCATCTTCCCATGTAAAACATAGAGAAAATGCCAAAGAAAAGAAAATAGAAAACATGAACATTGTCTTAACATTCTTTGGCAAAGATCGTTGATGGAAGATCCAAATTGGCAACCATTCCACTATCATATAAAGACAAGAGTTTACTCGATTTCATCCTAGGTCGTCACTTATCTTATTTCTATTGTTATAACTTTTTCCATTGTAATAACTTTACTATATCTCATAGAACTTTATATATCTCGTAGACTATCGTCACGTGTAGTCTCGATTGAACGTTTGCGAACCCTGCAGTCTTAGTTTGCCATCAGAACGACATATAGCACAAGTGTGCATCAATATTCTATAGTTTTATGAGTAGTAGCAAATTTGATGTACTATTTAGCTATTCTGAAAGAAAAGAAAAAAATTATAAGCTGATAAGCTGTTTGGATGAAGCAAAGCTTATTAGGCTTTAAAAAAGCTTAAATAGTTAATAAGCCCCTATAATAAAAATTATTAAGCCAAACCTAAGAATTTAATTCGGAATAACGGTGTTGGATATAGTCATATAACCACAAAGTTTTAGAACCACAAAGATATATAGACGAATTACAAATTTACAATGGTCAATTTCTTGCATATACCACTACTACATTATAAAGCATTTGTTCCCTTCATTTTTTCAACTTTACACAAGTGAAAACCCCAAAATACCCCTATCACTTATTCATAATACTCTTAGAATAAATCTCAACCACTCATTTTTCTCTCTCTCCTCAAATCTCAACCACTCATTTTTCCCTCTCATCCATAAATTTATCTAATTCATTCAAAATCTTTTATCTCAAAAACCGTAAATCGATAAATTATAAAAATTATATGGGTGTTCTTAAAATTCCATGCTCTTTCATTAGAGATGTCATTCGATATACTTTCGACGAATTTTTAAATCCGATGATGGAGCCCGTACGGCTAAGGCATTTGACTATCACACTCTATGACATATCACAATCTATGACCTATCACCCTACCATCTTACCGCCGCAATGCGCGGGTACTTACTCTCGTAGTGTTTTACGAGTCTAAAAAAAAAAGTCAAAGATCCAAGTAGACCGAAATGGGGAGGAAAGCAGGATGTAGAGTTTTAGAACCACATAGTTTTGGATGGCTAGGCCCACATGCATTGCGCTGCAAGTAAATGACCTTTTTATAAGAGGGTGTGTTGTTTTGGTCTTCCTTCATGCACTAGCTAAGTTGTGCATTGAATCGTCTTACACGAACCACATTACCGGATATTTGATTTCATATATTCCATATATACAAGGTTAGTTACAACTTTCTTCATTATTTCAACATGTTTCGAATTGATCACCGACATGCCGACTCTGAAGTTGCGCAAGGGTGCGCCCGAGCTGGGCTCACTTCCCGGGGACCCATAAATTTTAAATAAATTATATAATTTATTTCTTTAAAAGATCATTATAAAAAATCTCTTAGACCTGTTTGATTTTCTAAATAGATATAATGATATAAAATAAATCGTTGTTTATGAGATTCTAAAAAACCACTGGCTTTTTGTCGTGGTCTGTTAGTTGTGTAAGATAGAAAGTTATAATAATATTATATTAAATAGTTGAATTTTTATTTAAATAAATTTATTTATGTTAGTTTTCTAGTTGATAACAATTAATTAGATTTTTATTTTGCACAAATTTTTTGAAACTGTTAGGCTATCTTGTGATACTACCGGTGATCAGAATTTTTTTGTTTGTCACCACGAATCCTATCGGCAAGGTCAGTAGTTCGGTACCATGTAGCTCATGAATAATTAATACATTCATAAACTTAACTTGTTAGTTTAAATCAAGTTTTCGACCACAACATCTACAAGAATTAGATCAACTGAAGTTGTAATACATTGTTAAATAGGATAACCACATCATCATGTACATATGCTCGTTTGTTCATAAATTCATCATATTAATAATTTTAAAAATTATACTTTTAAATCTTTATTCTTCACTGTTCATTGAGACACATGTTTTTTCAAAAAAATAATAGTTAAACTTTCTGTAAGAGTTCAAGGATGGAATTTACCTATGGACAGTATAAGTAATTTATCAAAATTAATATTAACTATGCTTTCAGTTTTCTTGAATTTTGTTGACTTGTTTACATATTTAATTCCCACATGATGTTTCTGTTCTGCCATTCTGGTGTAGATTCAATATACAGTAATTTTTAAGGACAACCAACAAAAGTCCATGCATGTTACCAATTGAGCATAGCTCAACCACACATAGATAAAAATAAGTTGACCCACGTACAGGTGGACTTTTCAGCTATTTATCCGGGGGTCAAAAATGTCTCCGACAATTTAATTACACTTTTTGAGAGGATATAATTACATTTTATTTTTTTTTGAGTAAATTTCACCAACTTAAATAAGATACAATTTAAAACACCAAACTAGATATCGGTTAACATTTTCGTGCATTTGAAGCATAAAAAAACCTTATATGATTTAATCAAGGTTTAGAATTTTTCTATTTTAAAAATACATAATACTATATCATAAAACATACTTATTATTATAAAAACATTCTTATACTGTCTAAGGTGGAAAATTAGAGTAACAAGAATTCTATCCTTGTGATCCATGTGAGGAACAAAAACTCAATCCTCGTCAACAAAGACTAAAAAACAAAGAATTATTATTAGAATCAGTTTTAACCAAATATAGCATAATGAAATACATGTGATCCAGTTGATCAAAATACATGTGAGGTGAAGGTTTTTCATTTAAAAAATATAAAAGGATTGAATAATCGATTTATTATCGGTTTTACCAACTTGTCTCATGACTAACATGAGAAAAGAAAAATTACTTTAATAAACATGGGTGAAATTTGAACCCTCTATGCTGTTGCATATCATCTACTACTATTAGAGTATTATCGCGATGACACTTTGAAAAATGATATATTATATATAATTCTTTTATGTAATACTAGTCCTAATACCCATACGATGTACGATAGCTATATAAATAAATTTGAATATGCCACATACATGATTCGTGAGTATGAAATAAATTGTGGTTAAAGTAAACCAATGATCGAAGCTAAATTATAATAAACAGTAATGATAAATATAATATATGTTTAGTTGGAATGTTGGATTTACCTTAAATTTTTACAATCACATCAAAATCGGAACTTATAAGCATAGTGGGTGACGACAAATAATATAAGTAATAGGAGTTGAAGAATTGAGAAAGAAAAAAAAAACAATTTTATTAATGAGAAAACGATCAATCAAATAAGGTTATAATGTGTTTTGTATTTATAAGCCAAGAGTTAGAGTTTAATTCTAAGTCTAATAAAGAAATTGAAATTAAAAAAACTAATTTATAAAATAAATAAATTAAAAGGACATGTGTCGATCAAGGATTACGCCACCTGTCGTTTCAAGAACATGTCAATGTTTTAGTTTATTGGTAGATAACATGTCAGCTATTACTAGATTATCAGTGATGACATTGTAGAAGATTTAATTACAAAATTGGCCCACGTGGTATGATTGTTTTCACAATAAAGATTCCTTTTCAATTCATAGCAAGGGGTCCTACTCAAGAATTTTTTGCATACGTGATCCAAAATTAACGGATCCGTTAGTGATGGTCGGGTCAAGTGCCCATCTGCCCCTCACATGCAGGCACCAAGAATGCAAAAAATTGACCACCATATTAATGGATCTGTTAATTTTGGACAAGTATGCAAAAAGTTCATGATTTAATGACTCCATTACTAGTGAACTTAAAAAGGACTTCATTGTTAAAACGTCCCAGTACCAATCTTGCAATTAACTTATTATATTATTCTTTAGTATAATACAGTATAAGTAAGATTTGCAGGCTGCTCTTTGAACATATATATTTTATGGCAACTATATTTATTCCCATATCCTTCTATTTAATAATCACTCTTTGTTGTCACAGATCATTGAAGTTGAACAAATACAACTTGACAAGCTTTAGCTTTCAAATATGAGTTCTGTGTCTCTAATCAAGTCACTCTCATGTTCTTTAAGCTCTACAATGGCCGAAAACACATCAATGATCTCGTTCATTTTACTCTCTCCATGCCCACAAAAACTACTCTTAGCTTCCATTGATATCATCTTCCTTTTTGTTGTTTTCGTTTTCGCAATTCAAAAACTTTATTCGAGATTCACCTCACACAACAGTGACAATTCTAGCATCGACGAACCACTAGTCGCTAAAACCCAAGTTTCTATAGAAACCAATATTTGGTTCAAACTCTCCCTATTCGTTTCTACCGTTTTGGCTGTTTTAGCGACGGTTTCATTCATTTCGGGGTTCAGACAGAACCCCGAAACACAATGGAAGTTGGTTGACGGAATATGTTGGTTAGTTCAAGCGATATCGTTTGTTATAATCACTGTTTTGATTGTCCATGAAAAGAGATTTCAGTCAGTAACTCATCCGGTCATCTTACGTGTATTCTGGGTCGTTAACTTTGTCGCTATTTCGTTAATCTCGTTTTCAAGCATTAACCGTCTAGTTCACCACACTCCATTGTCAAAAACTGAAGACATAGTTTCATCCATTTCGTTACCATTTTCGGCTTTCTTCCTGATAGCATCAGTAATCGGTTCAAGTGGCATTACATTAGTGACGCCGGATTCTAAACCTGATGAACTTGACAAATCATTGAATGTGAGTGGATGGGCTTCTGCTTCAATCATATCAAAAACATTTTGGATATGGTTGAATCCGTTGCTAAAAAAAGGCTACAAAACCCCGTTAACACTCGATGATATGCCGACACTTTCACCAGAACATCGAGCTGAAAAAATGTCGCTAACATTCGGAAAAAACTGGCCCAAACCTGAAGAGAAATCAAAACATCCTGTTAGAACCGCAATAATTCGTTCTTTTTGGAAACATATCGCATTTACAGGGTTTTTAGCGATAGTAAAGCTTTGTGTCGCGTACGTTGGTCCGTTGCTAATCCAAAGATTTGTCGATTTCACATCCGGAAAGAGTACTTCACCCTATGAAGGCTATTATTTGGTACTAATACTTCTAGTCGCTAAATTTACCGAGGTTTTGTCATCACACCATTTCAACTTCCACTCTCAGAAACTCGGGATGTTAATCCGGTCAACTTTGATTACGTCGTTATACAAAAAAGGATTACGCCTTTCGTGTTCTGCCAGGCAATCTCATGGTGTAGGACAGATTGTGAACTACATGGCTGTAGATGCTCAACAAATATCCGATATTATGCTTCAGTTACACGCCATTTGGCTAATGCCGCTTCAAGTAGCAGTAGCACTAGCCATCCTTTATGTGTACCTTGGCTCTTCGGCCGTGGTTACACTGATTGCGGTGTTGGCTATTCTTGCATTTGTGTTTGTGGGTACTAAACGAAACAATCGGTTCCAGTTTAACATTATGACAAGTCGTGACTCTAGGATGAAAGCTACCAATGAGATGCTAAATTACATGAGGGTGATTAAGTTTCAAGCTTGGGAAGAACATTTTAACGAAAGGATTCAGTCGTTTCGTGAGTCAGAATACGGTTGGCTTTGTAAATTCATGTACTCGATCGGTGGAAACATGGTTGTTCTGTGGAGCACGCCTTTGTTTATCTCGACGGTCACATTCGGAAGCGGGGTTTTGCTTGGGGTACCACTTGATGCTGGAACGGTTTTCACAGCCACGTCATTGTTTAAGAACTTGCAGGAACCGATTTGGAGTTTTCCTCAATCGATGATATCTCTTTCTCAAGCAATGATTTCGTTGGGGAGATTAGACGAGTTTATGACCAGTAAGGAATTAGAGGAGGGTTCAGTCGAGAGGGGCGAATTTAGTGATAGTGAAGCTATGACCGCGGTCAAGGTCCAAGACGGGTCATTTAGCTGGCACGATGACCCTTCAGAAGGGGATCTGATCAAAAATTTGAACTTTGAGATCAAAAAAGGTGAACTTGCAGCCATTGTGGGGACTGTAGGATCAGGGAAATCATCTCTACTCGCGTCTATTATCGGTGAAATGAACAAGATATCCGGCAAGGTGAAAGTTTCTGGAACCACTGCTTACGTCGCACAAACAGCATGGATTCAAAATTCGACAATTCAAGAAAACATTCTGTTTGGTTCACCTATGGACCGACACAAGTACAAGAATGTAATAAGAACCTGTTGCTTGGAAAAAGACCTAGAGATGATGGATTTTGGAGATCAAACGGAGATCGGTGAGCGTGGGATCAATCTAAGCGGTGGTCAAAAGCAGCGGATTCAGCTTGCAAGAGCTGTATACCAAGATTCCGACATCTATCTTCTTGATGACGTCTTTAGTGCTGTTGATGCTCACACCGGTTCAGAAATATTTAAGGTGATCGATTTCCTGATTAGATAGACCACTTGTAGCATAAAACCTAAAATTCCTTCCTATTCAAACTCCCATATATATTTTATTGCAGGAATGTGTGAGGGGGGCCCTAAGAGACAAGACGGTCTTACTCGTGACTCACCAAGTCGATTTCCTACATAACGTTGACCTTATCCTAGTAAGTATAATGATCATGTGCTATGGATGTTCACTGGCGAAATCCTGCCAAGTAATATGGTTCTGTTTTTCTGTTTTGCAGGTGATGCGCGATGGGATGATCGTTCAATCAGGAAAGTATGCTGAACTGGTTCAGTCTGGACTCGATTTTAAAGCTTTAGTGTCTGCTCATGAGACCTCAATGCAACTAGTACAAATGGAATCAACTGAACCAGAAACCATGAAAAAACCTCTCAGGGATAATCCCAGGGAAGATAACAATGAAAACAGTAAATCTCTAGAACGCACCCTATCTAATTCTATAACTGGAACATCAAAACTTATTGAAGATGAGGAGCGAGAAACAGGAAGAGTCAGTTTACATGTCTACAAAGTGTATTTGACTGAGGCGTTTGGGTGGACTGGCATGAATCTGGTTTTAGTGTTGGCGTTCTTGTGGCAAGCAACACAGATGGCCAGTGATTACTGGCTGGCTTACGAAACCTCAGAGGATCGAGCTGATTCTTTTGACCCTTCTTTGTTCATTGGAGTGTATGCACTTATTGCAGGCATTGCATTTGTCCTGATTATAGGAAGAGTTTTTTTCTCTATGTTTTTAGGGCTCCAGACTGCACAAAAGTTCTTTAAACAAATTCTTCATAGCATCCTTCATGCTCCAATGTCATTTTTTGACACCACACCTTCAGGAAGAATTCTAAGTCGGGTAACGTGGTTTCTTTAGTTTTCAACTTATGTTTTATCTCCTAAGGGCCAAATAGGGCAAAAGTCGTCCAAAGTGCATATTTAATCCCGAAAACCTCATAAATCACTATTTCTCGAGAAATTAGAATGAATTACTATATATGTTGTAATCATAGGTGATACACAAACAATTTACAAACAAGATAATATATACAGGACAAATGTCTTTAGGGTCAACTCTTCCCGACCCGTTCTGACTCTAACCTCTCATATCCACCCACTTTGCCACCTCTATCTTATGCTAATTGTTCAATGTTTTCAGGCATCAAGTGATCAAACCAACATCGATACTCTTCTACCCTTCGTGATGCACCTGAGCCTTGTTCTGTACATGTCCGTGATTAGTGTGATCATCATAACCTGTCAATATGCTTGGCCAACAATTTTCTTACTAATACCACTCGGTTGGCTCAACTTCTGGTATCGGGTATGTCACTCAGAAGAGAAACACAAACACATGTTAAAAAGCAAGCTTTTAAGAGAGAATTTTATAATGTTTACTACTATTATTATTATCAAACTCTCAAATGAATGGTCACAATCCATTATTGACTCTAAATTACTAATAATAATCACTTACTTTAACACATGAAAATGATAAGGTATTTGTGTCATGCGATTTACCTAATAAACAAAAGTAAAATAAACCCGAAACCAAACACATTGTATCCAATATGGTTAGAGAAAATGATCCTTTTGCCTATTTTCTTCAGGGCTATTACCTTGCAACATCTCGAGAAATAACCCGACTCGACTCGATTACAAAAGCACCCGTCATTCACCACTTCTCTGAGAGCATCTCAGGGGTTATGACCATCCGGTGTTTCAAAAAACAGGACAGGTTTGTTCAAGAAAATGTTGACCGTGTAGATGGAAATCTAAGAATGGACTTCCACAATAATGGTTCGAACGGGTGGTTAGGGTTCCGCTTGGAATTTCTTGGAAGCTTATTTCTTTGTGTTTCCACCGTTTTCATGATCCTATTACCTAGCAACGTCATTAAACCAGGTACATTCAAAACCAATGAATCCTTGCCTACTGTTAAAAAAAAAGGAAATCTGACCCATTTACTTTTTGTGGGTTTATTTGGATTATATTTAAATTGTCAACGGTTAACACTTAAAGTGAGCCAAAATGGAGGCGGTTAAAACTGATTGACCGGGTCAAAAGTGATTATTACTGCATGCAACCCAAATCACTTTCAAAAGAATACAGTAACATTTATGTCATAATATCTATCACAGAGAACTGTTAATAAAAAGACTGGCAATCTGAACTGGCCTGTTTAACCCCGTACCCGAATCCGTTTAAGGCTTTAAGCTATCAAGGTTGCTCTAGAGAGAAACTAATGGGAACTAATATGATCACAGAGGACGTTGGATTGTCACTTTCATATGGATTGTCACTTAACGGCCTGCTGTTTTGGGCTTTATATACGAGCTGCTTTGTTGAAAACCGAATGGTTTCAGTTGAAAGGATAAAACAATTTACCAACATACCATCAGAAGCAGAATGGGTGAGAAAAGACAGTCCCCCTCCTCCAAATTGGCCCTACCATGGCAGTTTGGAGCTCAGAAACTTGCAGGTAATCTTCTAAATTCTAATTGTATTATCAAATTCAACACTTTCTCTTTATGTTAATTCATGTCTTTGCTTGTGAGCAGGTTAGATATCGGCCAAACACGCCTCTCGTGATTAAAGGGATTACTCTAAACATTCAAGGGGGGCAAAAGATCGGAGTTGTTGGTAGAACAGGCGGTGGTAAATCAACTTTGATTCAGGTTCTGTTTAGGCTGGTCGAGCCCTCTGGTGGAAGTATTATCATTGATGGTATCGATATATCATCACTTGGACTTCATGATCTTAGGTCCCGATTTGGCATCATTCCCCAAGAACCAATCCTCTTTGAAGGCACAGTGAGAAGCAACATTGACCCTATCGGTCAACATACAGATGAGGAGATATGGAGGGTAAGTGGGTTCAATTCTATCTAAACAAAACTTCTATCTTCACACAATTTCGTAGGGTCCATGAGACCATGACTCCATGCACGTGGTTAACGGATCAAATAGGCTATTTTCAATGAATTAGAAGGTTATATGCTATAAAACTAAAATTTCATGACCTCCGACCTAGCTGACCCAATTTCTTATAACCTGATTGTGTTGATTAGATACATTTGACCTTTACAAGAATAATCTATTTAAACTTGACTTATTTATAAGTAACTGGGTCAAAATTATCTTGTCTACTTCCTTTCGTTCTCCTAACTCAAGAACCTGCTTTGTAGAGTCTCGAAAGATGCCAACTTAATGATGTTGTATCAGCCAAACCTGGGAAACTTGATTCCACAGGTACGTAAAACGGATCCATGGACTTTTTTGGTACAAAATGAAGAAAAGAATCCAAAATCTTTATCATTTATACATATTTGGTTTGTTATTTAGTTGTTGATAATGGCGATAATTGGAGTGTGGGACAAAGGCAACTTCTTTGTCTGGGAAGGGTATTGCTGAAGCACAGTAGACTGTTGTTCATGGATGAAGCAACAGCATCTGTTGACTCGCAAACAGATGCTATAATTCAGAAAATCATAAGAGAGGACTTTGCTGACTGTACCATTGTTAGCATAGCTCATAGGATACCTACTGTCATGGACTGTGATCGGGTTCTAGTCATTGATGCAGGTACTTTCTTATCTATTGGCAGAGGTTGTAAAATGGACGGTTGGGTAAGTAAAATATATAGTCGGGACAAAACAGGTTTGGTCAGGTTTTCTCTAATTTTGTAAACAATCAGTGAGATAAATATGATTAAAAAAAACAAACAATACTATTGTAGGTACATGTGTCAAAACAGGCGGGTTGGGTAACTGGTTGAAGGTTTAGGTGAGAACCTCTTATTTTTAAGGGAGGGTAGAAATGAGTCAGGTTTTAGGACATTGTGAGAATTTAAACCTTAGGCAACTTTTGACCCATTTAACTTGTTCAGCCCTTTTGGCGCATTTAATTTTTTAGTTTATCTTTTATATTCTACCCGTTCCAAATAAAAGGGTTGGACTGACACGTTAGTTAGAATGTTCACTAGCTCCTGCAGCTGATTGAGGTTAATGGAAGTTTACTTATAAAGTTATAAGGTCAGTAGGTCACATAAACACTAACTAATTATTCTTATATGTTCTGATAGGGTATGCAAAAGAATTTGACAAGCCTTCACGTTTGATTGAGAAGCCCTCACTCTTTGGGGCATTGGTTCAGGAATATGCAAACAGATCATCAGGTTTATGAACATCCAATGTATGACAACAATGTCACTCTAATAAGTGATCTAAACGTAATTTTTTCTAGGTATCAATAGAAGTATGCATTACAAAAGAAAGCTACAAATTATTTAAACTTCTTACTTGATGGTCAAATCTCTATATATACAAGATTCCCACCAGCATGCTGGTAGAAATGAGAAAAGTCCATTCAGATCCCCAAAAATGCACGCGATTGTGATTCCCAGTGCTCCTTTGTCAGGCGAATCCTTTCTGCTCTCTCGGTTTTAAGCCTTTCTTCCCAATATTCAGGACAACTGCACAAGTTTAATAAAAAATTAGGCCCTTTCTGCTCTTGAGGTGACAAACTGGGCGGGTCACGCGGGTTGACTAATGGGTCGATATTTCTCTTTTATGGGTGATGTTCATTCAGGTCAAATAGATAACTTAGTTCAGGTCAAACAATAATTTCAATCCAGGTCAGAATAAATCGGGTTTGCTTGACCAGCCAACGCTTATACTCCATTTGTTATGTTCATTAATAATTACTGTATTGATTATCGAAGTTAATTGCATAAAATATGGAGTCCCAACTTTGGTCAAATTCTATTCCAGGAAACCAACTTGGTTTAATCAGTTAAAAGTTATTTTTGAGGAATTAACTTGGTAACTGCTAAGTAACCAGTTTCGAGGCCTAATGTTGTAATTTTTCCTGGGCAAAATGGTTGGTTACCTGGAATTGAATTCGGGCCAAAGTTGGTCACTATATAACTTGGCCCGAATATGACTACAAATTCCACAGTATGAAAGTAATAATATAAATTTTTGTGCATAAAACAATTAAGGAGTTTGCAAAGGGATACTTGATAATTTTTAACCCGTTTCCAGTTTAGAAAAACTCTTTACTCCGCCCATTTGACTAGTTGAGATACAATATTTACCCAAATCGACAAGACTCCTATCCTAATACAATTGATAGATATCGAGACAAGTGAAAGCATTTGTGATACAAAAAAATGTACCTTCGACTCAGTAAAATATTTAGCTCATCCAAATGGAGAGATCCTTGGTAAACTCCTGCCTGTAAAACAACCCAGTTAATCACCATGTATTTATGATGGAAATTTTATTTAGAAAAATAAAAAGGAAGAAAGATAGTTATACCTCACGACAAAGAGGACATTTTGCCGTAGGGTCTGTTGCCTTCAGTCCATCTACAATTGTTACTGATCCAGACTTGCAAGCACACATGAAGCAGAAGATGTGTCCACAAGTCAGATATACGGGATCAAATACAGTATCCTGATCAAACAAATACAATGAACAGATAAATAATCCAACTTTCCATAAAGAATGCAGCATAAAGTCAGTAGTAGTATATAGAGGTAGCAAGTTCAACATGTCTATCAGAAAAAAGGACTGATCTGGCTTATATTTAATCTACAACTGTCAAACATATATAATTTTAAAAATAGCTAAAATGATGCGGGTCAAAATGGGTTGATATGGGCTCTAGGCAAAACAAGTCATCTCATTTGTTGCACAATCCCCACCCATTCTGCCACCGGCCACTTGAAAAGAATAATAATGCCCAGATTTGTTTTTTTAATACGGGATTTTTTTTAATCGCAAAATTCTCGCTTCCTTCCTTCACATTAATCTAAAAGTACAAATGGTCTATCTTTTAAAAAAAGAGAATTAAACATATAAAGTTCAAGGAACTGACCAAGCATATAGAGCAAGTTAAATCTATCTCAAGCTTGACAGCATCAGAAAGCTCACAAGAAAGTGAAGGTTTTCCATCACTAAATACAAGAGAACAGCCCTCAAATAATTCAGATCCCTTCTCTATATCCGTCTTAGTATCCCTTATGTTAATGTGGAAAGCAATAAGCTCACAAAGCCATGGCGACTGAAGTATTTCCAAGTGCATGCTCTGGACTTGTGATCTGAATGCTTGGCCTTGCTTAGAGTCGTGTATCTGCATTAAAAAGAGTGAAAGTCAGGACTTGCAATTTCGACCCATTTTTTATGAACAAGTCATGTTGGGTAGTGTTTAATCTCAACCTAGTCAGATCTAAATCAGCTAAAAAATGGAATGCGTCGAAGGAGTTGAAGGTCACCCAATGCATCTTTTTTAGCCCACACAGGCCCCTAAACTGTATCATTTATATTTTAAAACGTTAAGGTTCTGAGGGTAATTTGCTTCCATGAATTTATAATCATAATCAACAAGTTAAAAAAAAATAAAATTGGCAGCAGACAAACCCACCCCCCATTCTGTTTTTCAAAATGGCCTGTTTCAACTCAACAAATTTATAATCTTTCCACCTTTAGCAAATGTGTTTCTAAGATATAAAATAACATGGAACCTTTTGATTCATCTAAGAAAAACAAACCTTATCATATTTCTTAAGAATCTTCCTCATAGCAATGGCATTTATAACTGCATACCCAACAAGATCCTTTCCCTCTTGTATAAACGCACCATGGTTTCCCTGAAACTTGTCTTTGCACCACACGAGGTACTTTCGAAAGCCTGTTGCTAGATGAACATCAAGTACCTTTTGTGCACGCTCATTAAAACATCCAACCACCATAGACATCTCCTTCATAAGGGAAGGAAAGAAACTTCCATCGCATACTACAAAATTTCAAAATCATATCATTGATTTTCGTTCTCGGAAACTTGTCAATCTATCACTTTTCGTTCGGAAGTTATATCAAACAAAGCATGAAAACCTCTCTATTCATTTAACACTTTCATCTAGCTTTTACAAGCATGTCCTAATTGCCCTTTAAATATATGTTAAAAAACTTTAGTATGCAAAAAAAAAAACACATCATATGAATTCTGGAAACCAAATTTCAAACCGTCCGTGTCCTAAACTTTCAATTCATAGCAATTCTGCGTATCTTAGAACTACTTTAGCCGACCTGCTAGCCATATAAGTTGTCATGTCATAAAACCGGCACCAAGTCACTGGTTTACAAGTTATAAAACACCATATGCATACCATAACAAAAATACAAAAAATTTGATACATTCGTACCACAGTTTTTGATAATCTACCACAATATACTATAACTTATTCATAACGTGGTAAAAGTATCAAAATTTATGGTACATTTATCATTACCCATATAAAATTAACAAAACGTGACAAGTCGATACACTTGACCTAAAAGAAGAAAATATATACTGTATCACATTCTTTCTGACAATATATATCAAAGTACACCTTACATACAAATACATTAAATGTAAAATTTAAATATACAACCCAGAAAAGAAAAAAAAAAGTTCCACCAAATTAATTAAAAAGATGATATTAAATAAACACCAAGAATATAAATTAAGCTACAAAAAGTAGTAAAAGAAATACCTGGGCAAGAATGAATGCAGGTATTATTATTATTATTATTTTTATCAATATTAGAAGAAGGATGGTGATCAAGATTATCATCAAGAAGTAACATTGATGATGATGAAGAAGCTTCATTAAAACGACATCGTTTCAAGATTTTCTTGAGATTTTTGAAACCAACACCAGGTAGTTTATATTTCTTTTCATTTTGTTGGCTTTGCATGTATTCTTCATATTTCTTGCAAAATTTCATTCTCTCCCGTACCTTTTTTTGAACAAAGATTGTATATATATCAATATATATATGTATCTATATCTATATTATGTATGAATATATATATAGTGGGGTTTATAAAGTAAAGCACCTCTGGCGCTAGCGTGTCGCCGTTTTCGAAGATAAAGACTAGGTGAAATAGTCAATTTTTTCTTGGGGGGGTTTTCTTACATTTTATACTTTAAAAACGTCATATATATGGATAGATATAGACATACAAATATAGGGTGCATTTAATATTTTTCTTAATTAAAGAAAAAGGTTAGATTAAATTATTATAATACAAAAAATTAATTTAAGTCAATGAAGAGTTATTGTATTTCTTATAAACTTACGAGAAAAACAAATATTGTTTGAAGTCATACATCCAATGTTTCATTGACAATACAAGAAAAATAAAACACATTAAAATATGGTTAAAGAGATATGAGTATACTATGAACGACTATTAATTTATTATAAACACTTTACATAATCTTTCTACCTTTATGTAGAGGTAAGGTCTGTCTACATCATCTCTCTCTCAAACCCGGCCTTTGACGGATTGGATATTGTTGTTGTTGTACTTTACATATTCGTTTTGATAACCAATTGTATTTTGATTTTTGAAATTTATATATATCTTAAGTTTTAAAATAAAAAATTTTGAATTACTCTCACAGCTTAACTCCTAATAGTTTAGTTTATATACTACGGAGTACTATTCACAAATGTATGTATAAATATGCAGGGTTCCCAATTACTTTTTTAAAAAGAGTAGCTTTATAAAATTTAAAATATGACAAAACATCAATGGTGTCTAAAATTAATATCAACAATTATCAATATACTTAAAATAGAGTTATCGACACAAATCGTCCCTATGGTTTACCCAAATAGTCATGTTTCATCCCCGAAGATCAATAACGTCACTGACAGTCCTTTATAGGAGGATAAGGTTTGTGTTTAATCCTTTGACTTGTTGACCGTCATTTAACCTCCGTTTGACCCTCACGTGCATCCAACGTGAGGGGTATTTCCGTCTTTGCACTTACCCTATGTGTCTGCACTTTCTTTCTTTTCTTTTTTATTACAATATATAAATCACAAAGACGATACCTCTAAAAGACTAAAACTAATGTATATTACAGTTTACAAACACAAATTGGCTTCTGAAATTGAAATCACGTCAGATTGGTAAATCAAAGCTTCTAAAATTAAAATAAACATATGCCTTTAGTTTCAAAAGTGGTGGTGACCTGATCTTGGTGGTATGCTGGATCCGTTGGTGGTGGTGGTCGGATCTTGGTGGTGTGGGTGGTGGCCGGATTTTCGTTGTTGGGTGGTGGCAGCTAGGTGGTGGTGCTTTTTCTAGCGAGAAATGCAACAGAAACATGGTGGCGGTGGTGGTTTTTCCGGCGACAGATTCAACATTAACGCAATGGTGGTGTGGTGGCTTTTTCTAGCGAGAAATGCAACAGAAACATGGTGGCGGTGGTGGTTTTTCCGGCGACAGATTCAACATTAACGCAATGGTGGTGTTGGCTTTTCCCGCCGATGAAAAGTGCGGGTGGTGGTGGTGGTGGTGGTGGTGGTGGTGGTGGTGGTGGTGGTGGTGGTGGTGGTGGTGGTGGTGGTGGTGGTGGTGGTGGTGGTGGTGGTGGTGGTGGTGGTGGTGGTGGTGGTGGTGGTGGTGGTGGTGGTGGTGGTGGTGGTGGTGGTGGTGGTGGTGGTGGTGGTGGTGGTGGATGATTGTGGAGTGGATCCAATTGGCGATGATGCCTTGATGGCGACAGAGGTGGTGTAGGCTGGTAAAGTTTATGGTGGTGGTGGTGGTCTTGATGGCTGGTTGTGGTGGAGGTGGGTTTCATTAGTGGTGGTGTTAGTGTCTAATCGT
>CM067173.1:19762687-19870086 GCA_034093135.1 Erigeron breviscapus
AACTATTCATAACCCAGATCCGTTAGTTCTTAACGCCCTTAGTTCTAAGGACTGTTTTTGATAACCCAGATGAACTATTCATAACCCAGATCCGTTAGTTTTTAATACTCGTTAGTTCTAAGGACTGTTTTTGATAACCCAGATGAACTATTCATAACCCAGATCCGTTAGTTTTTAACGCGCGTTAGTTCTAAGGACTGATTTTGATAACATTTTTTATGGACTATTCATAACCCATATGAACTATTTAAAAAACATATGTAAATCGCAAGCAACCGTTATGAGAAATTAAGACTATAGCTAAGTAGTTAACCTTAATGTTGGGATGCATTGTGATGATTTGTGTTATAAAGTAGGTTGTTGATGTGTGAAATCGAGTTTAAAATTTATAAACAAGAATTACCCTAAAACTGACTACTACACACTCGCGGGCAGTGGACCCGTTCGTATATAGTATAGCTAAAAGGTAAGTCTGAATTCGTTCACGGGGATTGGTTTGAAATAATTGTTTGCTAAAGTGATTTGGGGAAAAGGATGGAACCGTAGCCGAATTGCTACCTCACTTTGACAATATTAAATTAAAGAAATTGAAATAACAAGACAATTGAAAAGTAAAGAAAGTTCAAACAATATGAATAAAGATCACCCACTTCGAATCCACTTGACTTCAGTTATGATTGCACACGATAAAGTTCAAATTATTTAGAGTTGACAAGATAATCGTGAAAGGATAAAATGCTCGCGTGGTACCACCAACCGCTCACAAATAACCTAAACACCTAAGTTGCTAGTTAAATTACCCAAGCCGGTACCACCAATGCCTAGAAAATCTCCCCAACAATTAGTTGCTTGATTATCCAATTACCAATTATGCCTATGTGAATGAAAACGTGGTACCACCAACCGTTTCTAAACACGTTTACCGATTAATTCCTATTATAGATTTGACATTCACCGTCATACCATGAACCGGTGACAAATGACCATAGACAATCGAATTGAAACGATAAACATATTCACCTAGTACCACTAACGATGAACACATAAACCATCAACATCAAAAGAATAAATCACAAGGAATTAATTGATAAAGATCACGACACAACGATAATTGAATCAACTCTTGAATCAAAATATTGCAATCATATCATTCATCAAGTTTCATCAAAGTGGATGATTATAAATCTAGCCACTCATGCTAAATTAAAAATAACAAACGAAATAGAAATAGAACATATTGTACCAAATTGTTTGAATAGAAATTGCAAAGACGGAAAAGTAGATACGATCTAGATGGGTGTTCTTGAATCTTCAATGAATCAATTGATGAAATCTGAGATGATCCTTCGAGGAATTCGCCTAGAACAGCTCCTAGAAAGAAAGCTTGATAAATTGGGAAAATAGGGTTTTTTTCTTTATATACCTCCCCCAAATCTGATGCAAAAGGCTGCAACCCTGATTCTCCCGTGCACTCAATGCGGCGCAGTCATGATGCGCTCCCACTGCGGCGCAGTGGAAAGTCCCTGGAATTCTGATCATAAGGTGACTGCGGCGCAGTGGGGAATAAGTCTTCCCACTGCGGCGCAGTGGTAATCCACTGGAATATTTTATTCTTTCTCGACCTTTGACTGCGGCGCAGTGGGGCAAGTACACTCCCACTGCGGCGCAGTGCTAAACCACTGGAATCTTGTATCTTTGGCACCCAACGACTGCGGCGCAGTGGGGCATAAGTCTTCCCACTGCGGCGCAGTTAAATCCTGCTGGAATCTATGGTTCTTCTTTATCAACATCACTCGAACACTCGGGTCAACTTCTTGGCCAAAAATCGTCAGAAAATGTACCAAATGGACGCGCAACCTGCTAAGAACCTGAAAGCACTAACAAACACCATAAACGCGCCAAATGCATACAAAATTGACTCAAAACACATACGAAAAAGGCCAATAATGATGTGGGCGATCTATATAAATTGGTCACATCAAATCCCCCCACACTTGAGCGTTGCTTGTCCTCAAGCAAATCTGGAAATTAAGCAAAAAGCATTCCTTGGCACGAAGCTACATGAACACATTACAAATTTCCAAAAAGAAACCAAACCAAGTATGTCGATGACAAGGACTT
The DNA here is from genome assembly GCA_034093135.1 of Erigeron breviscapus. Classification (NCBI taxonomy): domain Eukaryota; kingdom Viridiplantae; phylum Streptophyta; class Magnoliopsida; order Asterales; family Asteraceae; genus Erigeron; species Erigeron breviscapus. The sequence continues at coordinate 19,764,809 of CM067173.1, forward strand.
TGGTGAAGCAGTTTTAATCTTAAATGAAAATCCGAAATGTTTGACAATATCTGAACAATCCACAAGCCACAATAACACGACTAAGCAAAAGTGAAACAAATGAGCCTATCAAAATCATCCTACTCCAACGAACTTACTATTGGGTTGAATATATATGAATAATCACTCATTGCACGGTCGTGATGCATATCTTACCATAGGCTTGAACAAGGATCATAGCTTCACCGACATGGCGTGAGCACCAAGTACATCATCAAAATTTGGCATATAAGGCGGTTGTAAAGTTAGGCTAAGGGTATTTACAATGGGATTTGGGAAATTTAGGTTAGTGATAGGAAGTAACAAAAGTATAAGTTATGTACAAAATAGTCTAATCAAACCCTTACCATTGATTGCCACCAACCCATAAGATGCTATCCCATGAACACACCTTAAAAGTAACAAGCAAACCCGACACCATTGTGGTGTATCAACTTCAAACAACTTAAGAACAACCAAATCTTCCATTCTATTCACGAACCAAATGATACAACAATTCTTTTGACATATAAAAATGAGAAGTACCTACTAGTAGCCCAAGTTCTTTTCTTTCTTTTTTTTTCTTCTTATTTCATTTTTTCTCTTTTTTTTATATTTTTCTGTTTTTTCACTTCACTTTTTTTTTATTTTTGAACCATTTTTACTCTACTAGTAGGCACCCTCTTACAATGATGAACAATGTCTATAACAATATACTTCCTTTGAACAATCCAATACATTCCCCAAAAACTTGACCAATCGAAGTATTCCCAAAGTCCAAGAATATTCCAACCGATAACCCATTGAAGCTCTCCCAAACCGTCCAAACAAACCAATGACAATCAATGGCCCCCCAAAATTAGACTATCGGTATGGCAAGGTAAAGTTTACATATTTGAGTGGATTTATACAAAGGAAAAGGCTAAGTTCAAAAAGTGTGCTAAGTGTATCTTGCACTAAAGATGAGTGCAACAAAGGTTTACAAAGAAAGGAAAATCACTGACCAGAGTAGCCAGCAACACAAAGCATGTATGTACATGTATAAAAGTATGTATACTAATGGTAAGAATATACATAAGCAAGGGGTGAATAGAAAGAAAATATGGGTCAAACCTAATATGCCAATTCATCATCCAATGTACTTATATCACAAAAGTGATCTCACTGCGGTCTCGTAACGATCACCAGGCCAAGTTCTAGCTCAACACATCACCGGCACACTCATATCAAAGAAAGTAACCGGAAATGGAATAAATTAACCTCAAATTCGCACATCTTAGTGCAGAGTTCGAAATGGAACCCTTACTCCCGAATAAATCCAAGAGCCTAAGAGAGGGACAAATTACAAGGCAATCAAACCAAAACCGTAAACACCTAGCACATCTATAAATGAATGATGAATCTCACAACTTTAGGTGTTTGGGAAATTTGAGTATGCAAGTAATGTTATCAATCCACAAGGATTAGCCCAATAACCGTTCAGAACACATTTCGCCGATTAAATTTGTACCAAGGAAAAAAATTTGTAGTGAAATTGCTCATTAAGTTATTATGAATTAAGTGACAAAAGCAATTTACCACAAGGACAAGCTCAACACAAGTTTCAAATCATACCATCTTCCGTCATCCTACCAAATCAAAACAACCATTCTCAAACATGCACATCATAGTTCAGAGTTCAAGATAGAACCCTTACTCCTGGATAAAACCCAAAAGCCTACGAGAGGGACACATCCACAAGAACGGCTAAATCTCAATGGCAAAACAACAAAAGAGATATATCCGGTAGCTTAAACCTATTTGCCACCCCCCACACTTAAGATGGACAATGCCCTCAATGTCCAATATTCGGTCAAAACAAAGGTAAATAGGGGTAAGCAAAAATAGACAGAAAGAATGAGAACACATACCGGAACATGGACACATTCCGTTTCAAAACAAGTAAGTCGACCCCGCACCACAAATTGCTCTTCCTAAAAAGGAAGTCCAATTTGGTTGACGGGAGAAACAAACTTAGTCCAAAACGGAAGGTGCGAGAGCTGTGTGTGAAACAATGTTAATAAAGATGCCAATAAAAAATATTGCGCTGAACTTACTGCCAGCATATGCACATGACATCATAGTGAGCTACTAACACGATCACACAATCAAACAAATCCAACGGGTCCTCCCCCACACTTGGGTTCCACTAGGTATTTCCATCAATCGGATCAAACCTGTTCAATAACATTCCAAAAGACCAACCATCCAAAATATCCAAAATAGTTCAAACAAAATAAAGTACCATGCAGAAAATAAAAGAAAACAAAGGAGATTACAAATGTTTCATCACCCCGTAGGATGGATACCAGACAATGATAAATAAAGTAATGTCATAAGAATACCAACAAAATCAATCATCATATGATTCCATCCCACGGTACCGGATGGGAATCATCATCATGTCACTCCTGATGTCCATGGTAGCCATATGGTAGTCCAGGTTTGCCAAAAATACTTGTCATCCAATCTTGCTCTTCCTCCTGAGCTGAACCTGAACCACCAGCACCTCCCCCTGACTGATCAGCATCAAATCCTGACGCACCTGCATCCAAACCTGCAAAAGATGAAGAACCACCACCAACATGTCCACCCTGAAAAACCCCAAACTGCACTGGACCTCGAGGAGATCCCCCTAAATCATGAGGTGGTGGTGACATGTTCCCCGGAACAGTCGTCTGAGAGAAAAAGGGCTGACCCCCCTGACGATAATCGGGGACATAAATAGGCGGTGGAGAGAATGGAGGAATCGGGTCAGGTCGAACAAACTCCCGGCCATGATATTGAGCATCCCACATAGGCTGATAATAATCAAGGCTATAGTTAGTGTGGGCCTGCTGTGATCCAATCCAGGTGAAATCCTGGTCCACCCTCCTCTGGTACGCATCAAACTCTCGCTGACTGTTCTGTTGAGACTCATAGATGTTCTGAATAGTGTTCCCCAAGAGTGTAAGATCAAACGAAGGAGGGATGGGAATGTTACGTCCAGTCCTCCTCGGTGGCTCCCGTGGAGCATCAGCCATCTCAACATCAGCCTCCTCATCCTCCTCCTGTACAGGAGGTGGTCCTTCAACCTCACCCTCATCATCTAACAACCGCTCCTGCTCATTGTCTTTCTTTTTCTTCAAAATCTTTGCCCTCCAAAGCTCCTGATACGTAAAATCCTCCTGATGTACTGGTAATGAGAGATAGGTCTGGCAATCATCAGAAGTAAAGACCCCCATCCTCTTATAGATCACCGTGAAATGTCCCAAAACCAGAGTCGAATCGGTATGATTACACATACGGTCCAGAAGCACAAGAGGAGGCAAAGCAAACCTGGATGGAGCACCCTCAGAAAATAACTTAAGTAACCAAAGATCATTCTTGTACGCCTTCTCCCAATGAGTAGACCTCTGTACCAGGAAAGTCACAATCATCCGGTGGAGCAACCTCAAACGTCACATTCTTAATCTTTGACACACCACTTGTGTATGTCCATGTCTCTCCCCCCGTGATCCTGGTGTAATATTGCACGATAGACTCTCCATCACCCAAATCGGCCTGTGTTCTATACCCCTTCTTCAAAATATCCCTAAACTCAGCACTCTGCAACTCCTCCCTCGTATACATCCCACAGTAGTAACCAAATTCAGCAATTAATAACCTCCTCTGCACTCCCCCACAGTAAAACGAGACTACCCTCTCTTCAAAAATGTCTTTGACTTTTCCCAATTCCTTCTTCAGTTTCAAGGTTGAATAGAACTCTAAGCATAACTCACGGTAGGCGGCTTCACGGTTAGCGAATACCCGCCGCCAAATATCACAACTCACGTCATGCCCTCTTGACGTACCTCCAACTCTCATACTCATAGAAAACCACCGTCGAATATCCTCCTGAACTCCAAATACCTGAGCTTGAAATTGAGTTAAATGTCTTGCGGGAAGGACCACATGCTTAGAAAGCTTATACAACTTGTTCTTGTAGATGTTCTTCTGAGGCTGCCTAATTCCCTCAAATGATAGCCAAGCATGTCGCTCGTTCAGTTCTTCAATAAATGTGAGCGGCACCTCTATTTGTCTCTTTGAAGTCTTAGTCGGGACATCAACCGCCTCACTGGATTGCCCCTCAACCATTTTGCGCTTTCCCGCGGCCTTATCTTCAGCTCCCTGCATTCACAAACATGAAAACGTCCAATTGTAAGTATTAAGAATGCAAAGGTGGGAGGCATATTAAACAAACAAAAATCTTGGCAGGGAAGGGCCCCCACTGCGGCGCAGTGGGCATGCTTCACCCTCACTGCGGCGCAGTGGGGCAAAAGGACAAAACGGGCAGAAGATCCTCACTGCGGCGCAGTGAGGCACTGAACCCCCTCACTGCGGCGCAGTGAGGCGAAAATCCTGGGCAACAATTCTAGGGTTCATCATGATATGGCACAAAATGGGGTAAATCAAACAAACAAATTCAGGGAAAAGATCCAGTAATCTCCACTTAAAACAACCTATATCGACATTCCCCCATACTTGTTCTTCAAATCAAATCCCCAAATTTTTCAAAACCCTAATTTCAAAATCAAAATCACAAATTGATGAACTAGATGAAAGATTTATCACCCAATTAGCTTCTATTGCCCACAAACGTCAAAACCCCTAAGTTAATTCGAAAGATTAATCTAGCATAAACCCTAGAAATTGAAAATTCAAAATAAAAGGAAAATACAAAGAAACTAAAAAGAAAAACTTACACTTCTTCCCATTATGCAATGTATGAAGATGAAAATCTGGACAAAGGATTAAAGATGGAAGAAAATGGAGGATCTTGATGGAAGAAAGAGTGGGTATTTTGGTTTTTTGGGGGAGAAAAGAAAGATAAGGTGAAAGTGAAAAGTAAAATAAAATAAAAAAACTAAACTATATTTACATCGGCCAGGAGATGACTTACCTGGCAGCCCACTGCGGCGCAGTGGAAAAACTGCACTCCCACTGCGGCGCAGTGGGGATTATTTCACAATTGGGCAGTGGTTTTCTGATGCGGCGCAGCCAAGCCATCTCACCCCTACTGCTGGAAAATTTCTCTTCGAATCATTATGTCAAAACTCAAATTGCACATAACCGGAACCGCATCAAATCGAGAACATACCTGCACTTACTTCAAGCATCAAATTCAAACACGGGGATCTCATCAAATATCCCCTCAACCTGCTCTTCTTCCACATATAACTTAAGTCGATGACCATTGACAATGAACGATCCTTCACCATTTCGCTTAAACAACTCAACATAACCCGACGGGTACACATGCTTAATCTCAAACGGTCCAATCCATCTAGAAGTGAGTTTGGGTTGCTTAATCTTAAATTTGGACAAGAACAACAACACTTTAGCCCCAACCTTAAACTCCTTCCTACGGATCCTCTTATCATGCCAAATCTTGGTCCTCTCCTTATAAAGCCTCGAATTCTCATAAGCACCTAACCTAAGCTCATCAAGCTCATGTAGTTGCAACATTCTAAGTTCACGCGCTTCCATCAAATCCAAATTCAAATTCCTTAAAGCCCAATACGCTTTATGCTCTATCTCAATAGGAAGATGGCAAGTTTTGCCATAGAGCAACCGGTATGGCGTGGTGCCAATCGGCGTCTTATAAGCCGTCCTAAACGCCCACAAGGCGTCATCTAACTTCTTTGACCAAACCTTGGGGTTATCTCCAACAGTTTTCTCCAAAATTCTCTTCAAAGCCCTATTTGTGTTTTCCACTTGACCACTGGTCTGTGGATGATATGAGGTAGAAAAATAATGGACAACACCATACCTCTTCATCACTTTGGCTAATTGATGGTTTGCAAAATGGGTTCCACGGTCACTAATCAAAGCTCTAGGACAACCAAAACGACAGAACAACTGTTTCAAGAAATCAATGACTACACGCGCGTCATTCGTGGGCAAAGCCTTGGCTTCGGCCCATTTAGACACGTAGTCAACGGCGACAAGAATGTACTGAAACTTATTAGACGGTGGGAATGGTCCCATAAAGTCTATACCCCATACATCAAAAACCTCACATACCTGAATGCTTTGTTGAGGCATCTCATCCCGTTTAGTGATATTCCCCTGTCTCTGACAGATGTCACAAGTCTCAACCAAAGTCTGGGCCTCCTTGAAAATGGTTGGCCAATAGAAACCTGCATCAAAAACTTTCTTACCCGTTACTGAAGGACCATAATGACCCCAGTTGGCCCGTAGTGACATGCATCCAAAATCTCTCTAGTCTCAGCTTCCAGCAACACATCTCCTAATCATACCATCTGCACAAACACGAAACAAATATGGACTGTCCCAAAAATAATACTTAACATCCGATATGAGCTTCTTCTTCTGCTGGTACGTGAAATCATTAGGTATCTCACCTGCAACCAAATAATTAGCTATATCTGCAAACCAAGGAACTTCATCAGAGTTAGAGATAAACATTAACGACTCATCGGGGAAGTGATCATTGATCTCCCCATCACGAAGTTCCTCCCGGTGAGGATCTTCCAAACGACTCAAATGGTCGGCAACCAAATTTTCAGCCCCTTTCTTATCCTTTATCTCAATGTCAAATTCTTGCAACAAAAGAATCCAACGGATAAGCCTGGGTTTAGCATCCTGTTTCGAGAACAGGTACTTAAGGGCTGAATGGTCAGTGAAAACTATGGTATTACTCAAAACAAGATATGATCTAAACTTATCAAATGCAAAGACCACTGCAAGCAACTCCTTTTCTGTAGTGGTAATTTTGCTGGGCGGGGTTCAAAGTCTTACTAGCAAAGTAAATGGGTTTGAAATGTTTCTCAACCCTTTGCCTAGCACAGCTCCCACAGCATAGTCACTTGCATCACACATCAACTCGAAAGGCAATTCCTAATCTGGAGCTACCATGATAGGAGAATCAGTCAACTTCTCCTTCAATACCTGAAAAGCATTCAAACAAGCATCATCAAAAACAAAAGGAACGTCCTTCTCCAACAAGTGGGTCATAGGACGAGTAATCTTTGAGAAATCCTTAATAAATCGACGATAAAAACCTGCATGTCCAAGAAAACTTCTTACCCCTTTCACATTGGAAGGCGGGGGTAATTTGGCAATAACATCTATCTTAGCCCGATCAACCTCAATCCCGGCCTTGGACACTTTATGACCTAACACAATACCCTCAGTCACCATAAAATGACACTTTTCCCAATTCAAAACAAGGTGTGCCCTCTCACACCGTTCCAACATCCTATCCAAATTACTCAAGCAAGAATGAAAAGAATCCCCAAAAACTGAAAAATCATCCATGAAAACTTCCATGGAAGTTTCAAGCATGTCCTGGAAAATAGCAATCATGCACCTTTGAAAGGTGCCAGGGGCATTACACAAACCAAACGGCATTCGCCGATAAGCAAAAGTGCCAAATGGACAAGTAAACGTGGTTTTCTCTTGATCCTTTGGATCAATGGGTATTTGAAAGTACCCGGAAAACCCATCTAAGAAACAAAAATATTCATTACCTGCAAGACGTTCCAACATTTGATCAATGAAAGGAAGGGGGAAATGATCCTTACGGGTGGCATCATTAAGCTTACGGTAATCTATACAAACCCGCCAACCCGTAATAGTCCTAGTGGCCAAAAGCTCCTTATTATCATTCTCAATAACTGTCATGCCCCCCTTTTTGGGCACACAATGAACAGGACTAACCCAAGGACTATCAGCAATAGGAAAAATGATTCCTGCATCAAGAAGCTTAATTACCTCTCTTTCTTAACAACCTCCTTCATATTAGGATTCAGCCGCCTTTGTCTCTGGACAACGGGCTTAACATCATCAAGGAAATCAATCTTATGCTGGCAAAAATTAGGACTAATACCTGGAATATCTGTGGTCTTCCAAGCAAAAGCCCGCTTGTGAGCTTTAAGAACAGACATGAGACGGTCTTTCTCATCACTCGAGAGTGAGGACGAGATAACCACTGGAAGAGAAGACTCACCTGACAGATATGCATACTCTAGATGGTCTGGAAGCGGCTTAAGCTCCAAGTCAGTAGGTGGTACATCAACAGAGTTAGGTACCCTTGAACTCCCGTCAGCAACTACCTCCTCAAAAGTCTCATCCTCGGGAGGTGATTCATCCAAACTCAGTGCCATGACCTCTGCAAACAAAGCTTCATCAGAAATTTCTCCCGATCCTAAATTAGCGATCTCCTCCTCTCCAATATCTGTCTCCATGAAGTCCTGAAATTCTCGATCCAATGCATCATCAATGACATCAATCCTGAAACAAGTCTCATCATTAGAATATGAATGCTTAATAGACTTTTCAACATTAAACACAATCCTATCAGTTCCTACGCCTAAGGAAATCTCCTTATCCTTCACACGGATGATAGCATCCGCAGTATTAAGGAATGGGCGTCCAAGAATAAGAGGGACTTGCGTATCTTCCTCCATCTCGAGGATAACGAAGTCAACAAGAAAAACAATATGGCCCACTTTGACTCTAATATTCTCAGCAATCCCAATGGGATACTGAAATGAATGGTCAGCTAGTCTTATACTCATGCGAGTAGGGCGAAGGATTCCCAAGGACAACTTAGCATAAACTGAGTAAGGCATCAAATTAATGCTAGCTCATAAATCAGCTAAGGCCTTACAAATAATGGTTCTAATAGAGCAAGTGATAAGAAAACTCCCTGGGTCTTCAAGTTTTGGTGGAATGCGGTTCTGCAAGATAGCAGAACACTCGGCATTGATAAAAGTAGCCTTTGCCTCTTCAAACTTCCCTTTGTCTGTCACAAGCTCCTTAATGAACTTGGCATAATGGGGCATCCCCTGAATAAGATCAACTAAAGGCACATTAATATGAACATTTGTAATCATTTCCACAAACTTGTTATATTGCTCCTTTAGCTTTGCTTTCCTGAACCTCTGTGGAAATGGTATCTTTGGCTTGTATGGTTTAACCTCTGGAACCACAGCCGGTTTTGGTGGAGTGACCGGAGTCTTCATGGTCGAATCTTCCTCCATCACTATTTCTTCATCAACATCGGTATCATCACCCCTGTCATCCTGCACATCTGAAACAACAACATTAGGCATAGGAGGTGAGTCATAAGACCTACCAATACGAGTGGTGATGGCTTTGGCTTGCTCATTACGGACTGGAGGTGGAGTGTATTTCTGTCCCTGGCTAAACTGAGGCCTAGGATTCTGCTGTGTGTTGCTAGGAAGAGTCCCCGTGGGCCTAGCAAGAGCGGCCATCCTACTTTCGAGATCCTTGAAATTAACTCCCTGGTTTTTCATGTTGATCTCCACCTTCCCACTTAACTGATCCAACCTCTCACTCAAAGTCTTAGTGTCTTCCCTGATCATTTGAATGCTAGTATTTGTTTCAACTTGGTTACTAGACAACTGCTTCATCATCTCCCTCAACTCGGCATTAGGATCGGCATTAGAAGAAGAAGAAGAACCTGATCCTTGTCCTTGCTGAGTCTGCTGTTGTGGCTGATTCTGATAATTATCTCTTTGCCACCTGTTACCTGAAAAACGAGAATTATTAGTCTGAAAAGAAGAGTTATAAGAAGTATTACCTGAAGGTCGGTTCTGGAAACCGGTGTTGCGGTAGAAATTCCCTTGGGGTTGATTCTTATAGTGAACAGGTTTGATTTTTTGAAAACATTAAGATATATTAAGCACAGAGAACAAGAATGGAGGTGGACAACAAAGCGAAGAGCGCCAAGAAAAGAAGCGATTAATGAAAAGGTTATAAAAGCAATAAGAGGATTGGTTAAGCGGAAGGTGAAAGTAATGGAGCGAATACAATTTCGCTAGTTATAAAGGGAAGCACATATGTCAAAATAGAAGAGGAAATACAATATGAACTGGACGATTAATCGATAAATTTAATTTTCCATATGATCAGATACAGAACAACTAAAGCTGGCTCAGACAGATCGATAGATTTGGTACGAAAATAGAAATTACAAAAGGATGAAAGTGAACATTGATCGATTCCTATAAAGTTCGTTAACGCGTTCATACAATGGGAAAAGGGTGTGATACAAAAGAGGAAAACGGAAAGACGAAGGTCTAAATAAGGGGTAGATGTAAAAGAAGAGGGAGGAACAGAAAATACACTTTATATAATTAAAGAAAAGAGGAAAACATAGATAGCTAAAACGAAAACGAATGCTGAGACCGAGATTATTAGATTGAAAAGAAGAGTTATAATTACCTGAAGGCCGGTTCTGGAAACCGGTGTTGCGGTAGAAATTCCCTTGGGGTTGATTATGAACATAGTTCACATCTTCGGGTGCCCGATTTGGACACTCATCAGAATAGTACATATCACCACAATGATCACACCCATCGGCTACTACCTTAACATCCCTCTCAATTGCTCCAAACCTATTCTCTTGAGTAGCAAACCCCTTTTCCATGCGCTCAGATAGCGCCCTAATTTCTCCAATAACCCCTGGGTCATTGCTAGCTTCAACCTTAGCAACTCTCCCTTGGTTAGTACCTCTCTTCATCTTTCTTTCATTCTTCAAGAACCTTTCATCATCCAAAGTTGAGCTATCCTTTGCCATATCTTCCAAGATTTGATAACCTTCATTGGGTGTAATGTTATTGAAACTACCCCCGAAAGCATATCCCAATTCGCATTTGGACTTCTTATCTAACCCATCAAAGAAAAGCTCCACATATTTTTCCCTAGTCAAATCGTGACCTGGACAATTTCTCAACATTTCCTTGAAACGAACCCAAGCATCAACAACATCTTCCCCATCATCTTGTTCAAAAGATCTAATCATATTTTCCAACCTTCTTTGAGTTCTAAGTGAATAAAACTCACCAATGAAAGCTTCCTTAAGTTGGTTCCAAGTAGTGATTGAATTTTCTGGAAGATCATTGAACCAATCAAGGGCTTCTCCGGTGATTGACATGGGAAATGTCTCAAGTTTCATGGCATTCATTTGATTTTGACCATATTGATAAAGCCGAGCCAACTTTTCAAACCTATCCAAGTGTTGGTAAGGATCCCATTTTCTTTTTCCATCAAATTGGTGCTCTTCTATGCTCTTAAGATGGTTTCCTTTCAAAGTGAAAGTGTGATCAATAGCCGGAGGTCTAATGGCAGAACCACGGCCAGTTGGGATAGTTCGAACCCTCTCGCCATAGCGAGTGTCATTTGGACCCCTTGGTTGTTCGTCACCCATTTCTTCTTGCTTAACTTCTAAATTGAAAAATTCGTCTAAAAAGAACCCTTCCTCGTCCGAATCAGGAGTGGGTTTAGCTATAGGTGAAAATGGTGTAGGTATTGGTGTTGTAGGTTCAGTGAAGTTAAACCGACGCCCTCTTGGTCTTCTAGGAGTAGACAAAGGACTATTCAAAGGGAGACCCGAAGAACGCAAGTTCATCAACTAAAACAATACTTGCAAACACACAACTAACACAAACACGTCAAATGCACCTGTGATAAGAAAAGAAAACTAAACTAATAAACAAGTAACTTCCTCACGCGTGAGAAAGGATCAAACCACTAAATTAACAACTAAATCGGCACACAATCCCCGACAGCGGCGCCAAAAACTTGATGTGTGAAATCGAGTTTAAAATTTATAAACAAGAATTACCCTAAAACTGACTACTACACACTCGCGGGCAGTGGACCCGTTCGTATATAGTATAGCTAAAAGGTAAGTCCGAATTCGTTCACGGGGATTGGTTTGAAATAATTGTTTGCTAAAGTGATTTAGGGAAAAGGATGGAACCGTAGCCGAATTGCTACCTCACTTTGACAATATTAAATTAAAGAAATTGAAATAACAAGACAATTGAAAAGTAAAGAAAGTTCAAACAATATGAATAAAGATCACCCACTTCGAATCCACTTGACTTCAGTTATGATTGCACACGATAAAGTTCAAATTATTTAGAGTTGACAAGATAATCGTGAAAGGATAAAATGCTCGCGTGGTACCACCAACACCCACACATTACCCCCACACACTCAATCGCTCGTCTCATTGCTAGTTATTCCCCAAGCACCACCAATGCCTAGAAATTCTCCCCAACAATTAGTTTGCTTGATTATCCAATTACCAATTATGCCTATGTGAATGAAAACGTGGTACCACCAACCGTTTCTAAACACGTTTACCGATTAATTCCTATTATAGATTTGACATTCACCGTCATACCATGAACCGGTGACAAAACGACCATAGACAATCGAATTGAAACGATAAACATATTCACCTAGTACCACTAACGATGAACACATAAACCATCAACATCAAAGAATAAATCACAAGGAATTAATTGATAAAGATCACGACACAACGATAATTGAATCAACTCTTGAATCAAAATATTGCAATCATATCATTCATCAAGTTTCATCAAAGTGGATGATTATAAATCTAGCCACTCATGCTAAATTGAAAATAACAAACGAAATAGAAATAGAACATATTGTACCAAATTGTTTGAATAGAAATTGCAAAGACGGAAAAGTAGATACGATCTAGATGGGTGTTCTTGAATCTTCAATGAATCAATTGATGAAATCTGAGATGATCCTTCGAGGAATTCGCCTAGAACAGCTCCTAGAAAGAAAGCTTGATAAATTGGGAAAATAGGGCTTTTTTCTTTATATACCTCCCCCAAATCTGATGCAAAAGGCTGCAACCCTGATTCTCCCGTGCACTCAATGCGGCGCAGTGGCCATGATGCGCTCCCACTGCGGCGCAGTGGGGAATAGTCTCCCACTGCGGCGCAGTGGGGAATAAGTCTTCCCACTGCGGCGCAGTGGGGAATAAGTCTTCCCACTGCGGCGCAGTGGGGAATATTTTAGTCTTTCCCACTGCGGCGCAGTGGGGCAAGTACACTCCCACTGCGGCGCAGTGGGGAATAAGTCTTCCACTGCGGCGCAGTGGGGAATAAGTCTTCCCACTGCGGCGCAGTGGGGAATAAGTCTTCCCACTGCGGCGCAGTGGGGAATAAGTCTTCCCACTGCGGCGCAGTGGGGAATAAGTCTTCCCACTGCGGCGCAGTGGGGAATAAGTCTTCCCACTGCGGCGCAGTGGGGAATAAGTCTTCCCACTGCGGCGCAGTGGGGAATAAGTCTTCCCACTGCGGCGCAGTGGGGAATAAGTCTTCCCACTGCGGCGCAGTGGGGAATAAGTCTTCCCACTGCGGCGCAGTGGGGAATAAGTCTTCCCACTGCGGCGCAGTGGGGAATAAGTCTTCCCACTGCGGCGCAGTGGGGAATAAGTCTTCCCACTGCGGCGCAGTGGGGAATAAGTCTTCCCACTGCGGCGCAGTGGGGAATAAGTCTTCCCACTGCGGCGCAGTGGGGAATAAGTCTTCCCACTGCGGCGCAGTGGGGCAATACACTCCACTGCGGCAGTGGGGAATAATCTTCCCACTGCGGCGCAGTGGGGAATAAGTCTTCCCACTGCGGCGCAGTGGGGAATAAGTCTTCCCACTGCGGCGCAGTGGGGAATAAGTCTTCCCACTGCGGCGCAGTGGGGAATAAGTCTTCCCACTGCGGCGCAGTGGGGAATAAGTCTTCCCACTGCGGCGCAGTGGGGAATAAGTCTTCCCACTGCGGCGCAGTGGGGAATAAGTCTTCCCACTGCGGCGCAGTGGGGAATAAGTCTTCCCACTGCGGCGCAGTGGGGAATAAGTCTTCCCACTGCGGCGCAGTGGGGAATAAGTCTTCCCACTGCGGCGCAGTGGGGAATAAGTCTTCCCACTACTGCGTAGTGGGGAATAAGTCTTCCCACTGCGGCGTAGTGGGGAATAAGTCTTCCCACTGCGGCGCAGTGGTAATCCACTGGAATATTTTATTCTTTCTCGACCTTTGACTGCGGCGCAGTGGGGAAAGTACACCCCCACTGCGGCGCAGTGGGGAATAAGTCTTCCCACTGCGGCGCAGTGGGGAATAAGTCTTCCCACTGCGGCGCAGTGGGGAATAAGTCTTCCCACTGCGGCGCAGTGGGGAATAAGTCTTCCCACTGCGGCGCAGTGGGGAATAAGTCTTCCCACTGCGGCGCAGTGGGGAATAAGTCTTCCCACTGCGGCGCAGTGGGGAATAAGTCTTCCCACTACTGCGTAGTGGGGAATAAGTCTTCCCACTGCGGCGCAGTGGGGAATAAGTCTTCCCACTGCGGCGCAGTGGTAATCCACTGGAATATTTTATTCTTTCTCGACCTTTGACTGCGGCGCAGTGGGGCAAGTACACTCCCACTGCGGCGCAGTGCTAAACCACTGGAATATTTTATTCTTTCTCGACCTTTGACTGCGGCGCAGTGGGGCATAAGTCTTCCCACTGCGGCGCAGTTAAATCCTGCTGGAATCTATGGTTCTTCTTTATCAACATCACTCGAACACTCGGGTCAACTTCTTGGCCAAAAATCGTCAGAAAATGTACCAAATGGACGCGCAACCTGTTAAGAACCTGAAAGCACTAACAAACACCATAAACGCGCCAAATGCATACAAAATCGACTCAAAACACATACGAAAAAGGCCAATAATGATGTGGGCGATCTATATAAATTGGTCACATCAGTTGTGATCGTCGTTGAAGCGTGGTTGTACTCATCCATCTTTGGAAGTTTATTACTCATCTAAGGTGAGTTTCGTAGCCCCTTTCTGTGATGAACTTTGAGGGTGGAAAGTGTACTTGTTTCGGTAAAACCAATGTCGATAAACAATGTAGTGATATTAGAACTAATTGATTGTTTGGAAGCTAACCTTGATACTACTTATGATTATTGGATTGATTTAGGATGCTTGAACTATTCGCACGATTTGGTGTCCTTTGTGGACTTGTGAGCTTGGTTATGTGTACAACTCGCCAAATTGTGTGTCCCGAGGGACTTTTACACTTTTCCAGGTAGTATTACACGATTATCATTAATTAGATTTAAATAAAATGAGACAAAGAAATACATCTTGAATCATCACAATATATTACTGCAAAACATATAGCTTAAAGTCTTATATGCAGGGAATATTGACAAGCCAATTACTAAATTAACAAGCTCACAGAACTGCCAACTAACTAATATATTTAAATGAGTTCCTCTCAAATCACCTCCCTGGACTTCCGGGTAGCGGGAAAGATGACGGGCTTTTGTAAGCACGAAAAAGAGGACTCATATTCAATGCAATCTAATAACAGAACATCGCCTGCAATACACCTAAATTCTTAAATTTAAGTACAACTTTTGAGATGGCATACACAGCCTTCATGTTTTTACGCCATTTCCTTCCTTTTGAACCACTTCTTTCTTCCTGATGAAGAGCATCAGCTGCCTTTTTTTAATTCTCTTGCTTTCTTACCGAATTCGGTTGCTTCCTAAACAAATAAGAAAAAACAATCATTTCTGACTGAAAAAACTTGCACATGCTGGAGCAATACAATTTATAAACAGATGAGCCTATTGACTAACTTGATATACTGTGATCTAGTAGTAATCACTGCCTTTGGCCTCCTTACAAATGAAAATATAAGCCCCAAGAGAAGGTAGGCAATGCCAACCCCACCAAATATCTAATTATGACAAAGCAAAGCTTTGGAATTATGCATAAAATATTCACATTATCACGGGCTAAATGCTAGACGAGATTCACAATCACAAGTCCCAGAAAAGAACTTACTGAGAACAGCACAGAGCCTACAATAGTGTCAAGTGCAACGACATATTCTGGAAAAGTCAAACGCATGGCCCATGTTGTCTCTGATGAGGGACTAGCATCATATGCAGAACACTATCAATAATAGAAGAGATATATAAGTACTAGCAGAGAAGCATAATACTGGGAGGCTCAGAGTACAAGCAATAATGTGTTGCAAAAAATCACCAAGCAAATGAAATAAATAAAGGAACAAAAGACTCTTAGCTCACCTGGCGTGCACCATTATTGACACATGGTTGACCACTTGACCATTGGAGAACTGAAAGGTGCTTGGAAATGCCATGGTTGAAGAAGAAAGATGTCTAACTGTGAAATCGACTTTTCCAATAACACCTGGCACATGAAGATCATATCAAGATATAAAATTTCATGAATACTTTTGCACCTATTCCATAACAATGACATGATATACAATGAAGAAAAACGAATGTCAAACTATTGACGGAGTATTTGAATGCCTAAGCAAAACGGGCACAAGGCAATACAAGCTATAACTCCAGTCCAAAGAGAGTCATGTACTCTCATGTTTATGATGGAAAAAGACTATCCAATACAAAAATAAAGGTAGCATCAAAAGTTACCAAGTCACTCACCAAATACGAATATAAGACATAATCTCCGCATGTTAACAATAAGTCAGTGTCAAAAAAGAGCCTAGCATCTTTGCAGGGTTTGTCCATCAACTAGACACTTTGATGGATGAATTAGGGAGGGAGGAATATGCAAGGGAAATTGACTTGTTAAGAAATACTCACTCCGTAATATCCTTCCCCAGTCTCGTACCATTAGCCAACCACTTTTTGAGGTACACATTGGTGATACCATTATTTTGGGTGTACTTAATTTCTCCTCAATGCCTATATGGTATTAAGTCTAGCCCTTTAATACGTGTAAATCTCAGTTACCCAATTTACTACCATCAGAAGCAACCACTTGCCTGCCTTTCTTCTACTTAACCAATATCTTATACCAACCTACAAACTACTTATCATACCTTAACCCTTCTAAAAATACACATACCTCAAAAAACATACATTAACTTTTTCTAAATGAAACACATTTGAAAGACAGCAATATAGAAAACAAGGATTCAAAAATTAACCTTATAAAATACCAAGTACCAATCCACAGACAATAGTAGTAATCACTGTGACAACTCGTAATTTATTAGCAACGGGTTAGTCTTAATCTCAGTCATTATTATAATTTCGTCTAAATTAGACAATTATAGACGTGGAAATTATTAGATAATTGAACTTTTGGTTTAGTTCAATTAGACGTATCCTGATGACGTAGACTATTAGCTATTTAGACGAATGTCTGGTCTTAAAAATAACTTTAAATAAATATTTAAATGTTATGTATTGTACACGGTAAATAGACTGTCTAGACTTAATATTTTTAAAGTTTAGTTTGATGAAGTTGTATTGGCTTGTCTTAACTAAAATGAGACGAGGGAAAATACCTTTACTTTAAATTATAACCTTTTAGTCAAACGGTATTTAATCGTAAACATTTTACCAAATTAAGGGTATCCAAAATATCCCCAAAAGTCCACATGGGCCGATTTATGTAATGAGAGGCAGGGAATTAAACACCCCCTTCCCTCCTTCTCTTTGTGTCGACACCACACCAACACCCCACACACAAAACACATACAACACACACACAAGACCAAAATCACTCCCAAATCTCTCTATCTCTTCATCTAAAATCTGTTTTGGCAAGGAATAATCAAAGGGAATAACCATTTTAATAATAATTTAGTATTAACATCATCATCATCATCACCATCTTCATCTTTTATATAAATTTCTTCAAGAACTTCAATTTGGTAAGTAATCTCCTTTTAAATTGAACTTTGATTTTTGAATAGATTCAAATTAAGGGTTATTTCAGTTTTGGTAATTAGATTATTAGTCATTTAATATGAAATGGGTTTTAGTTTTGTTGGATAAATGAATTTGATTTGAATTAGGTTTGGAAATCAAAGGATTTAGAATTTGTGAAATGGTTAGTAAAAATGGATGTTTTACAGGTCCTTTAACATGTTATTACTTATTGGAATGAAAAGGATTTAATAGAAAGCGTTTTGGTTTGGCGAAAATGGTCAAAAACCAAGTTTTTCACTCGATCAGCCAAAACTCGCGCCGCGAGAGGCATTTCTCGCGCCGCGACTTGTGTAGTTTTTCACGAAATCTGCTTCAGAGCAGAAACTTGCGTCGCGAGGTTCTGTACTGTTCGACTTTTTCAGTTTTCGATAACTTGAACGTTTGAACTTGGTGAATATCGAATGGTACTTTAGACTACCTTATAATGACAATGTCATTGATATTACCAACTAAAGTTAAATAAAATGAAAGTTTAAATCACATTCTTGGTTATCGCATTCTAGGGTCTATAACTAGGTAGTTCTACATAGGATATTTGTCGTCGTGAGATTTGATCCTCACCATTGGTACTCATATCCTAGGTTTTGGATAGACGTGGAGACTAGACTGCTCATATTCTCAAGTTACTCGCCCTTTTAGCTCGTTGATCGCTAAGGTGAGTTTATGGCGCCCTTTTTCCTTTTACTTTGGGCCTGAAAAGCATGTACTGTTGTATACACGACTACTTTATAAATGATTTGTTTTTGTCTATGCCATAAGATTTGGTAAATGAAATCATTTGTCTTATAATTGCCATGTTAACGGCTGTTTGAAAAGGTGTATACATGACTTATGAAGTATTGATCTAAATGACTTGAATTGCCATGTTGTCGGGTGACTAATTGTTCTTTGTGTTTGACGAACTAAAATGTTGCCCCTATGTAGTTATCACCATTATGAGATCCTAACGGTTGTCTTGTCAGATGTTGTTCCTGACTGTCTTGGTTCTGGTCCGCACCCCACTTTAGACGGGAAATCCTGTGCGAGGCATATTGGCTGATAGGTCGGACTTTGCTCCCGGCTGTCGTATGCTATTGTCGGACTTTGATCCCGGCTGTCTTGTTATATTATTGTCGGACTTTGCTCCCGGCTGTCTTGTCTAAAATAACTACATGTCATTGTGTACTCTCAATGACGACTAAACTTTGGTCAAACACACTGTAAACTCACCAACTATTTCGATAGTTGATCCTCTCAAATTTCATGCTTTTCAGGTAACCAACAGTAAGTCCTGGATCGTACATGACATTATAGGGCCATTCTTTTGACTTGGACGTACAATTAGCATCAGACAATTGAGGACTCTTATGTTTTTAGCTTTAATTGTATTAGACTGTCCAGATATTGAACTCGTATTTAGTGGGCCCAGTTTCAAATGAGGATGACTTGTATCCGTATTTTGGGGTCCACATTTGAACGATTGTACTTGTATTACACTTGTATTGGCATTAATGGATGTAATCTCTATTACCTTCTGATTAGTACGCAATTATTTGTTAACCCTGTATTTCCGCTACAACGGGGTGTGACAAAATTGGTATCAGAGCCAAGGTTATAGTTAATACAGAGTTTTTCCGCTGGAAAAACTCAATCTATAGCCATTGTCGTTTCAAAAGGAAATCTAAGTCTATTAAGGTTTAGGGTAATTAGCTCGAGAGTTATATTATTTTTCTATAATTAGACCTAGCCTGATCAACTACGTCCCGATTTTGTAAAATAATATAAGGCTCGATATAAATATCCTAAATTGTGTATATACGTGATAGTTTGGATTATATTCACAACATACTGTAGATGTGGTGGGAAGGCTGCGGGTGACCCTATATATAAGCATTGAAGGTATGTTAGGAATAGAAACCCAAATCGTATGTGTATACATTAAGACAAAGATCTCTTTAAATAAAACTCAATGTTGCGTACTGTCTCATCCATTTGACTTGTACTGTCTTATCCATTAGACTTATATGGATACTTTGTCTATCCTTTCAGACTTGTCATGTCGGACGGAGCTAGCTCTTATGCTGTTGTTCCTGGTACTCCTCCAGTTCCTGTTGTGACAAATTCCATTCCTCGTGTTCCTCACTCTTCTGAAGAGGAACCATTTGAGGCTTCGGGCAATGAGTCTCGCCCCATTAATCTGGTGTCAACATCCAGTGAATCTGGAAATGAACATGTATCTATTCATGTTCAACCATCTCTGTCACTGGTAGCTCCATATCAGAGGAGGACTACCGAGGGAGCTCGTCTTCCCTATGCTCCTCGAGATCCTAATGCTCCTGGTCCTTCTGCACCGGTTCAGGACAACCGTGTGTTTGGTCCTTCATTTCTTCTGGGTGATCCGTATGCTGCGGGTCCCTCCAGAATGCCTGTTTACAATCCCGATGCTGCTAATGGGATGCCAGTTGCTGATGCAACTGATAGGTCGGAATATGCTCTCCGACAAATGTCAAGGATGAACAATTCTCTCATCCGTACTAGGGAGGCTATTGAGAATCAAGCTCAAGCGTTGACTGGAGCTTATCTTCATGCTTCTGAGGCTATGACTGTTGCTAAGGAGGGGAAGGAGACTATTGGAACGTTGGTCTGGATACTGTTAGTGTTGGTAGTCTTGGTTGTGGCTTTGCTAGTCGTTGTTCTTTTCAAGATGTAATCTTGTAGTAGTAATGTATTGTAAGCATGGAACTTATAACAACTCATACTCCTGTACTTTGAGTTGTAGTCTATCTTTTGTGGATATAGTTCCCACATGTCTTTGAATCGTATCACTCTGACTATGTAGTATATCGTTGTGGATGTAGTTCCCACATGTTTTTGAATCGTACCAATCAGACTATGTAAATTTTTGAACATCAATGAAATACGATTGTCTTTTGGCTTACATACTTGTTCAGACTATGTCACTTGCTTATTCTTAACTCTAGAAATATGATGTTCCATATTTTCTTGTCTTGTCTAGTACATGAATTCATACAAATCAACAATTTGTGACTTGCATTGTACTGTCATCTGTCTTGCAAAGCTACTTTCTGATTAACCTTTCAAGGAAATCTCTAAATGACATTTTTGTTCATGTCATAGACTTATGGCTCCTAAGACGCGAAGAAAAATCCAGAAAAAGGCTCCAAGTAAGAAAACTGCACAAAAGAGAGTTACTCGATCAACTCCTAAACCTAATGAAACTGAACAGGAAGAACCTGTGATCCAGTAAGGACCAGAAGCTGCTGCAGTCCATGTGAACACTGGTCCTGGATCTACCCCAATTGTCGGCGGGGAAAATAATATGGCGGCATTTGTGACACAACAGTTATTGGCCGTTATGCCTACTTTAGTCGCTCAGATCACGGCGAGCATGAACGCCAATAATAATCATCATGCTGACAATAGTAACAATGTTGAACCTACTGCTGAACAAGTTATTCCTCGAGTTCATCTTCGAGGGAGTGACTTTAAGACCTTCACATATTGCAAGCCAAAGGAATTCCATGGCACCGAAGGTCCTGTCGGTCTAATCAACTGGCTAGAAAGCACAGAGGCAGTGCTTCATATCAGCCGTTGTGCCGAAGAGCACAAAGTGGAATATGCCGCCACTCAATTCCAAAAGCACGCGCTGTCATGGTGGAACGAGCAGATTAGGACTCGTGGTCGAGAGTCGGCTAATAGCATACCTTGGTTTGACTTTAAAATGATGTTAATGGAAAAGTACTGTCCTCGGGAGGAAGTACAGAAAATGGAAGGCGAATTCTGGAATCATAATATGGTTGGGCTAGACAACGAGAAATACACTACTCGTTTTCATGAGTTGGCAAGACTAGTCCCTCGTATGGTAGATACGGAGGAGAAATTGATCGAAAGATACTGTTATGGCTTGTCACCTGATGTCCGAAGATTGGTAGCCGCTTTTAATCCTTTGACTCTTCAAGCGGCAGTTAGTGCAACCAACCGGATGGTGATAGACTTGAAAAGAACCACTGGTTCTTCTGTTGGAACTGAAATGATCAAGAGAAGGAATGAATATTTATAAAAACAATAATGATAATGATAATAATAATAATAATAATAATAATAATAATAATAATAATAATAATAATAATAATAATAATAATAATAATAATAATAATAATAATAATAATAATAGATACGGCAAGCATGAACGCCAATAATAATCATCATGCTGACAATAGTAACAATGTTGAACCTACTGCTGAACAAGTTATTCCTCGAGTTCATCTTCGAGGGAGTGACTTTAAGACCTTCACATATTGCAAGCCAAAGGAATTCCATGGCACCGAAGGTCCTGTCGGTCTAATCAACTGGCTAGAAAGCACAGAGGCAGTGCTTCATATCAGCCGTTGTGCCGAAGAGCACAAAGTGGAATATGCCGCCACTCAATTCCAAAAGCACGCGCTGTCATGGTGGAACGAGCAGATTAGGACTCGTGGTCGAGAGTCGGCTAATAGCATACCTTGGTTTGACTTTAAAATGATGTTAATGGAAAAGTACTGTCCTCGGGAGGAAGTACAGAAAATGGAAGGCGAATTCTGGAATCATAATATGGTTGGGCTAGACAACGAGAAATACACTACTCGTTTTCATGAGTTGGCAAGACTAGTCCCTCGTATGGTAGATACGGAGGAGAAATTGATCGAAAGATACTGTTATGGCTTGTCACCTGATGTCCGAAGATTGGTAGCCGCTTTTAATCCTTTGACTCTTCAAGCGGCAGTTAGTGCAACCAACCGGATGGTGATAGACTTGAAAAGAACCACTGGTTCTTCTGTTGGAACTGAAGTGATCAAGAGGAGGAATGATCACTTTATAAAAACAATAATATAATGATAATAATAATAATAATAATAATAATAATAATAATAATAATAATAATAATAATAATAATAATAATAATAATAACAATAACAATAATAATAATAATAATAATAATAATAATAATAATAATAATAATAATAATAATAATAATAATAATAATAATAATAATAATAATAATAATAATAATAATAATAATAATAATAATAATAATAATAATAATAATAATAATAATAATAATAATAATAATAATAATAATAATAATAATAATAATAATAATAATAATAATAATAATAATAATAATAATAATAATAATAATAATAATAATAATAATAATAATAATAATAATAATAATAATAATAATAATAATAATAATAATAACTAGTATAATTCCGGGAGTAATAATAATAATAATAATAATAATAATAATAATAATAATAATAATAATAATAATAATAATAATAATAATATATTTTTATTTGTTTAAGGGTTTTTGGTAAACTTACAAACATTCCATTGGAATGTTAAACTTTCCATCCATTTTGTGATGGAATCTTGAATTCCATGATTTAAGGAATTTGATGGAAAGTTTACAATTCCAATTCCTTCCTTTTTCCCAACCAAACATGGTAAAGGATGGAATTCAGATTCCAATTCCAACGAATTCCTGAGAATTCCGCGAACCAAACGCCCCCTTAGGGTTTGACAGTAGCATTGTTTTTGGTATCATCTTATTTTTTATCACCTAACATTTATTTATTCATTAGTGAACATCTTGTAATCATTCAGTCTTTTGGCGGGATTTTTTTTTTTTTTTGCGTTCCTGTTGTCTTAGAAAGAAGATAATGAAATTATCTATTTTATATGAACTCTATAATAAATACTAAAATAAACAAAACACCTATGGAGGTTGTTATAAAATCATGTGGTATTCTACTATTTTTATCTACTTTATCATATGGTATCTTTTGTGGGAGATGTAATAATCAAAACACTTCTAGTCAGCAATTTCAAACGATTGTTGAAGCCACCAAAATCGACATGTTTTGCATTGGTAATGGTATTGTTTGTTAAAACGTCATTTGTTTGAGTTGATCATGGTATTTTTTGTTTATTTACACAAAAAATAAGAGATGTTTAGCACAATGTTTTTCTGGGTAGGAAACACAAATTTCGTCGGAAATAATCGATTTTTTTTTATTCGAGTTGGATATATGAATAGGTATAATAATCATTTTATAAGATCAACCCAACAATTACCAAGTGACACTTGAAACTAGTGATTGAACACTCGCAAACCCTTACACATTTTATTTTATATTTCTCTTGGGTGTATCATGTATGATTGTTTTAGAGATCCAATTAATAGGCCCACTACAAATATAACTTCAAAGTATCCATTACAATTACGATTGGACCCATTAGAAAGTGAGCATTAGGCCCACTTGAGCTTGTAAGAACTAAAGCCCAAAGGCTGAATCTAAAAGATGGAGGATTGGAACATAAATGATGTCGATCAAAAGACTATTGTCTTTATGTAGTTGAAATTATCTATTTTATATAAGAGTTTTGATATAGAAGCCTAACTAATTGGCCTACAAATAAGCCTAACAACATAATGTTGCCACCTATATCGTTATTAGAAGAAACAAAAACTTTTAATTTTTTTCCCGAATATACCCTTGAATAACAAATCTACTTATTTTTTCTTCTTGTATCTTTTAATCGCTTTCATCTAACTGTGTAGCTTTTTCAAAATTTACTTCTTTCTATAATCTCTTTTTTTAACATATGCATGCATACATAATCTTTTTTACATATGCATCATACATAATAGTACACCACAATTATTATTATCAAAAAGGAAATGAACAAGTAGTATCTAACATAATACATAATTGCAAGAAATGAATATTTAAACGAATTAAATTACATATTATTAATGTCATTTTTTAACAATATATTTTTTAAATCTAATCTTGAACATATTACAATCATATCAATTATGATACCATGATTTTTTTGTGCAAGTAGAGTAAAAATTTTTAAAGCCACAAAACAATTTTGTAAAGCACAATCACATATGATTGATACTTGACAGTAATATAACATCCAATCAAATTGAACTTGAAAAATAAAACTCATAAGAGTTTTTGAAAATGATTTCAATCACTACATATAAAAAGTCAATATATTTCTTACAAGAGTAAACAACACAGATCGTCCCTGTGGTTTATCAAAACAATCATGTTTCGTCCTTTCTAATCAAAAACATCACTCACAGTCCTTTATAGGAAGATAAGGTTCGTGTTTAGTCTTTTGACTCGTTGACCGTCATCTCTCCTCCGTTAAACCCCCCACGTGCCTCTCACGTGATGGGCATTTCAGTCTTTCCCTCTCAGTGGCAGTCACATCTTCTTCCACAAACCTAAATCTAAAACTACACATACAAATATTTATACACAAACACACACATATATATACAAATTTAAAGCAACTAAACTAAAAATCAATTAAATCTATCCTAGATCTTTTCCAATGGAGTGATCAGTTCCACATACTCAAAAATTCATTTTCGTTCATCATTTTATTTTCATATGTGCAATTAGAAAAGCTAACTAACATTTTGATATATCTATATATGCTTTATTAGTAAAGCAAATAAAATAGATTGTCATCAACAAACACTTTTCTTCCAAAAGTCTGATGAAGATCGTGTGATAGTTTCCAACTTCCAAGAGCCATCAACGGATTCATCCATTTTTCTAATAGATCTTACTTTCCCCTCTCTTTATATATACACACACATGTATATTAAGTCTGCAACAATTTTTTTTTTAGGGTTTGGTGTTTGGAAAGACGACGATGGTCACAGTGGCGATAACTGCAACGATGCCGGTCAAGTCCAGACATACATCCATAAATCCAATGATATCTATTATGGTACGCAGCCATTTTCGACTAACCACCGCCGCGGCCATCTCCGGCTAACCAGTTGTGAGGCCCATCTTCGACTAACCACTACCCCGGCCATCTCCAGTGAACAACAATTTACGGCTAACCACCACCCCGACCATTTTTCTGGGATTTGATTGAAGTTATGGTTTGATTTGTGTGGGTGTGGAATATATTAAATTTGGGATCTAGATATCGAAAGAAAAAGGAAGTATGTGATTACAAGTGAAGAAACGACGACCACCGTATAGGTATTCAAGTTTGTATGTGATTACTGTATTTATTTATATGTGATTTCAGTTTTTGTATAAACAAATTAAGGTTTTTCTAATTTTTTGATTTTGATATTGTTTATCTTGGATTAGATATGTATGTGTTGAATATTATGTTGATGATGAAAGGAAGTCGAAAGATGAACATGATATCTTGGATTAGATAGGTATTCAATTATGTCATGTTATGTGATTAAGTTTCATGAAAGAATTGGTAAGGAAGATGATGAGAATCTGGATTTTGGAGTCTAATAGGTAGAACATATATCAAGCTTGGTCCTTTAGGCAGGAAAAGACTGAAATGCCCATCACGTGAGAGGCACGTGGGGGGTTTAACGGAGGAGAGATGACGGTCAACGAGTCAAAGGACTAAACACGAACCTTATCTTCCTATAAAGGACTGTGAGTGATGTTTTTGATTAGAAAGGACGAAACGTGATTGTTTTGATAAACCACAGGGACGATCTGTGTCGTTTACTCTTCTTACAATGAAGATATAAATGAAAATACAATACAATAATTATTAATAATTAACAAAGTTTCATAGTAAATTACAATTTCCGTCCCTGTGGTTTGTACCCACTTTCACGTATCATCCCTGGGTTCACGAAATTACGTTTTCATCCCCAGGTTTGGAACTCCGTTAACAATTTTGGTCCACGACTCAAACGTACGTTAAGTTGGTGGTCACATGACCTGCACGCCAAGGGTATAATGGTCATTTTCGTAGGGACCAATAGTGTAACTAACTCTTCTAATAGTTAGTTTTTATTTATTTTTAAATAATAATAGATGTAATTCATATATCTATATTATCTTATCATCATCTTCATCAAAGCAACATCCATTTCCAGATCTTATTTGTATCTTCAAAAAAAAATTGATATCTTTTCTTGATTATATCTTTACATATTCTCAAACAACTTTGATTTAAGAAAACACATAATATGATGTGTATATAATATATAGAATTATAGATCTATGAAAAACTCTTAAAGAAAAACCCCTTTTCATTCATAGTTTCATACCACTGATTCCTTTTCTCAATTCTTATACATATACAAGAAAATAAAAAAAATATAACTTACATCAAAAATAAAAAACAATAATAAAGAAAGAGAAGATTTGGTAACTCACATCAAACTAACATATATAATTGTATCTCTACGGCTATAGCTATTCACTTTATGTGCTTATTCATACAAATTTTCCCTTTATATCCATACTTATCTGTACTCACACAAAGCTTCAGATCTTGTCAAAAAGGAGATGGGTATTTTTCCATCTTATTTGTTTGGTTATCTTCAAAGCCAAAAACATAAAAAACCCTTTAAAATTTAACAAAATCTGAAGCTTTATTCCACAAACCCCACTATCACCATCTTGATTTCTAACCTCGGCGTCAACAACCACTGGTCACCGGAAAGAAAGAGGGTAGAAGGTTTAGCAGCGGCTCGATGCTGGAGAGTGGTGGATGGTGGTGGTTGTCGGAGAACATGATAGGTAGTCAGATCTTGGTTGTAGGATCTTCACGGAGAACAACCCTAATTAAAACTAACCATCCCACCCTACTTCTGATGCAGCCAAACAAGAACCCACTCACCCCTCTTTTTCTGATCATGTGTTGAGTGATGGCGATGTGAAGGTAGTGAGCGGCGGCGGGAGTCGACGGAGATCTTCAGATCTAATACGTATGGATAGATATATATATTCATGATGGTGTTAATTTGAGAATATATTTGCAATACAGTAACATGTAATGTAAATACAAATATATGTGTGATACGATACATGTACTTAGAGATTTAGTTTGTTAGTTTGAAAGCTGATGTTATGTATATTAGTAAGTTATTAGATAATGAAGGTTGTTAATTTGTTATTGATATTGTAGATCTGGATGGTGATTTTAATAGTGAATGGGTTTTGATGATAATGATGAGAAGAGAGATACATACAGATATATAAATTTATTTATTTTTTTATTTGTAGTTTTATATAGAAGGGATAATTACACTTTTGATCCTGGAACAATTGAAATGACTATTATATCCTTGGCGTGTAGGTCATGTGACCACTAACTTAACGTACGTTTGAGTTGTGGACCAAAACTGTTAACGGAGTTCCAAACCTGGGGATGAAAAACGTAATTTCGCGAACCCAGGGATGATACATGAAAGTGAGTACAAACCACAGGGACGAAATTTGTAATTTACTCTTAAACATATTAACAATATGATCAATATACATAAATAGAGGTTTAAATGGATTAGACTTACAAATGACATAGGTTAAAAAATATATATATGAACCAATGTGATCAAGTATGAGCTCAAAATTTTTTTATTTTTTTTTTTGAAAGGTGAATTTCACTGGAAACTTCGTGTCGCGATTCGACAGCGGGAGGTCTAGCATACGTTGTCTTAACCGGGTCCGTGCTAGAGAGCTCCCTCGAAGTAGAAATGCATATTTCAAATACCCAATGGGAGAAAAACCCCCTACTAATCCGTCCGAAGGCACGACGATCAATAGGGGGTAAACACTGCCCCCTCAGACTTGAACCTGAGTATACCCAAGTCAAGCCCTCATAAAGGGACTTAATTCCTATGTCCTCCCCAAGGCTTGAACACAAGACCTCATGCAAGGGGGGATTGTCTTTCAACCATTGAGCTAAAACTCAAGGACGTCCAAAATATTTACTTAGTTGACCTATTCAATTCATTATTCAATCATTAATTAACACATGGATATATAGGATTACCGTAAAATATTAACTAGACTTTTAAAGATAACAACACGTGTCACTGTTAAGTCATTAGGCTGATTTTTAGGTGTTAATCTTTAGGCCTCCGTATCATTTTTGTTTATATAAACTCTAATAGTAAATACTAAAATAAACAAAACACCTATGGAGGTTGTTATAAAATCATGTGGTATTCTACTATTTTTATCTACTCTATCATATGGTATCTTTTGTGGGAGATGTAATAATCAAAACACTTCTAGTGAGCAAATTCAAACGATTGTTGAAGCCACCAAAATTGACATGTTTTGCATTGGTAATGGTATTGTTTATTAAAACGTCATTTGTTTGCGTTGATCATGGTATTTTTTTTGTTTTTTTAACGAAAAAACAAGAGATGTTTAGCAAAATGTTTTCTAGGTAGAAAACAAGTATTTTTTAGAAATAATTGACTTTTTTTTTATTCGAATTGAATATATGAATAGGTATAAACATTTTAGAAGTTCAACCCAACAATTACCATGTCACACTCGAAACTAGTGATTAAACACTCAGCAAACCTTATTACACATTTTATTTTGAGGAATGAGAATATGTGGTTGTTAAGTTTGGGTATAGAACCTCTCACATCTTGATATTTTAATCCTTAAAAAACATGAGGGCCCAATCATTTATCCATTATACAATAAATATTATAAAATTAGTATGTAAGGGATTATATACCTAAGCTTAGGTATCTAACAACCATATATTCATTTTTCTCTCCGTCCCATATTAAGTGTCCTAGTTTGACTTTTTGAGACTTTTTCTTTCAACTTTGACCGTAAATATTTTTGTTTGTGTTATATAACATTTGATATAACATATATGAATTGATTGAGTTTTAAATGTACTTTTCATTGATATAACTTTTATCAACTAATATATAACACAAACAAATATACTTATGGTCAAAGTCGGAAGAAAAAAACTTGACCAGTCAAAATAGAACAATTAAAATGGGACGGAGGGGTACTATATTTATTTTGGGTTTATGATTTTTTTAGAGATCCAATTAATAGGCCCACTACAAATATAACTTCAAAGTATCCATTTCATTTCGATTGGACCCATTAGAAAGTGAGCATTAGGCCCACTTGAGCTTGTAAGAACTAAAGCCCAAAGGCTGAATCTAAAAGATGGAGGATTGGAACATAAATGATGTCGATCAAAAGACTATCGTCTTTATGTAGTTGATAAAAAGGAACCAAAGTCATTACCACTCTTGTAGTATTCTATCTTTTTTCTTTCTTTATATCCCCAATCCTCTCAGTTGCAATGCAACTTTTTGGCATCCAATAAACATCTTTCAATCAACTTTCCTTTATCGACTTGTATGTGTATCTTTTTTAAAACAAATAAATCATCAACTTCCATTGATAATACCCAACTGCGTATAAATGGGCAACACGCCACGTCAAGTCCTTACTTATTTCATAACTACATTTGCCTATTTGATGATACTATATACATTGGATGATAAATTCACAGGCCCGCTTTGAGGGATCCTCAATTTTTAAAAATACGTAAGTTAATACTACTTACGAAGTTAATACTACTTACGAAGTTAATCACTACTTACGAAGTTAATCACTACTTACGAAGTTAATCACTACTTACGAAGTTAATCACTACTTACGAAGTAATCACTACTTACGAAGTTAATCACTACTTACGAAGTTAATCACTACTTACGAAGTTAATCACTACTTACGAAGTTAATCACTACTTACGAAGTTAATCACTACTTACGAAGTTAATCACTACTTACGAAGTTAATCACTACTTACGAAGTTAATCACTACTTACGAAGTTAATCACTACTTACGAAGTTAATCACTACTTACGAAGTTAATCACTACTTACGAAGTTAATCACTACTTACGAAGTTAATCACTACTTACGAAGTTAATCACTACTTACGAAGTTAATCACTACTTACGAAGTTAATCACTACTTACGAAGTTAATCACTACTTACGAAGTTAATCACTACTTACGAAGTTAATCACTACTTACGAAGTTAATCACTACTTACGAAGTTAATCACTACTTACGAAGTTAATCACTACTTACGAAGTTAATCACTACTTACGAAGTTAATCACTACTTACGAAGTTAATCACTACTTACGAAGTTAATCACTACTTACGAAGTTAATCACTACTTACGAAGTTAATCACTACTTACGAAGTTAATCACTACTTACGAAGTTAATCACTACTTACGAAGTTAATCACTACTTACGAAGTTAATCACTACTTACGAAGTTAATCACTACTTACGAAGTTAATCACTACTTACGAAGTTAATCACTACTTACGAAGTTAATCACTACTTACGAAGTTAATCACTACTTACGAAGTTAATCACTACTTACGAAGTTAATCACTACTTACGAAGTTAATCACTACTTACGAAGTTAATCACTACTTACGAAGTTAATCACTACTTACGAAGTTAATCACTACTTACGAAGTAATCACTACTTACGAAGTTAATCACTACTTACGAAGTAATCACTACTTACGAAGTTAATCACTACTTACGAAGTTAATCACTACTTACGAAGTTAATCACTACTTACGAAGTTAATCACTACTTACGAAGTTAATCACTACTTACGAAGTTAATCACTACTTACGAAGTTAATCACTACTTACGAAGTTAATCACTACTTACGAAGTTAATCACTACTTACGAAGTTAATCACTACTTACGAAGTTAATCACTACTTACGAAGTTAATCACTACTTACGAAGTTAATCACTACTTACGAAGTTAATCACTACTTACGAAGTTAATCACTACTTACGAAGTTAATCACTACTTACGAAGTTAATCACTACTTACGAAGTTAATCACTACTTACGAAGTTAATCACTACTTACGAAGTTAATCACTACTTACGAAGTTAATCACTACTTACGAAGTTAATCACTACTTACGAAGTTAATCACTACTTACGAAGTTAATCACTACTTACGAAGTTAATCACTACTTACGAAGTTAATCACTACTTACGAAGTTAATCACTACTTACGAAGTTAATCACTACTTACGAAGTTAATCACTACTTACGAAGTTAATCACTACTTACGAAGTTAATCACTACTTACGAAGTTAATCACTACTTACGAAGTTAATCACTACTTACGAAGTTAATCACTACTTACGAAGTTAATCACTACTTACGAAGTTAATCACTACTTACGAAGTTAATCACTACTTACGAAGTTAATCACTACTTACGAAGTTAATCACTACTTACGAAGTTAATCACTACTTACGAAGTTAATCACTACTTACGAAGTTAATCACTACTTACGAAGTTAATCACTACTTACGAAGTTAATCACTACTTACGAAGTTAATCACTACTTACGAAGTTAATCACTACTTACGAAGTTAATCACTACTTACGAAGTTAATCACTACTTACGAAGTTAATCACTACTTACGAAGTTAATCACTACTTACGAAGTTAATCACTACTTACGAAGTTAATCACTACTTACGAAGTTAATCACTACTTACGAAGTTAATCACTACTTACGAAGTTAATCACTACTTACGAAGTTAATCACTACTTACGAAGTTAATCACTACTTACGAAGTTAATCACTACTTACGAAGTTAATCACTACTTACGAAGTTAATCACTACTTACGAAGTTAATCACTACTTACGAAGTTAATCACTACTTACGAAGTTAATCACTACTTACGAAGTTAATCACTACTTACGAAGTTAATCACTACTTACGAAGTTAATCACTACTTACGAAGTTAATCACTACTTACGAAGTTAATCACTACTTACGAAGTTAATCACTACTTACGAAGTTAATCACTACTTACGAAGTTAATCACTACTTACGAAGTTAATCATTACTTACGTAGTTAACTACTTACGAATTTACTTTTATTACGAAGATAATTAACTTCTTACGAAGTTAATAACTTCTTACGAAGTTAATCACTACTTACGAAGTTAATCACTACTTACGAAGTTAATCCTTATTACGAACTTAACTATCTTCGTACCATGCTTATTTTTCATGGATTACTGATTAACTTAGTTGATTATCAAGTTCGTGCTTATGTTTTACCTTAAAGTTTAAATGGAAAAAATAACCCTTATTTTCAGAAAATAATTTTTTCTGAGGCGTTTTTACCACAGCACTTTAAGGGAAATAAAAAAGCCAGGGGCTCTGCCCCTTGGACCCCGCCAGGGGCTGCCGCCCCTTGGACCCCGCTTTCCAGGGGCGCTGCCCCCGGACCCCCGTAATGTGTGGGGGCTTCGCACTAATGTACATGGTTTCATCATTTGCGCCCAAAGGTCAAATGTGATTCTCATGTTGCGCTCTTTTCTCTTTTGCATAATTAACACTTAGTATATTAATTCTGCCAAAGGTGATTTAATATGTTTTGTGTAGCAAAGGGATTCTTTTCATGCCTAAAATACACGATTCTTAATTTTGTGCCCAAAGGTCAAAAGATAAGCGTTGTGTTGCATGACCTAATGCTCATGTTTGCTTAGATCTTAGTTACTTCTGCCCAAAGGTGATGTAACATCTAAGTAGAGCCTTACTTTAGCTTATTGTTTTGGTGTTTACAATAGGCTTACTTATCACTAGCTTCATTAGTATAATGGTCTTAGTCTCATTACCTTTTGAAATCTAATTATGTTGCTATAAGGAACATTATTATTAACCCTTAGTTAGTTTTAGGCATTACTTTAGTTCCCTTACTTTTATAGACATTACTTAGTTTGCCTTATATAGCTAATCATGTCACTATAATTTCATTACTATTAAGCCTACTTATTTTAGGCATTACTATTATAATCTTCTATTGCTTGTATCATAAATTAATATCCTCCTTATTTCCACTGAAGTACCTAACTTAGGCATTGAGCCACTTACTGATGCAAACTTTGCTTTATGAAAGGATTAATTACCTGTAATTCTGTAGATGATAGACCTTGACTATGTCATTCACCATAATGAACCCACTGCTTTACTGCTAACTCTTCCGCAGCTCAGAAAGCGAATTTTTAATAAAGTGGGATAGGGCGAATCACTTGTCAATAATGATGGTCAGGAACTTCATCAATCATAGTATCTGAGGAAATGTATAAGGCGTTTGCAAGTAGCTTAAATACAAAGGAAATAGCAGTGCTTGTGAACACATAATGTAAATGACTGACATGACTCATAAGCTTAAGAGTCCAAAAAAAAATGGAAGTCTATGACAATTTTCTTTTGCATTTTAATGACCTCATTGCTTGCTCATTTCGACTCCTTCAAAATTAATTTTAGCGCTATGAAGGATAAATGGTTGATGAGTGAACTAATAGCAATGTGTGTGCAAGAAAATGGTCGCCTTAAGTTGGGCCAACCTTAAGTTGTTCATCTTAGTACCACTGCTAATTCCATTAAGAGGAAAGATAACAACAGTAATAAAAACTGCAAATAAAGTTCAAAGGCTAATCATGGTGCTACTACCTCTAGCATTAAGTCCTTGACAAGCAATCCTAACTGCAAATTATGATTGTGCCTAGATTGCCCTAAAATCAAGGAGTAGCTAGCTAAGAAAGGTAACTTAATTTTTGTAATATTTGATTCTTTTATGTTTGATGTCTTATCAACACATGTGTGAGTGATTCTAGTTTTATACAAGGATTCCATGCAATCTAGAAACTATCAAATGACCAGAGAAAGCCTAGAGTTGGAAGGGTTGATCTCTTATATGTCGAAACCATGGAGACTTATGATTTACATATAAACAATGGAAAGTGTATTAGACTAGTAGATACCTTATGTGTATCGAGAATTTCTCGAAACCTTGTATCTGTTTTTTTTAGTCTAAGACCTTGAAGGTTATGTAATAATTCATGGTTATGACGAGATTGCCATTACTCATAATAATGCATTACGTGGTCCTAGTTTCTTGAATGGAATGTTGTATAAGTTATAACTAGATCATAATTTCTCACAGTCTTTGTTGTCTCCTGATATTGATGACATAACTAAAACAAAGACAAAATCACCTAAATAATTAGAGAATTCCTCCATAATGTGGCATAAATATCTTAGCCACATCTCACGAGTTCGCATGATACGACTCATAAAGGATGAAATATTACATTCTCTTGACTTTAGTGATTTTGAAACATGTATTTACTGCCTCTAAGGTGAAATGACTAAAGGGAATAAGAAATGAGCCACTAGAAGTTCCAACTTGTTGGAAATAATTCACTCTGACGTTAAGTGGCCCCTATCCCGCATTCATTTCAGGACATACATCATTTATTACATTCATTAACGATTATTCACGTTATATGCACCTAAATCTGATTTGAACCCTTAGAGACTTTTATTGATCTTAAAACTTTGGTTTAAAACCAACTTGATCATAAAATAAAAGTTGTGAGATCAGATAAAGAAGGTAAGTATTTTGGTAGACATACTGATATTGGTTAAGCTCATGGTCTTTTTCCATAACTTTTGAAAGGAACAAGACATAAGTAACCAATACACCATGTCAGGTTCTCCTCAACAAAATGTTATGTTGCTAAAAGGAGAAATAGAACCTTAATGAACATGATGAAGAGTATGCCTTTTCAACACTAACTTACCAACTTTCCTTTGGACTAAGGCCTTAAAACAGCTTTTCATGAACTCAATAAAAGTTCCATTAGAATCTGTCGCTAAGAGTCCTGGACAGAAAGGAATCTGAGTCTAAAATATATGAAAGTATGAGGCTGTCATGCCGAAGCATAAGTCTGTAACCCTAACTTAAAGAAACTGGATCCTAAATCCCTTACATGTTTCTTTATCGGTTATTAGGTTTACTGTCTTTTCTACACTACTAGCATTATTGACACGCATCATGCCACGTTTCTCAAAGACTAAGAGATCAGTGGGAGCACGACAAATCATAACTTAAGATTTGCTATAAGTACAAGAAGCGGGGGGAACCACTCGTCGGTTATTATTACTCCTCCGATAACTCCTCTTGTACTCAACGCTGCTCCTAAACTCACTGATCCACCTTCTCTAAATCAGAATCCTAATCCTCCTAATTATGATACTACTAATGATAAAGCATCTTATTAAATAATGCTAAAGCGAAGCATCTTACTATTAATGCTATTAATGCTAAAGCATCTTCCTTACTCAACCTGAAAATCAACTCAGGAGATCATCTAGGTCACGCAAGGCCATAACTTTTGATGATTTCATAACTTATTTAACTGAAGTTGAGGACATTGGAAAGCTTACTGATCCTACCTCTTATTAAGAAGCCATTATTAGCGATCAGGCCACATAGTGGAATGAAGCTGTAATTTGAAAGCTCAATTCCATATAGCATAATGACGTTTGGGACTTGGTTGAATTTCTTGAAGAATCCAAACCTATAAGTTGTAATGGATCTTCAAAACCAAATTAGACCCGAAAGGAAACGTCAAACGCTATAAGGCCATAACTAGTTGCGAAAGGGTTTTACTCAAAAGAAAGGAATCGATTATCAAGAGACCTTATCTCCTGTCTCATAAAGATTCCTTAAGGATCGTCATGACATTAGTATCTCATTATAATTTAGAGTTACATCAGATGGATGTCAAAACCACTTTCCTGAATGGAAACTTGCAATAAGACGTATACATGTGAATCTATAATTCCAGAAGGTAAATGGCACATGGTCTGCAAGTTGAATAAGTCCATATACGGGTTGAAGCAAGCATCACTTAAAATGGTACCTTAAGTTTAATAAAGTCATAAAAGGACAAGACTTCCTAAAGAATCAAGTGGATCTTTGCACCTATCTCAAGATCAGTGGGAGTAAATTTACAATCCTTGTTTTGCACATGGATGATATTCTTGCAAGTAACAACTTGGATATGTTGCATGAGTCGAAGCGTTTACTTTTTCGCAGAATGTCGACATAAAAGATCTCCGTGATGCCTCTTATGTTATAGGTATCGAAATACATCGAGATAGGCGTAATGATGTTCTGGTTCTTTCTCAAAAGACTTATATGAACACATCTTAGAACGCCATAACATGCAGCACTACACACCCACTATAACTCTAGTAGTAAAAGGAGACGTATGTGATTGTTTCCAAAGTCCAATCATTGAGATAAAATAGGAGCAAATGAGGATGATACCTTACTTATAAGTAGTTGGAGCATTATGTACGCTCAGGTCTGTACTCATCTAGATATCGCTTATATCGCCGGTATGCTTGGGAGTTACTTATCTAATCCCGAATTAGCACACTGGAAAGCGGCTAAAAAGTTTTACGATATCTGCTAAGGACCAAAGACTACACATTAACTTATAGAAGAGGTGACAACTTAGAAGTAGTAGGATGTTCTGATTCCGATAAGAAATCTACTTCTAGATATATATTTATGATTAGCTGGCAGACTTAACTTTTTTGACGGAGTCATAAGTAGAAACTGACTGCAACGTCTACCATGATGTCTGAACGTTCATAATTTCATGTCATGGGATGTTGTTAAAGAACCTAGTCAGTGGACTCGAAAATCGTCAACTTTATTTATAGACCATTGAAGCTTTACTGTGATAACTCAGCTACCGTAACTTGCTTGAACAGTAACAGTTCAACTGGCGCTGAGATGTATCTCGATACAAAGTTTCTGTTTGTATGTAAACGGATTGGGGAAAATGTTCTTTGTATTGAGTACATAAGTACACATAAGATGCTACTGGATCCAATGACCGAAGGTCTTCCTCCTAAAAATCTTCGTAGGATACGTATCGAAGATGAGGCTTACTAAAGGACCTATTATGATAGCATGTTGTACTTGTTGGTCATTATTATTATTATGTTAATGAAAATTTTCCTCCTTATTCAGATTTTGTTTGTCTATTAGTACACTTCGAGCTCATAATGTATATACATTATATAACAAAATTTGTCTTAGTCAATTGATCATTGCTTATTAGTTTTAAATTTGAGTCATAGTTGACTAGTGGGGGTCCTGAGTTGATGTTCTTCTCTACGACTGTACTTATTGGCTATGATTTCGGTTTAAAACGAAATGAGTATTATCCCGGCCGGACTTATTAAATACTCATAGATAAATGATCGCTCGGTCAAGTGGGAGAATGTTGGAACCACGTTAGTGTGACCGTCACTGATCATCTATCCTTCCTGATATGATAATTGACGATAACTGAAATCCCTATGTCTAGTAAATATTCGATGGACGTATTTACTCTTAAAGACGTATTATAGGGTTTCCCATTAGGTGATTGGAACTAAGAGGACTAATGAGGCACGAATTAAACACCAGAGGGACTAAATGTGAAAATACTCTCCTTATATATAATAGAGAGTAATTAACCTAATTTTAGGTTAATCAACACACATAATCACAGCCTCCCTAACACCCAATTCGTCCTAATCCTCAATTGAATTCATAAATTCAGAATTCATCTTTCCATCCTAATTCAATCATCTTGTTTTGGGAACCCGAATCAATGGCATCAATGTTTAATGCCCTCACAGGTTCCTCAGGATCAACCGGTACGTTATTATATGAATTGAATCATGTTATATTCCAACACATATATTAAGAATTTGTTTCATAGTTTAGTGTACGTATTTGAGGTATAAATGAGTAAATGACTTAAAACATGTGTCTCTTAGGAAACATGCAAACTAAAAGGTAAAGTGAAAATGGACCATTTATACTTTTTGCATGTTTTGAAACTTACGGCCTTAATTCCCCATCCCCTAGCTATATATCTAGATAGCAATACCTCTTCTATTTAAACCATGATAATTTCCGAAAAGTAATGCAACTGTGCCTCATCAAGAGTAAGATAACACACAAAAACAAAGACGACGACGACAACAACACAACAATTTACAACGATGACAATGACCAAACCAGTGATGGTTGTGGGAATCGACGAGAGTGAGCAGAGTTTTTTTGCACTGGAATGGACATTGGATCACTTCATAGTACCCTCGGCTGCACCAAATCCTCCCTTCAAGCTAATCATTGTTAATTCTAAGCCTACATCTGGTGCTTCTATGGGCTTCTCTATTCCTGGTAACTAAACTAATTATGAATCTTTCAAGTTAATTAGGTGATGTGATATTTTTTTTTTTTTGCATGTACGAGTATTAATTTGTTGTAAATATAATGAAATTGATGAAGCCCCCGGCCATGCATCTAGTTTAATTAGCAGTATAAAAGGTTGGCCCACATGCAATGGGTGCAACCCTAATTAATAGGTTGTTAGGTTTTGGGTTCAAGTCCCGACCAGCAGGAACAAGTGTGTGTGAATGTCTAACGTTAAATAATTTATGATGAAATTGTAGGCGTGTTGGATATTTTGACACACGTGGACCAGGATTTGAAGAACATTGCTGAACGTGTTGTCGAAAAGGCAAACGAGCTTTGCATTTCTAAATCGGTATGTAATTATAGTTTTTGCCACAATGTATCTGAAGGGATTGAGATTCTCTAATAGCACACCACCGAAAATTGAAACCAATGAGTGTATCTGTATATATATAATGCCTTCAATTTTTCCATGATTCAATTATTCTGCAGGTGAATGATGTAACCATAGAGATCGTGGAAGGTGATGCTAGAAATGTATTATGTGATGCTGTTGAGAGGCACCATGCAACCATACTAGCTGTTGGTAGCCATGGTTATGGAACAGTTAAAAGGTATGTATATCATATTTCTAGTCAACTTACACTAATCATTAGTACGAGTATTAAACTTTGTTTTAATATGAATGAAAAATACTAACACACATATGCCGAAACGTGTCAACGAGGTTAGTGGTTTATTGGTAAGGTTTTTGTACCTAGCTTGGGCCGGTTTTCTGCCCAGGTTAATTTAAGTCTCACTCCTCACATTTGTTGGGGTGAGGTGAAGGGGGTTATTTCAGGTATGTTTGGAAGACATGAGTTCCATTTGAAGCATTCGAGTAGTTTAAAAGTAAAAGTAAAATAATTTGCGGTGAATATAAAAACACATACATAAATGCCAAATTAATCTACTTTGCAATCTTATAAAGTTTTCGCGGCTGGGGACAATTTTAAAGTAGCTATAACCTTTAGGAAACTTTAAAACTTATAAACACACATGTCATACGTATGTTATTGGCCGGATACTCTACTAATTAAGTTCTCACATCAATATATATATATATATGCATCTAAACATGTTAAGAAAAATGTCTATAATTTTGCAGGGCACTTTTGGGAAGTGTAAGTGATTATGTAACCCATCATGCTCACTGCACCGTGATGGTAGTCAAGAAGCCAAAGGGAAATTAATCACGAAGGGCTAGCTAGCTCCCAAGATCATTAGTATTATATACAAGATCGATTTCGCCTCTCATGGTGGTTGAAACCATTTGGCCGGTTTGAAATGACGACACTAGCTATATATATAGTCTTTATTTATAAGTACGGGGTAGTATATATGCTTGTTCAACTTCATATATACGTTTGTAGTTTCATAAACATATATTCGTCTCTTGCTATTGTAATCTTTGTGTTTTATTATAAAATAACATAAATAATAATGTACGTTTGGACAAGCATGTACGTGTCTTGACTCTTGAGTATCTTATTTTGTAATTTTGTATGGTGTTAATTACATTTCACTTATTAGAAATGTGTTTTATTTTATGTTGACTAACGATGAGTATATTCTTTATGGAAATTTATTTCACACTCATGTCGATCTAGGATCTAGGGGTGTTTGTCGATCTAGGATCTAGGGGTGTTTGTGATTGCGTTTTGTATATATGTGATTATTTAATTGTCACCAAATATAATAATAATAAAAAAAGATTCTTGAGGTTATCTAGAATCAAAATTGATTTGCGTATTAAGAAGCAGAAAATGCTAATTTGAATAATCCAACCAGGGCATGCTACTGCAAAACGCAATTACAAAACCAGTTGAAGATTCTCCAGATCACTTCTCCAGTGAAGATTCTCCAGATCACTTCTCCAGTGAAGATTCTCCAGATCACTTCTCCAGTGAAGATTCTCCAGATCACTTCTCCAGTGAAGATTCTCCAGATCACTTCTCCAGTGAAGATTCTCCAGATCACTTCTCCAGTGAAGATTCTCCAGATCACTTCTCCAGTGAAGATTCTCCAGATCACTTCTCCAGTGAAGATTCTCCAGATCACTTCTCCAGTGAAGATTCTCCAGATCACTTCTCCAGTGAAGATTCTCCAGATCACTTCTCCAGTGAAGATTCTCCAGATCACTTCTCCAGTGAAGATTCTCCAGATCACTTCTCCAG
Source organism: Erigeron breviscapus (assembly GCA_034093135.1). Lineage (NCBI taxonomy): Eukaryota > Viridiplantae > Streptophyta > Magnoliopsida > Asterales > Asteraceae > Erigeron > Erigeron breviscapus. The sequence goes on from CM067173.1 coordinate 19,805,667, forward strand.
TGAAGATTCTCCAGATCACTTCTCCAGTGAAGATTCTCCAGATCACTTCTCCAGTGAAGATTCTCCAGATCACTTCTCCAGTGAAGATTCTCCAGATCACTTCTCCAGTGAAGATTCTCCAGATCACTTCTCCAGTGAAGATTCTCCAGATCACTTCTCCAGTGAAGATTCTCCAGATCACTTCTCCAGTGAAGATTCTCCAGATCACTTCTCCAGTGAAGATTCTCCAGATCACTTCTCCAGTGAAGATTCTCCAGATCACTTCTCCAGTGAAGATTCTCCAGATCACTTCTCCAGTGAAGATTCTCCAGATCACTTCTCCAGTGAAGATTCTCCAGATCACTTCTCCAGTGAAGATTCTCCAGATCACTTCTCCAGTGAAGATTCTCCAGATCACTTCTCCAGTGAAGATTCTCCAGATCACTTCTCCAGTGAAGATTCTCCAGATCACTTCTCCAGTGAAGATTCTCCAGATCACTTCTCCAGTGAAGATTCTCCAGATCACTTCTCCAGGTCCAGTCTCCAGGCTCCAGTCTCCAGGCTCCAGTCTCCAGGCTCCAGTCTCCAGGCTCCAGTCTCCAGGCTCCAGTCTCCAGGCTCCAGTCTCCAGGCTCCAGTCTCCAGGCTCCAGTCTCCAGGCTCCAGTCTCCAGGCTCCAGTCTCCAGGCTCCAGTCTCCAGGCTCCAGTCTCCAGGCTCTAGTCTCCAGTCCAGACTCCAGGCTCCAGTCTCCAGGCTCCAGTCTCCAGGCTCCAGTCTCCAGGCTCCAGTCTCCAGGCTCCAGTCTCCAGGCTCCAGTCTCCAGGCTCCAGTCTCCAGGCTCCAGTCTCCAGGCTCCAGTCTCCAGGCTCCAGTCTCCAGGCTCCAGTCTCCAGGCTCCAGTCTCCAGGCTCCAGTCTCCAGGCTCCAGTCTCCAGGCTCCAGTCTCCAGGCTCCAGTCTCCAGGCTCCAGTCTCCAGGCTCCAGTCTCCAGGCTCCAGTCTCCAGGCTCCAGTCTCCAGGCTCCAGTCTCCAGGCTCCAGTCTCCAGGCTCCAGTCTCCAGGCTCCAGTCTCCAGGCTCCAGTCTCCAGGCTCCAGTCTCCAGGCTCCAGTCTCCAGGCTCCAGTCTCCAGGCTCCAGTCTCCAGGCTCCAGTCTCCAGGCTCCAGTCTCCAGGCTCCAGTCTCCAGGCTCCAGTCTCCAGGCTCCAGTCTCCAGGCTCCAGTCTCCAGGCTCCAGTCTCCAGGCTCCAGTCTCCAGGCTCCAGTCTCCAGGCTCCAGTCTCCAGGCTCCAGTCTCCAGGCTCCAGTCTCCAGGCTCCAGTCTCCAGGCTCCAGTCTCCAGGCTCCAGTCTCCAGGCTCCAGTCTCCAGGCTCCAGTCTCCAGGCTCCAGTCTCCAGGCTCCAGTCTCCAGGCTCCAGTCTCCAGGCTCCAGTCTCCAGGCTCCAGTCTCCAGGCTCCAGTCTCCAGGCTCCAGTCTCCAGGCTCCAGTCTCCAGGCTCCAGTCTCCAGGCTCCAGTCTCCAGGCTCCAGTCTCCAGGCTCCAGTCTCCAGGCTCCAGTCTCCAGGCTCCAGTTTCCAGGCTCCAGTTTCCAGGCTCCAGGCTCCAGTCTCCAGGCTCCAGTCTCCAGGCTCCAGTCTCCAGGCTCTAGTCTCCAGTCTCCAGTCTCCAGGCTCCAGTCTCCAGGCTCCAGTCTCCAGGCTCCAGTCTCCAGGCTCTAGTCTCCAGTTTCCAGTCTCCAGGCTCCAGTTTCCAGGCTCCAGTTTCCAGGCTCCAGGCTCCAGTCTCCAGTTTCCAGTCTCCAGGCTCCAGTCTCCAGTCTCCAGGCTCCAGTTTCCAGGCTCCAGTCAAGACCCTTCAGTGAAGCTTACTAGTGAACGACTCCAGTCCAGATGTACCAGAATAATATCACCAGTTTTGTTCAGTTCAGTTATTTTGGTGACATGGCAGTGGACCAAATAAAGAAGGAATATACCAAGTTTGAGGGATAAGGAAGGCACGTGTGACAACGTTATTTTTAACGGTTTGTGGGCCCTTGTGCAGAATGAATCTTTCTAGAAGCTTTGTCTGTCCTTTTCCTATTGGTGGATAAATTAGTGGTTGTCCTTAGCACATGTCAGCCTTTTATTTATTTAATATTTGTATTTCTTTATTCCTAGGAAATAGCATGTGTGTGGCTATAAATAGGTGCTTAATTTCTCATTGTAAGGCAGTTAGTTGATGTGAAATGAAAATTAAAGCAGAAGAGCCCTTCTATTTCTTTTCTTATAAATCTTCTTTTACCTTTATAGATCTTTGATCTTGGTGGTTAGGAGTGACCCATTTATCAATATTTGTGGTGACTTGTTCTTTATCAAATATTGTGGTGAGGTCTTTTAAATCTTCGGTTTCCTTTATCTATAATCGTGGTGGCTAGACCTTTATCGATTGTAGTGGTGGGGCGGAGTGTTTCCTTTATCCTTGATTCCGGTGGCTTGGCCTTTACGAGTCTTGGTGGTGGATTCTTTATCTATCATTTTACTTTATTGTCTCGTTTGATTGTTCATTTCGTATAAAATCCAGAAAATACCAAAAATAGTCTTCCGCTGTCGTTTGTCGCGTGATTTACGCATCAGTTAAACATCATTATTTTGTGCTTTTTAAATCAAATTGTAACTTTTATTTTAAACCATATTGTCTCTTTTTTTCTGGAAGTATTGTAAACGTGATGTTTCGATTTCCAGCAACAAGACAAGGTAAGCATTTCCATGTAAATCACAAGAATTTGACATAGGGCTGGTCTGAATAGCTAATATGGGCTGGGCTGGGCAGCTAAAGTGTAGAAGGTTGGCTACTAAATAAGCCCAAAACCCAAAACTAAAAACTTAATGATTGACGTTAAGCCGTTTAGGCAAGGGGCAAGTTGATGTGACTAGGTGAGTGGGAAGACACAAGTGATAAAAAATAAAAAGGACCAAAACCATCACAAACTCTTGTATTTTATCTTTCTTTATATCTCCAAATCCCCAATCTTGTGTGCAACTTGTGGCATCTTTAATTTTATCATGTAAAGTTTGGTCGGCATCTTTAGATTTTTTTTAAATTGATAAGTTCACGTGGTTTTTTGAAATTTCAAATGAACATAATCTAGACAAGAACATATTATCTTTTGAGAAATGATACAAATGATTAATTGATAGATGTAGAAATTAAGATAAAACTAATGGTTGAGATGGTGAATTCGAATAAACATAAGGTACACAAGAATACCTTCTCATATATTTATTCATTTTGCCACATATCTTTATCTGTGATAATACAAACAACTTTAGCTTTAAAGAAAATAGCTTAAAAGTGCAGGAAAAAACTATGGGCAAAAGAGACTTTATTTTTATATTTATGTATTTATTTTTGAGATTCTATGAAGAAAACATGAGGTTGAAAATTGGGAAGAGATCTCAATCCTAGAATTAAAACTAGCATGTTACCTATGCAATGTAGCGGCAACGGCGACGTTGTGATGGCGGGGGCAATGTCAAATGGTGTAGATAATTGATGTAATGTATTTGATTTAAAGGGGTAGTAGAGATATTTTATAATATAATGGAATGATGGTTTAATTTAACAATCAATGGTTGGTGATGATTTAATTAATTAAAGGTATTTTGGTCAATTTGAATGTTTTATTTTTTTCTAAACTTTCAACATAAGAGGTACTATTTTTATAAAATAGTTTTGATAAAAAAAAATCAAAGATTTAAGAATGGTTTTAATTTAAGAGTTGAGAACTTGATATCTCATATTCATTTGGGCCCAAGCTTGTACTCGTAATACTATGGAGCTAATTCTTAGGGTCCACTCCTCTTCTTAAACCAATTGATCCACCAATAATTATTGTGGTTATTTATACTTCCATACCTGTATCTATACTATATTATAAAAAAAAATAGTCTCATATTAAAAGTTACATGGAAAAATATTTAAAATACCTTTAATGATTATATTACACTATCAGTCATTTATCTTTTATAATATCTCCATTAACCTTTACATCAATTATCTACACCACTCGACGTCGCATCTACCACCAACAGTCGCCCCCCACCACCACACCGTCGCCGTCACGAACACCGCCGCATTGCGCGGGTACCATGCTAGTAACTTACAATAATGTTATATAATCCTCTCATATAATGCTAGTCATAACATCAAGAAAAAGATATAGTCATTGGATCACCTGTTAACTTAACTCGAGTCTTCCATTTTGTATCTATGTAATCAAACAAGCTCTTATTTTTATACATTTTTTTTACCATATACAAACCAATACTCATAAAAACTCTTACTATGCATTTATGTGCGACAAGACGGTAGATTATTGAGTGTATGTGAATGCATATATAAGTTTATGGGTGAAATACATATATAAAATAGAATATTGCAAATCAAAAAAGAAGAAAGAAAAAATATATATCACTTAATTTGTACTTTTTTGCATGGTGTTAATTCACCGAATCAGTTCCCTTTGTGACATATTTTTTCTCTATATATATAAACTCCCATTTCTGAAATGAGAAGCAAACGATTAAACTGTATACCCACATAGACACACACACACACACAACTTAACAATGGCGACAACGGGCAAACCAGTGATTATCGTTGGGGTTGACGACAGCGAGCAGAGTTTTTACACGCTAGAATGGATATTAGATCACTTCATAGTACCATCTTCTCCAAACCCTCGTTTTGAACTATTCATCGTTCACTCCAAACCTACTCCTATTTCTACAATGGGCTTCGCCGCTCCTAGTAATCAAACTAGTCCTTTAATTAGTTGTTTATCGTTATCTTGTTTGTATTGTCATATTGTGTTTGTTGCTAAATATATGATGAAATTCAGGTGTGGATATATTGTCACATGTGGATGTGGATTTGAAGAACATTGCTAATAGAGTTGTGGAAAAGGCTAAGGAGCTTTGCATCTCTAAATCGGTTTGTACTTGACCCGAATTTGGTTATTAAATTTGAATTATGTTGGTTTTTTAGTCTATTGAATCTTATGATCTATAGGTGAATGATGCAACCATAGAGACCGTGGAAGGTGATCCTAGGAATGTTTTATGTGATGCTGTTGATAGGCACCATGCAACCATACTAGCTGTTGGTAGCCATGGACATGGAGCTATTAAAAGGTAATATCTATACGTCTATGTCAAAACTTAGGGTTGTATATACTAGGGCCGGGTGCGTGCAAATCCTATCCTGCAACGATAAAGAAAGATATCGTGCTGATTTAAAGTCATCCTACTTGTTGAATACGATGAGTCTTACATATTAACAAGGTGTACTAATGCTTTTTGTAGGGCGGTTTTGGGAAGTGTAAGTGACTATGTTACCCATCATGCTCACTGCACTGTGATGATAGTGAAGAAGCCGAAAGCCAAACATGAAGGTGCCCATCATTAGGATTTACAAGATCTCGCCGTTCCCATGGCAGTTGTTTTCAATGTTGACACTATAGTATGCTTGTTCAATTTCATATGTTTGTGACTTCCTAAACTGGTTCTCATTCTTGCAAATTTTAGTTTGTGTTCATTATTATAAATAATATTATCGACATGTAATTCAACGTGCCTTGAGAAGATCCAGATCCAACATGAATAGCAAGCAATGTTTAATTATATTAATCAACTGACCGACACGGTTATGAAACTTTTAAGACGCTAAACAGCCTCATAAATTTCCCCAAATGACAACCATGGGAAATCTAGTAGCTTCAAAAACTACCTTTAGGAGCATCAAATGATACAAATGTTTGGACATCAGGAATAAAAAAATTTTCCAAATTTGATCTAGTAAAAAAAGTAACTTATACTTCAAATTCTCCTATAACTTCCTACAAAAACCATGTTGGTCTTTCTATAAAAGTGTTATTGACATGCAAACATGCAGAAGAGAAAAGGAACGTTACAAAGTTATACAAAATGGCCAAATCTGGTCAAACAAAACTTTTGTATAACATAAAATAATGTTTTACAATTACATTTTTACAAGAATCATTTACTTCACAAAGAAAGATGAACATAAAGGTTTCACTTTGAAACTCAAGATTCACAGAAGTTATCGATGTACACGTGTCAAATTCATTAGGGAAACAGGAATCCAAAGGACCAGCTTTACACAAGAACACAATGCTAAAGAACCTCCTGAATACGACACAAGAAACCACATTTAGTGGGGGGGCAAGTAGAATAAAAATAAAGAATCCTTGAAGCACAAAAGTTCCCCCTTGTTGTAAGAACTTGGGGAGGCTGATTCGTATAATAAATGTGGCGAATATGAAGTAAAGCTGGTAAAAAGGTGTAACCTACCGGATTTTGGTGGAAATAACTATTTTGTGTTATCTTTCTAGCTTGCTTAGCAAATCTTCCATTGGTGGGAGCTCCTTCAAGATCTGATTCCAATCAGGCAAGCCCTATTGAAAGACATAACAGTTGTGATCTCAAAAGTTAAACTAATTAATAAATGATAACGAAGGAACTAAACTTTTTAGGCGTTGTATATATTTGGTTTTTCGATACATACGGACATTCAACAATTGACACTTTTCGTTTATCACATATTAACGCTAATGATGGTTTCTTTTCTTGCCAAAATCCAACTACGACGGTTATAACTTATAATAACGTTCATTATAATATATCAATATTATTACATGAAGAAAGGGGGGACTGACCCTTCCTGATCTTCGAACACGACCATCTAACCGTAGTATAATATATACATCCTCACCGGGAGGAACCCCTTCCGATTCCTGTTGCTCCTTTATCCACCTTCTCAGTTTGGACAAGAAAACTAAAGTTAGTAACGAGTCAAATTAAAATAAGGAAAAAGGACAGTTAGCAAGGAAACGGGTTGAATCGTTACAAGTCGCCCAAAGTATATCAAGTGTTATCATCTCCTAACTTGCTTTATTGTTATATATTTTGAATTATTAAAGTACTGATGTTTTTAATATCATCTTGAACAGATGTTCTTAGCAGTATTCGTGATGGGGCCCGATTAAGAGCTTGTGGGTACATGTCCCACTAAAGACAAATGTGCGAAAAACTGTGTGCATTGTGGAAATATTTGCATTCGAAAAAGGACAAAAAAAACACGACGGTGGGCAGATCGGACCCAACATGCCTTGAAGTGCCCTAATAGATTTTGCATTTTTCGCCATCACCATACAGGTTCCCTTTTTCATTTGTGAGCGTAGACAAGCAAAAATTCAATAAACCCAAGCCTAAGGCAATCCAGAGCCTCATATGGCTCGGCTTCTAAAGCTTAAATGGGGCAAGATATACTGTTGTCTGTTGCGAGCTTATATCTTTACCAATCTTATTGATTCAATTGGTAGTTGTACTTGAGGGGCTTATTTTCATTTTATGAGATCCCATTTGAACCACAAGCTGAACATGGAGTCTGTATTAGCTAGCCATTAAGCACGCAGACCCCAAAGTCTCGGCATTTGAGATTGGGAAACCTCAAGCAAAGCTAGAACCTCATCTTTTGATGAACTAAGCTCGGGATCAGCTAAGCTGAAATATATTGCTAATAATTCATTGGCTTGGAACCATACAAAATCTTTGTTGATATTCATCACAAGTTAATCTAGATATTTAAAAGACATTGATATAAAGGTAGCAAGATTATCACTTACCTTTCCCACTCCCCGGGTGATACAACCTCGGCTTTGAATCGGATCTCGGACTTCAATTTTGTTTTTGCAGTTATAGACTGAGCTCGTGTCTCAAAATCTTCCTATGATGATAGCATCCACAAGTACCAAAGACGATAAAAGAGGGTAATCAATAACAGTTCCGAATCAATTATCAAGAGCAAAAAAGTAGAGGTGACAATCTCGACCCATGTGGGAGATAGTATGCATTAAAATACACCTTGTGAACCTTTTGACGAGTTAGATACCTTTAAGCCAAGTGACCATTTTACCTTCTTTTATTATAATGGCTCAATCTTGACAGATGAAACATAATCCAAATGAACTCATTTGGAAATTGCTACCTACAGGTGTTTATCAGAAAAAGCCTGGACCAAGCCAAAGCTAGAAAATTAATAATAATGTAACCACGAAGCAGAGTTGCTTAAGCAGGCCCGGTTCCAACTTAAAGTAGGTTTAGGCCAAAACCATATACATCTTTGGGGTTTTATATTCTGAGAAGTATGAATATTAAACAATTATTTCAAATTTGAAACAAAGAAACTTTTAGGAAAAAAAAAATTTGATTCCAGCTGCCAACCAAACTGAATTGAAAACTGACTTTGAAAATACCCCATGTAGATAGAACCAGTTTTGAAACCAAAAGCCAAGCCAAAAAAATAGCCAATACCAGCTCAACCTGGTTTGGTTTTGTCGATCGGGACCTATTTTTGCAAACCCTATTGCCACAGGTTTTGTTTCTCCGGATATACTTTTGCTGACCCTATTGCCACCTCTACAAAATGGTTTCGCAGATTTATTTAAGCTTACCCCAACAGAAGGAAGAGATGCAGCTGCATTTTTGGGACCACCAAAGCCTCTTTTCTCAATCTGTGACTCCTTTTCACCAAAAATAACAGGAACTAAAATAACACCCCGGTTAAGAAGCTCCATCCGAAACCTCTCCGCCTTTTGGATGGCTAAAGAAACTGTCTCTTTCTTCCCCGCTAATATAACCTTCACTCAGATGACACAAAAAAGATTTAATGCATCAAACATGTATTCTTGACGAGAGTTGAATGATGGAAAGTTAAAAATGCACAACTTATTCTGAATTCCTGATCGTTATGCTCTAATCTTGAATGTGCAGTAATTATGGTTAAGTTTCTTAATAATGTGGGGTTAGCCCACTTAGTAGAGGCTCTTGCCTCTTATTGGTGAAGTCCTGGGGTTCTATTTCTGGCATCAGCGTGAGTTAGGTTATTTGGGAATAGTTTAGAAATAGGTGTAAATTTTCCGCTGAAAAAAATAATAATTTATGGTTAAGTTTCTTAATAATGTTTAGTAATTCTGTGAAGATTTGGATGATGGTAATATGCGGGCTAAAAGTGCAATTTTAAAGCCATGCTAAAAAAAAAGATACCATGTGTGTGCCCACCCATAAATTTATCGACCTTCAGAAACAAATGGGATGGTAATGAATATTGTTAAACAAATGGGCAGACCAACATGAAGTGCATATAAATGAGTTTTGGTAAATAAAATTGCAATAGTTACTTGAAACTGTGACAAGAATTCAGAAACTATTGGTGGTAAGGAAATTCAGATACTAACGGGTCTTGCGGTGTCTCTTAACTGCACAAGTTCAACCACCCGATTAGTTGAAAGGCGTAGAGGTAACCTTGATAGTGTTTCATTTCTAGAAATTTGAGTAAGTTGTTCTTCCTCTTTCTTGTTATCCCAGATATATAACGCCACAAAAGCTACAATGCCTGCAGATAACCGATTCAAATGCTTAGTTATTATTGAGAAACTAAGGCTGCATGTAGAGGTGGCAATATCCACGTATCTAGTTATCTACTTATGAATGGCTTAATTTGGGTTGTCTCCTATTTCAATGGGCCCACCATGAATTAGCTAAAAGAAAAACGGACCAAATGCTTACTGCTCGGCCATTAGAAGAAGAATTTTTTTTCAGTTGGATTACTAAACTTTACTTTATTGTATTTGCATCTTGCATCCTGCTGCGGGCCCTAGCATGGATGACCGGGCCCTAATATTTCTAGCAGCCCATGATTCGTTCAAGACCCATTTTAATATTTGCTTTTTTTTTATGGTTTTCATGTGAGTATAAATAGTTGTTTTTTGTTTTTTTTAATGAAAATTTCAATTTTCTCTCATTTTGTTTTCATCTACTGAATTGAATTAATCCTAGCCACAGTCTTCTTTGAATCAACGTCTGTTGGAAGAGGTTAATCTGGTATTCTGTGAATCAACAGGTGTAATATGTGTTTCATTTAGTTGTACACTACATTTTTTTTTTAATGAAAATTTCAATTTTCTCTCATTTTGTTTTCATCTACTGAATTGAATTAATCCTAGCCACAGTCTTCTTTGAATCAACGTCTGTTGGAAGAGGTTAATCTGGTATTCTGTGAATCAACAGGTGTAATATGTGTTTCATTTAGTTGTACACTACATTTTTTTTTTTAATCCTTTTCGACCAGGTTGAAACTTGTAAGTCTTCCCAACTAGTTTCAAACTTTCAATGCATACAACCGCCTTAAAAGGTTCATTTATTGATTTAGATTATTATTGTAATTTTTTTTGAAGCCATTATAAACAAATCTAAGAAAATACAGGGAAAAGGAAAAGGGAAATTCTGGGCAATCCAATCTGTTCTAACCCATACTGAAAAGATTTTCCATGATTCAACTAGGACCTGTTTGACCTGTTACCCAACCCGACCATCTTGCCATCTGTAGGCTACAAGATTCAACCTTTTACCTCCAATATTGATGGCAGCGTTTTGAGCAGTAGCCACGATATCAGGAGCGCCCTCTCCACCTCCAATAGCAAGGAACAATCTCGGTATAGTAAGAAACAATGAGATTCCAGCAGCTGCAGTAAATGCCACATAGAAGAACTTTCTAACACCACGGAATGGTGCTTGAACCTCACTTATGAGTTTTAGATCTCTTCGGAAACTGGATCCTACATCTTCCCCACCTAGCCTAGCCTGTAGATAGTTTAATACATTTTTAACTTGCATTCCTGCATGATAAAACTTGAAATACCCCCTTGTTGTTTCAAGCATTACAATCGGGACGTTACCCAAGGGGTATTTGGAGGTGTGTTTAAATTAGAGGTGGAAAGTTCTAATCACTTATAGTTAAATGCATCGATATTGGGTTATATTTTGCTTCTGGCAGAAGTAACCCATATTATACTTAACATCATAGTTGTCGAATCATTTTGTGATTTTTTAAATCGTTTATTAAATATATCAATTTTAAATCGTTTATTAAATGTGTCGACTCGTTTTATGATTTTTTAAATCGTGAATCGTATCGTGTTTCGTATCGTAAGAGACATAAAAATAAAAACTATATAGCAAAAATATATAATGTATGCGTAAAAACATACATATATTGATGATATTATCATATTTATTAAATATATCAATTTTTTTAAAATGATTTTATTATCATACGTATATTTTAAATACGGATAAACATTTATTAGTAATAGATTCACTATATTAAAGAGTATTTATAGAAAAATTATAATTATTTTCTTAACGAACTGTATCGTATCGGACCTATACGTGCCGTATCGGACCGTATCGAACCGAGTCAAAACCTTGTCTGAGACACTAACCGAGACGTTACTTTTTCTTTGAGTTGTGATACGACTCGTACGAGACGTATCGTGTATCGTACGATACTAACAACTATGCTTAACATGCATATTAAAAAACTAGACTATCATTGACATGATATAGCTTTTTGTTAATCGTAATACAAACTTATTTTGGTAAGATTCAGGAAAAGAAAGGAAAAATGGCAAGTTTTACCCACTTTGATATATTACCCAACACACATGACCCCCCCCCCCCCCCCCCCCCCAAATTTGCTTACTCGAATATATAGTAGTTATTGAGATATGAAGTGGCTATAATTATGTCCAAACACCCCATAAGATTTGACACAGACATAGAAGAAAGATGAAAAGACCTCTTCTTGTAGTTCTTTAAATTCAGGCAATACTCTGAAGGAAGCCAAATCTGGATCATTAAGAATGGTTCCAAATTTTAGATTGTAGTCTTTAAGAGCGGTGCGAAGACACTCTGCAGCTTTCTTTCCCTCCCCTCTTCCTCCAATAAGAAAAAAATGATATTCAATCAGATTGTTTCAATATACGCATATATCAGATAATTTTTACGGAGTTACAAAGACCTCTTGTAATCATAAGCTTGTAGATAACCAAACAAAAGACAAAAATCACACACATAAACAAAGCACAAGTCAACTATACTTTAATATCATGCAAAAAAATAAATTGAAGTGAACAAAATTCTAATCGATTTGCATGAATGTAATAAAGTTCCACAGTGAGAAGTAATCTCATATACCTAACACAAAACATAACACATAACTAAAAGAAAACCAAAGGCCTTACCTATAAGCATGACAACACGCTTTGTTATAATATGCAGCTTGAGCCTCCACAGGATTAGGATTCAAGGTGAGTGCTGTTTCAAACTGCACAAGAGCATCTTTAACCTGGAGAATATATATCCATCATGAACATGCATGATATGGATCACATTTCATGATTAAAATAAATGACTTTGGGTATTTATAAGAAAGTGTTTTCACCATTTGTAAAAATATCTCGAAAACCTTCGATAGTAACAAAAATGAGAATTTATGACCCGAAATCAATAGCTTCAACTTCTCATAACAATGACACGGACCGACAATTGCTTATGTACAAAAATCTCGAAATATATGAAAATACTGGCAATTTTCATGGGACAAAATTTGCTGCAAATCCCCCTCCAAAATTCCTGTGAATTCTACAGATATGCTAATTCTTAACTTTCACAATGCACGATTCTTATGTCGGCATTGGGGGTTACAAAACTTTACAAGTAACGATTTTTACGTAAAAGACATCTAGAACACAACTGCATCTCCCGAATAACAACTACTCCATTAGATTTCTCTTGTTTCTTTAAATCATATTAATTTCAATACACTTATCAGACACTGTTATGCTCTGATACTTCAATATTTTCAAAACTCATTTTATAAACATAAACTAGCTATACTTCACACACGACACATCCCAAAATAAGTGTCCACTGGACAAAAATACATTGTTCAAGTTTAAAATGTCTTACCCTTATAACGTAACAAACTTATAATTATAAACTAGCTATACTTCAATCATTGCTCTTTATAATTTCTATTAGCTAAACGCCCGGCTTACCCTTATAATGTAACACACTATAAGAAGTTCATTTTTAAAAAGCCTACTTGGAAGTGTGCATATTTCAAGTGCTTCTAGCTTATTACATTTTTAAAAGTGTTCAGATATACAATGCATTATAGTTTGTTAAAAAAGGGAAAAGCAAACTTATTTTAAAGACAATAGAACGCTTATTTTGACAAACTTTATAAATCAGTGTCCACTTATTTTGTAACGAACTTAACAACAATAACAAAAAAATAAACAAAAATTTATAAACAACATAAATAATTTTCCAAGAAATCCAAATAATTGACATAAAAAATAATAATTTAATCTAGATGGGAACTACCCGGCCTTTGGAGAAAAGAGCTAGTCCCGAATTGACACAAGATTCTGCCGTCGGTGACTCAACTTCCGGCGACGGAGAGGTTGAAGAAGAGCAAGAAATTGAAAAAAGGTTGGATTTTTTCGGGGATATGAAAGTGGGTTTTGTGTAAAAGAGTGTAATTAGAGAAGAAAATGATGGGTTTTGGGTGGCGCCGGAAAATAGACGGTGGTCGTGGTGGTGGTGGCACCGGAATATAGGATTTATTAAAATATCCATATTTTTATACAGTATTAGTTTTAAGGAAGTTTGTTTCATGGAACACAAAATTTGTGTTTTATACTTTTATCCACTTCTCCTTCTTTTTTATTAGAGTTAATTACAGAAATCGTCCCTGTCGTGGGTCAAAAATTACCGTTTTCGTCCTTACCTTTCATAAATTACGTTTTAGTCCAAAAAACTTTGTCCCATCAACATTTTGGTCCTGGGTAACAACGTCTGTTTAAAACACCATCACGTGACCTGCACATGATGGGTATTTTCGTCAAATAATACAAGGACCAAAATTGTAAGTAACTTTAAACCTTTTTTATTTAATTCAAAAAAGAAAAAGATCACCAGATTACCAAACAAGAAACAAATGAGCAGCATCATAAAAAAAAGAGTTAATTACAATTTTGGTCCCTGTCGTGGGTCAAAAATTACCGTTTTCGTCCTTACATTTCATAAATTACTATTTTAGTCCAAATAAGTTTGCTTTATCAACAATTTTAGTCCAAATTCCGAACAGACGTTAAATTACCCATCATGTGACCTGCACATGATGGGCATTTTAGTCTTTTTATGTACCCAACGACCAGAAGTGTAATTAACTCCAAACTTTTAACATTTATCATCATCCCTTTTTTTCTTTTTCTTCCCAGATCTTCAACATCTTATCATCATCTTCATCTTAATCAATAAATTTAAAAAGCACATCTTAAAAATCTAGATAACATATATCATCAAAAATAAATAAAAAATCATCTCTCGTCTGCTACTCGCTGATATCACTCTCTTTATGATACGCACCCCCTCCTTCTAATAGTTATAATCTCTGAAGGTTGTTATATTTGTTCCCCCAGCCGCAATTTAGCCCAACACAAAATCTAGCCCATTTAATGAATTAAAATATGAAAGTGGCTTATGGACCTTTTCTTTTCTTTCTACTCGTGTGGTTCCCAAAATCCCAGCCACCAAAGAAAAAGTGTCACCACAAACAATAAATCAAACATTATTTTCCTCCATATACTCCACCATAGTCCCATCTCCATAACCACTCCGCCACCACCGATATCGAACTACACCTATAGATCTAGCCGGATTTGTTTTGACATTTGGAAGGCACAGATGAATATATTACTTAAGATCTGTAACTTTTATTGTTATAATAGTTTAATTAGATATTTAGATTGAAAAATGAAAAGCAAAAAGAAAGATGGGAAAAAGAGAAAGTTCATAAAGAAATTGTAGATGGTGAGTTATTAATTTGTTGATTGAACATCTGGAAAAAGAAAAAGATTTTGTTTATGTATAATGCTTATATGGATTTGTATCTATAATAATTAAAAAAAAGTTTATTTTTAGAAAAGTTAATCACACTTTTAGTCCTTGTGGCAAGAAAAAGACTAAAATACCCATCATGTGCAAGTCACGTGATGGGTAATTTAACGTTCGTTTGGAATTTGGACCAAAACTGTTGACGGAGCAAACTTATTTGGACTAAAACGGTAATTTATGAAAGGTAAGGATGAAAACGGTAATTTTTGACCCACGACAAGGACCAAAAGTGTAATTTACTCTAAAAAAAATAAGAATTTCAATAATTCAATCTCTAACATCATCATCATACGTATGTATTGTATCTATAATTCTATATATCTATTTATGGCTACAAACAAGATCTAAAAAATTTGATTACGATTTCAGATTTACATATTAAAGAAGAAGGGTGAACAAACAAATTGAATCAAGAAAATGGTTGTTAAAGAATGAGATCTAACACAAAACTCAAGATCTCTAAACTTGGATTCAAATCACTTCAAACGTACCCTCCATCCTTCCTCGCCCTTCTTTCATGGAAAAAAAACACATAAAACTGACCTTGATCCTTTGTTGGCGGTGGTTGCTAGCGGTAGTAATTTGCAAAATATTTATCTTGTCGGCAACCTTCAAATCTTTCATTTGTTTTATTGGTTGCTTGCCAATGGAAGGAATTAATAATAAAGTAAATCTATTTTTATTTCTTTTGTTTTTTTTGGTGGCTGTTGGAAGTGGAGAAAAGCAAATCAAATTCGTTTGCTTTACTTCTTTTGTATTCTTACAGTAATGGCTAATGAATGAAATGGCCGATAGCTTTTGCTTCTTACGAGATGACAACAAGATTTACTATTTTCTTCTTTTTCTGGTATAGCTTCAATTTTTCAATTTAATGTTTAAAGGGTTTTTTAACAGTTCAATAGTTGTGTTTTTTAACAGTTCACAGGTTTTTTGAGTTAATTACACTTTTGGTCCTGTGTTAGAAAATGAAGAAAATACCCATCATGTTGTTGTCACGTGATGGGATTTTAAACGGACGTTATGAAATTTGGACCAAAAGTGTTGACGGAGCAAAGTTTTTTGGACTAAAACTGTAATTTATTAAACTTAGGGACAAAAACTGCAAGTAAGGTCCACGATAAGGATGATTTTTGTAATTAACTCTTTTTATTATTAAATCTCTTTATTTATCGACTGATTTTCTTATGTTTTCTTTTGGAAAAAGAGTATAAAATAGTAAAAATTCTTTTTATTATTAGATTGAATTAAAAGTATATAAGGATTTTCACAACAATGCATTAGTTAATGGAATAAGCTAACTATACATCAAATAATCATTTAATAAACCAACTCCACTTAGGTAGGTTGGTTAGTGGTATCTTCTAAATCCATTATGTGAGCCCTGGATGTGAGTTATCCCAAGGTCTCGGGTTCGAGTCTTGGGTTTCTCATCTCAAGGTATTTTCCATGAGGAGAGGTTGGAGGTCCAGCAAATCGCTGGTTAAAATTGTCTCACTTTACAAAAAAATAAAATAATAATAATCATTTAATAAACACTAAGTTCTGCGTAAATTCTAAAATATATTATCTAAAAACGTTAAAAATTGTGACAAACAAATTAGGATATATGATTGCAATTGAAAGAAACGGGCAGTGAATCATAAATCATAAATTTAATATATGAGTCGAGTTCAGGTAAACTTTAATAGTACATTTATTACCTATCAATCTACTAAAAAAAATAAAAGGGAAAAATATCTACTAGTGAGGTTGAAAAACAATCTACTTTTGTTCAATATCAAGAACGCAACATGTTTACTTACTTTCACAACAATCCGAATAAATGGTTTAAACTATTGTAAGAATAAAGTTTTTGTTTACTTAATTTTGAAATAGTGTGGTAGTGCAGGGTATTTGGTGAATCATTGTAAGAATGAAGTTTAAGTTGGTTTGTTAAAATATTAAAATAGAAAATTATGTTTTAGAGATATTCTGTATAACCTTATGAAATGAGGCAACTTCAATAGCTAGGAAATATTTTTCAAAATAATGGATGCAAATATATAGAGAAGAAAGCATAACAACAGAACTATTCCAAACAACAAACGGAGGGAGATGATGAGAGTGAAAAAAGCATTACAAAAATTATGTCACTTTATTTTTATTAGATGACATATTGAACTAAAGGTAAGAAGATAAAGTCAGGTCTAAATCAGAATTACATACACAAATGAACAATACTCTTATACATTCAAAGCTTATTTGCTCATGGAAAACTACAACAGCATGAAATGCACATTTCTTGTAGCAAAAACTGAAACGCCTCAAAACTGTGTTACTGTCCAATCACACGTTTGGCACCATCCAAAGTGTTTTTAAGCAGCATTGCTACAGTCATGGGCCCAACACCACCTGGAACTGGCGTAATACATCCGGCTACTTTACATCCTTCCTCAAAATCAACGTCACCCACAAGCCTGTATCCTGATTTTCTACTAGCATCATCAACGGCATTCGTGCCAACGTCGATAACTGCAGCACCTGGCTTTATCCAACTACCCTTTATCTGTAAATATGAACCACACAAAGAAAATTAGGCAGTTTACAAGATTTCGATTGTTCAACAGTAGAGGTTGGGGCAGGTCAGGTAACGGGTCACAACATGTTCTAGTCCAAAATGGGAAACTTTTGTATGGTTTTAAAGGTTCGGGTTGGTTGCTAGAATACTTGGAAATTTCTAAGAACTTTATTAGCAGCTTACTAGAATCAGGAAAACCGAAAACATGCATAGTATCTTGCTATTTAATGCTATTAGTCCTAAACACTAAAGCACTATGATAGCATGATTAAACAACTATAAACTTTGAACACTAATAAGTGTTTTCAAAAAACAAACACAGATTCAAGGTTTAAGTTGGTTTGTTAAAATATTAAAATAGAAAATTATGTTTTAGAGATATTCTGTATAACCTTATGAAATGAGGCAACTTCAATAGCTAGGAAATATTTTTCAAAATAATGGATGCAAATATATAGAGAAGAAAGCATAACAACAGAACTATTCCAAACAACAAACGGAGGGAGATGATGAGAGTGAAAAAAGCATTACAAAAATTATGTCACTTTATTTTTATTAGATGACATATTGAACTAAAGGTAAGAAGATAAAGTCAGGTCTAAATCAGAATTACATACACAAATGAACAATACTCTTATACATTCAAAGCTTATTTGCTCATGGAAAACTACAACAGCATGAAATGCACATTTCTTGTAGCAAAAACTGAAACGCCTCAAAACTGTGTTACTGTCCAATCACACGTTTGGCACCATCCAAAGTGTTTTTAAGCAGCATTGCTACAGTCATGGGCCCAACACCACCTGGAACTGGCGTAATACATCCGGCTACTTTACATCCTTCCTCAAAATCAACGTCACCCACAAGCCTGTATCCTGATTTTCTACTAGCATCATCAACGGCATTCGTGCCAACGTCGATAACTGCAGCACCTGGCTTTATCCAACTACCCTTTATCTGTAAATATGAACCACACAAAGAAAATTAGGCAGTTTACAAGATTTCGATTGTTCAACAGTAGAGGTTGGGGCAGGTCAGGTAACGGGTCACAACATGTTCTAGTCCAAAATGGGAAACTTTTGTATGGTTTTAAAGGTTCGGGTTGGTTGCTAGAATACTTGGAAATTTCTAAGAACTTTATTAGCAGCTTACTAGAATCAGGAAAACCGAAAACATGCATAGTATCTTGCTATTTAATGCTATTAGTCCTAAACACTAAAGCACTATGATAGCATGATTAAACAACTATAAACTTTGAACACTAATAAGTGTTTTCAAAAAACAAACACAGATTCAAGGTTTAAGTCATTAAACATAGATCAAACTTATTACTCGTATAAAGTTCTTGAACCCATATTTTTCAATCTTACTTGTTTGACCCATCAAAGATAACACATGACCCATATCAACCTATTCACAATATAAAGGAGCCAAAACTGCCACCTATGTTAGCTATGGCAAAATAGGCAGGTGGGTAATTGGAACAGTTAGCAACAGCTCAGGTTTAGGTTGGCTGGCCAAGATAATTTTGTGCACAAATAAAAATATTTTTTTTCATATAAAATACTCTTGTAAAATATATGATTGCAAAATGGTCACATTTCAATGAAATGGATTAATATTGACAAGTTAGAGATAAAAACGTAGCCTAAATCGCCCAGTTCATGCATAAATGGGTTGGAAAAGTCGGATAGTTTATATAAATCTTATCCGTATTTGCACATTTTCTCAATCATCTACAAAACTCTGGATGAATGAAGTAGTTTGGGACAAACTTGATTACTTGAAGTTGATTAATAGTTCAGTTGACCTCAAAACTTGAAACTGATTTCTTTTCTGGAATGAGTAGTTTAGAATCAGTTTCTGAGATGGAAGTCATCAAACCTAGCTCAAAAAAGCATGTGAAAGAAACTATGCCTACCATCATAGCTTGTCCTGCTGCAGCAATGACGATATCTGCCTCACAAATGATACTTTGTGGATCCGGTGTACGTGAATGAACCACGGTAACTGTAGCATCTTCTTTAAGCAGCAACAGAGAAACTGGTAACCCAACAATGTTACTTCTACCAACAACCACCGCCCGCTTTCCCTTTATAGTAATACCAGTGCGTTTCAGAAGTTCAATACATCCCTGTTCGAAGGACAAAAAAGAAATCATTTAGCATCTGTTCATTTCATACCATGTGATTTTTGTCGTGTATCCCATCGAAACTTCTAAAACTAAGGAATCAAATGATCAATTATACCTTACCCTTATCTCACACCATATAAATGACACTAGAGGTGGCAAATTGAAGCCATTTCTTGGAACATCAGCTGATTTGCGTCATGCTTATCTCAATTGGGTCAAATTTGTTAACCTAGCTACTGATGAAATGGGTCGAACGGATCCATCGAGTTAAAAGTCACCTAAAGTGTTAACATTTGAATGTTTTGACCACCTAAATCATTTCATTCAGACAGATTATATATAATATTAAAACAATATTCTTTCGAACAATATTTAATATGATTATTTTTTAAAAAAAAAATTGACGAAAAAGTGTTGACAAGTAACTTTGACCCAGGTTTATATGCTTGTTTCGATGTGAGGCACAAGATACAAATTATTAAAAGGTGAGCTTAAAAGTTATTGCCTTTGGGGTGCAAGGTAGAAATAGGGGGTCTCTGCCTTTCATGGCAAGTTTGCCAATGTTAAGAGGATGAAAGCCATCTACATCCTTGTCAATACTGATTTCAGTCAATACTTTTTCTTCATCTATGTGTTTCGGTAAAGGAAGCTGAACCAATATACCTGCATCGTAAGAAAAATTACCTTTAAGTCATGAAGGAATGAAGGATGGTTCCAAGATAATCAGGTGTTTAAAGCACGAGAGAGTTAAGTAACTTAAGATTTATCACAATGTTCAGATTCTCATGGCAAATTCTTTCCTGTCTGGCTGCCTTTCACAATTTACTTTTATTGCATCAGAAAAGCTAACACATAAACATTTTTATGGAATGCTGCAACTTAAAGTTGCAAATCAGTTAAAAACGAACATCCAAAAATCTACTAATATGTGAGTGAATAAATTTATAGCCATGTTATTAACTTTCGAGCCTTAAAAGAATGGTTTTGATATGCCCGACTCGGGCCTACTCCTGTATCCACACCACAGCTGGAAATACGGACAGGTCAGGCGATTGGGTAATGGGGCAAAAACATGAAATTTATTACTATGCTAATATATGTAAGTATCAACGCGTTCCAAGTGCTAATTGTTCCAAAATGCCACCTCTATTTGACACCCACATGAACAACAGAGCTAATATGCTTGTGAACTTGGTTATGTGTACAGCATACCAAGGCAAAACAAATTGTATATGACATAATCATGAAGTTACATAAGGTGCCATAGATTTGAATGCCAAAAATATAAGCTAGCTTCATGTAAGCAAAATCTGTAATTTAATTCACTGACCATGTACATCGGGATCTGCATTTAACTCATGAACTTTTGCTATCAATTCAGCTTCAGGGACTTGTTCTGGAAGGTCTATGTCAATAGATGTAATTCCAACCTCGGCACATGCTTTTCTCTTCATGCTAACATAGCTTTGAGAATCTTTTCGATGTCCAACAATGACTACAGCAAGTCCCGGTGCCTGCAAAAAGAGAGAGAGATTATTGACTTACAAGTTGAATTTGTGAATACAAAGCATGTTTATGACACGATAAAGATCTACTGAAATGTTCAACCCTTAAAGAAACATGCTTTCAATCATTCTTTCAATCAACAAACCAGTTAGAGGTGGCAGTTTTGACCTATTACTTATGAATGGGTTGTGATACAGTTTTATCTCTAAGGGGTCAAATAAACACATACCTTAAGAGGAAACATGCATGAGCCAAAGACACCCAAAGTGCATTTGCAATGCATAGTAAAACCGCACCCGATCCCGCCTTCTAGGAGGTATGGGGGAGGTGAGATGTAGACGGCCTCATCCCTACCTAAAGGTAGAGAGACTGCTTCTAGAAAGACCTCCGGCCATTTTTATAGGGAGTGAGAATCAAACCCTTGACCTCTGTGTCTAAAAGCAGGGGGTTTTCCACTTGATCTAACCCTACTTGTATGTATTTGCAGTTCATAAAACCTCTTAAATCCTTTTATCCAAAATACATATTACTATTGAGAGAAAATAGCTTTTGTAATCATATTTGACACACCGACTACTTCCACAAAGTTGTGATAAATAAGACAAAAAGTGTTTCGGATCACCCCAACCTATTTTGACCGATACAAAAAAAAAAAAAACTCATCTACTTTGCCTCGTCCATTGTTTTAGTGTTTGGCAGAACTTATAATAACTCAATCAAGTGATACTATAATAAAAAAACAAACTTCAATACAAGCTACAAAGGCACAAGCAAAGAAGGACTCAGAATTGGTAACCTTGCCATATTTCTCAACCAAGATACTGACTTCAGACGCAATTTCCAAACGAATTGTCTGTGCAATTGCTTTTCCATCAATGATGTGTGCCATAGTGGTACCAACGTAGATATCAAGATTCCACCAACCCTGTGGCAAACACAACATTTTTCGTTATATTTACTCAAAACGGCATCAGGATAAATAAATTAACCATACATATACAAAGTTTTTTCTATTTATCTTACATATGATCAAAATGGGCTAATGAAATTATTTTTTAACAAACATCACATATCTTCATAGATTAATACAGCAAAAGTACACCAAAATGTATCCGACTAAACCCGTTTTTCTTTCAGTATGTATTGAACCTTCCATATCTCCTTTCATCAGTTTTTACCCTAGTTTATCACACTCCTCAATAAACATCCCTCGTCTACAACCAGGTCATCACTGCCACATATGATTTAACTACGGTTATGATCACGTGACAACTTAATGGGATGACACTTCAACCTAAGTACATGTCTTTGCGCGTTACCTTAAAAACATCACCGGATACATACACTAGCAATAAACTAAAAGTTTGACACACTAGAATCTAAGTTTTAAAGTCAACTGCATAAATAAGCAAACCCCGAATAGTCTGATATATTAGTTGCCCTGTTGTAACTTATAATAATAATAATAATAATAATAATAATAATAATAATAATAGAAATAAAATATAGTAATATAAAATAATACCATAATAATAATAATAATAATAATAATAATAATAATAATAATAATAATAATAATAATAATAATAATAATAATAATAATAATAATAATAATAATAATAATAATAATAATAATAATAATAATAATAATAATAATAATAATAATAATAATAATAATAATAATAATAATAATAATAATAATAATAATAATAATAATAATAATAATAATAATAATAATAATAATAATAATAATAATAATAATAATAATAATAATAATAATAATAATAATAATAATAATAATAATAATAATAATAATAATAATAATAATAATAATAATAATAATAATAATAATAATAATAATAATAATAATAATAATAATAATAATAATAATAATAATAATAATAATAATAATAATAATAATAATAATAATAATAATAATAATAATAATAATAATAATAATAATAATAATAATAATAATAATAATAATAATAATAATAATAATAATAATAATAATAATAATAATAATAATAATAATAATAATAATAATAATAATAATAATAATAATAATAATAATAATAATAATAATAATAATAATAATAATAATAATAATAATAATAATAATAATAATAATAATAATAATAATAATAATAATAATAATAATAATAATAATAATAATAATAATAATAATAATAATAATAATAATAATAATAATAATAATAATAATAATAATAATAATAATAATAATAATAATAATAATAATAATAATAATAATAATAATAATAATAATAATAATAATAATAATAATAATAATAATAATAATAATAATAATAATAATAATAATAATAATAATAATAATAATAATAATAATAATAATAATAATAATAATAATAATAATAATAATAATAATAATAATAATAATAATAATAATAATAATAATAATAATAATAATAATAATAATAATAATAATAATAATAATAATAATAATAATAATAATAATAATAATAATAATAATAATAATAATAATAATAATAATAATAATAATAATAATAATAATAATAATAATAATAATAATAATAATAATAATAATAATAATAATAATAATAATAATAATAATAATAATAATAATAATAATAATAATAATAATAATAATAATAATAATAATAATAATAATAATAATAATAATAATAATAATAATAATAATAATAATAATAATAATAATAATAATAATAATAATAATAATAATAATAATAATAATAATAATAATAATAATAATAATAATAATAATAATAATACATATAATAATAATAATAATAATAATAATAATAATAATAATAATAATAATATTAATAATAATAATAATAATAATAACAATAATAATAATAATAATAATAATAATAATAATAATAATAATAATAATAATAATATTAATAATAAAGACATATATAAAAAGAAGAAGAAAAAGAAGGTTTACTCAGAGTAGGCTGCCAGAAAAGCTCAAAATCTAGAGCTATTATTTAAATTAGTAGTATTTGTTAGTTAGGGAATTATTATTAATAGATAGATTATATTAGATTAGATCTTGTATAAGTGATTATTCTTATAATAGCGATAGTGAAAGAGATATGGATACAGAGCACTCTGGGCAAGGTTAATAATAATAAAGAATATATAAAATAAACAAATAATAAGTTCGATAATAAAAATAAAATAAAAAAACTATTTTCAATGTATGTTTAGCTATGGAAGTCAAGGATTTAAACGAGTAGTTAGTTATTAATATTTTAAATAAAATCTAAAATTACTTGATTTTTTTTTAACTTGTCACGGACGGCTACCGTTACATCCTTACGGGCAGACCGTCACTGTCTACCGATAAATACATGAATCTATATATATATCTATATTATAATATATATATATCTATAAAAGTTAACCTCATGCATCTTTCTTCATAATGATCATTACCCACATCTCTTAATTCCATCATAGTTATTAGTTCATTCATCCTTGCCAATAATCGTTATTTAGATGAGGTTTTATTGTATATTGGTAGCTGAAAGGTCCATCTCCAATTCATGGCCGCCCTTCCCAACAATGCAATCAAAATCATCATCCAAATAATGGATCCACATTCACTCATTATTCATCACGCTTATGGAACAATAACCTATCACCTCTTCCCAGTCCTTCTAACATACAAAGTCTATACCAGGTAATTTGAATTGGGTTATCTTTAATTTAATCTCATTGTATTTTCCTGTTTAGGAGGGCTGCTTAGCAATTTTTGTTTGCCTTAATTATAGATTTTGTTTATTGTTTTGTGTTTATTGATTTTATTAATCATCAATCCATCTTTAACTATATTCATGACTAATAAATAAATGGGTGTTTAGGGCTTCAAAGCAATTTGATATTTGATATAGATATAGATATTTAGGTATATGGTGAAAGACTTCCCCTCAATGCATCGATCCACCAGTTATATATATTAACATCAATCTAATTCATTTAGCAAATAAAAATAATTATGAGGCCTTATGTATTTCAGTAGATCAATCCATCAGTTGCAAATGAATTGATTGTTGTGCAACACACCAGTTTCATGCAATAACAAATGGTGAGTGTTTCTCATCTTTTATTATCATTTGAATACTTTTAGTAAATAAATATTGTTATTTCTCCTTAGAAAATAAATTATGTTACTTTTGCTTTTTATTTGTTAAATTATGATTTGGGTTTAAAGAATGTTGAATTGTTATTGTAAAAATGTGTTACCTTTTGTTGGTGATGATATTATAATTCAAGAAAGTGATGCTCACGAAACTATAATGGGATGAATCAATTGGGATTAGCAGTGAGGTGTTAGCGGTGAATACAAGTTTTCATAGTTGGGACAATGAATTATCTTTATTACCATTGAAGACAATGATCATTGAACTTATATTTTCTTTTACAGTGGCGACGGCTCCACCACCCTTCCGGTTCCTGGCTATGGATGATTAAACCTTTTTGCTTCAAACGATTTGGTTTCACGAACATATACAAAGCTTCAAAAGATATTAAAAGCTCCAAGGCTTGCTTATATTCATATCCCATTTCAAATATGCATATTTTGATCGGTGAAACTTTAATGGTGTGACACAAGAAAGGATTAGCTCTGCTTCTATAAATTATATATGAATTCCCTGGTATGCTAAATGTATTTCCCAGTGGTTCATTAATTATGTCTGTCTATCAATGCGGGTGAAATTAAACTTCTTTGTGCTTCATGGATTGGGATAGTAGTTGTAATATTAATGGAATTATGGTGTCTTTGTCTGCATTTTAGATAGTAAGTAATTATGGTCTTTTTTCAGTTATAGATTAATAAGCTAATATTGGAGAAAACAATCTACAAGGAGATGAGCATATTTGGTCTACCACAGGGGTTCAACTAGGAGACCCACTTGGACCACTTCTTTTCGCCCTTGTTCTGTACCCTTTTGTGCATCAGGTCAGAGACAGGTGCAAACTTCTTCTTCATGCCTGTATCTTGATGATGGGACTGTAATTGGAGATTCAGAGGAGGTGGCCAAAGCGTTGGATATCATTAGGGTGACGGGCCCATCTTTGGGTTTGGAACTCAATATTAAGAAAACAGAGTTATTTTGGCCTTCTTGTGATGGTAGGAAGTCTCGTAAAGGCCTTTTCCCTGATGACATTGGAAGGTCGTTATTGGGTGTGAAACTTCTTGGAGGAGCTGTTAGTAGAGATGGGAGTTTTATTAGTGGGCTAGCAAAGAAGCGAGCTGCTAATGCTGTTGATTTGATGGGCCTTCTTCCAAAGCTTGGAGACCCGCAGAGTGAGCTGCTCCTACTCTGATCATGTATGGGTATTGCCAAACTTTTCTTTGGCCTAAGGACCTGCCAACCTATTCATATGGAGGAGGCTGCATGTCTATTTGACGAAGGATTGCGCAGGGCGATTGAGGACATAGTTGTTTGTGGGGGTCCTTTTTTTGGAGACCTCCAATGGAGACTTGCTTCCTTACCTATTAGGTATGGGGGTTTAGGGTTGTATTCGGCAGTTGAGGTTTCATCTTATGCATTTGTGGCATCGAGGGCCCAATCTTGGGTGCTACAGGACCATATTTTACGGGACAGTGGTTTATGCGGTATGGATTCAGATTATACTTGTGCTTTGGCTTGTCTTCGTGATACGATTCCAAACTTTGACTTCGGCAGGTTTCACTAACAAGGACACCGCCCCCCTAAAGCTCAACATGCATTGGCGAGTGCCCTTTTTAGTAAAATCGTCCAAGATATGGAGGTACACTTTGACATGACCACTAGACAAAGAGCCATTTTTAAGTGTCTACAGGCACCACATGCTCAGGATTTTCTCCTTGTTCTCCCTATAGAAGGGTTAGGACAACATATGTCACCTGTGGAGTATCGCACAATCCTCAAATACCGCCTCATGATCCCCCTATATCCTAATGATGAGATATGCCCTATTTGTCGCAAGGTGTGTTTGGATTCTTTTGTGGAGCATGCAGTTCACTGTAGAGACCTCCCGGGGTTTAAATACCGACATGATTTGGTTAGGGATGTTCTTTTTGACATTTTCAAGCGTGCTGGGATTTCTGCTAAGAAAGAAGCGCCAGTGATTTTTTGACCGACCCAACGGAAGGAAGATCAACCCTAAGACCAGCTGACATTTTGGTCTTTGGATGGATGAGAGGAAAACATGCATGTGTGGATCTTACGGGGGTCTCCCCTCTCGTGGGCTTAGGGTGTGGTATGTTCACAGTGGGTCATGCTGCTTCATGCAAAGTGGCCAAACATGAGAAGGCGTGTCTGGATAATCAACACGTATTTATACCATTTGCATTTGATACATTTGGGTTTCTCGCACCTGAGGCCGTTGAGTTACTTAGTAGGGTCCAACGGGTCATGCACACTAACGTCATGATGCCAAGATACATGAATGTAGTTTTTAAACGTCTTGGTTTTTCCATTCAAAAAGGGTTAGCGGCGCAGCTTGTTGAAATACAAAAAACTTAAGCTATTTAAATACAAAATGAGGTGGGGGGGAAAAACATTACCAACACAAAACAAAGAGAAGGACATCCACCAGAAGCAGAAAAAAAACAAACTAGGAAAAATAAAAAAGGGAGCAAACCAAAAAGGAGGGAGAGAGGAAGGGACAGGATACACCCCCACCCCCCCCCCCCCCCCCCCCCTATCCCTATGTAAAATTCTTAAGTTGAATGAAAGTATTCTTATATTAAAAGCTAATATTGGAGAAAACAATCTACATTAAAAATGTATAATATATTTGCAATGATGTTTGAGGTACGAAATGCGAACTGACAGATTTTCATAAATCTTTATGTTGGTAACCTCTTATGATATGTTGGACCCGACTTTTATATCACATCATTGTGAACTAATTGTTTGGCACCTACATAGTTCCATTTTTTTCTTCATGTCATTTCAGTTTTTTAGTAGTATCCCACGCTTACTCTTTGCTATAATGTAGGTTCCGCTTGAAGTAGTTTCAATGACAGTGCAGATGGTCAAGAAGTAAGAATTCTTCTTAAACAGTTCAAAGCGATCACTCTTTTTTATTTGAACATCTGTTCAAAGACGGTTGTTAATTTCAGTTCCATATTTATAAATATTCAATAGTTTTAGACTAGGAACTGTTAGGGATATTATAGTTTTGATTTAAATTGTAATAGTCAGCTTTAACATTACTATATTAATACCATTTAATAGCATATCTCATCTATTTCAGTTATTATGAGTACAGGACATTATTCAAATGGTGTTTTGCAGGTTGTACTCGAGCCTGTAGCTAAAATCACACATAAGAAGACTGATAAAAATGACACTCAAGAAACGACGTAATCTTATCATGCCTATTGTGTATTCCCTGTTGTAGTTGATTGAATTCTAACTACTATACTATTAGTTAGTGTAGCAGAATGTCACCCCTTATAATTGTCCAAATGCTACTGTCCAAATGCCATCACTGCATATGGTTAGAAGAGGATTTTATCCAAATAGTTATTAAGTTATAAGTTCCTCATCGTTTGTTTTTTTCTTTTATATTTTTGCATATTGGAATTGTTTATGATGAAGAGTTGTTTGAGCTACTAGCTATGGCTTTGTTGTCCGGCACTTCAAATAAAATTAAACAGTCATGGGAGCTTTTTAGATGAAGGATTGACCTGTAAAATATATAAGTGAAGTGCAATGCATCCATGTCCATTTTGTGATAAAGAAAGTGAAGTTTAAATGGCAGTGTATATATATTCCTATCTAATTTGTAACTTTTTATAATTGGTATATCGTTATGAGTAATTAGTGAGTCAACTTAATGATTTAATAGTGAGTTTTAGACTGGGTGTTATGAGTTAGAATATATTAAATAGGGAAATTCGTATAGGAACGCCATAAGTTGATTCAGATTTTCCCTATAACATTCATTAAATTTATTTGCGCTTATCTATATTTACTTTTATATTATAACTTTGGCCAACAAATTTGTGACAGTTGGAATTCTGCAGTTATTACTTCTATTCTACCTCTTAACTTCTATTGCTTTTTAACTACAGGCACCAAAATGGTAAAAATATGGGTTTTCAAAAATCTTTCACCTAACGGTGTTAAATTGCGGAACTAAAGACTGTAAAAGTCAAAACCGATAAAAACATTTCGGTTTCTGCATTTAGTTGGTGTTACATGCCATATCAAATAATAGTTCAAATGAAAACCCAACGGTTGCCCAACATTAAACAACCGTTCACACGTTACTACATAAATTCGACATCAAAATGAAATATAAACAAAAGTCTCCATAATAAGCAACTATGGGTAGCTAAGGGATCTGCATGCATTCTACCCACGCTCTCACGTCCTGCATCTACTAGTCCTTCAAGCTAAACCTGAGGGAACAACCACATTAAAGAAACAAGTGTTAGCTATAAAAATAGCTAAGTAAGATAACACTTAATTTAAAAGCATTTGTCCAATTAAAACATTTCTTCATTATTAGACAAACTCATTAGGCACAACACACAACACACCTAACTGCATATCAACTTCATATCAATTAGGATAATCATCCTAAATGTGCCTATCCTGCATTAGTTCACACATTGTCACACATATCTTCGTTATCTGCATATAAGTGTGCCCTGCATCACACCCGACTAGATGATCAACCAAAAGGCTAATCATCGTGCGTCGTTAAGGAATGGCAAGCCAATCCAAGAGTAATCCGTATGTGGAGGTTGGTCAAACCCCTCGTATTACTCGCCCTGCATTAATAAGACCATGTTGCAAGGAGCCACCCAAGCAACAGCTACGTCAACGTACTCGTCCGGCTAAGACTTGTACGGGTTAAGCTTAACACTTTCCCTGCATTATATTTACGAGCTCGATTTCACACATAATAGTTTAGGCAACACACATAACCTAAACATAATCACACATTACCTTCATTTCGTTTGGGCCCTTAAACGTGCAAGTGACATGGCAACCTACTATGTCTAGTGAGCTAGGTGTACAAGCCATGTAAGCATGCATATATCACACATCAACTTCATTTCTACATTTCATTCATGATAAGATACTTCATAATACCACATAACTGCATAACCATACACTTCATTAAGCAATACTTCATTTCACTACATTAGGGACTGCATTTCAGGTCTCATGGTCAACTACATAACCCATAATACCTCCCGTGTAACCCCATATGCCCACATGCAATATAAAGATACCAAATGGAAGTATTTATGATTTGAAACCAGCTTTTCGTTGAATCCCTCAGCGTGTCAAAGTAGTGTATCTTACCTCGGCGTAGTCCACAACAATCAACAACTAGTTACAATGCAAGTAACTATGCTCGTCTACCTATAATTAGTGAACAAGCATTAGACAACTACATTCTCACGTTACTAAGGTCATAAACTAGACCCCACACACTTTAAAGACTCACTTTAGTTTCAGGTCTAATCTACGTGTCAAACGACGTTACAATTCAAAAGTTAACATTCTCTGAAAATAGGTGAGTTGCGCCGCAACCTTGTTGCGCCGCAGCTCAAGCCTTTCGTTGCGCCGCAATGCCTTTCATTGCGCCGCAACCTATCTTTCTGGAATTGAGTTGCGCCGCAACTAAGAGTTGCGCCGCAACTCCCCTCCAACCTGCACTTTTACAAAAATCGTTTTTCAATCCAATTCGACCCCAAACGACTCCAGGTCTATAATACAGATTAAATACACCATAATCCTTCATATTTAACCCATTACAACGCATTTCAATCATTAATTACACCATATATGGCTTTAATCCAACAAAACTACTATTAATCTTCATTAATCGATTCCCCCATAATCCAATAATTATTCCTAATGACTCATAATATCAAAAGGACCTGAAAACGATAACATAATACCTTCTTTACCTGTAGATCACTAAAGGGATGCAAATCACTTGACAAAACACACTCGAATCACACGTAGGAAAGCTTTTCGGCTTGCAATTGATGGGGAATGCTATGGGAAGGCTTAGGGCTTGTTTTGAGAGTGTAATGGCTGCAAATGACAACCCTAATGACACCCCTAACTTCATTAACCCGTTTTTGACTTTCCACATATGTCAAAATTAGTCCCTAGGCTTCCTAATGCTTCATTACTAGTCACAAACTTCACTAATGACCATATACTACATATACCCTTCATTAAATGTCACTACATAGACATTAATCCACATTTTACACACATTTATACTTCATTAACATTTAGGCTTTCAAGCCTCACACATAACACACAATAACTACGTTTAAGTATTAAATCTACAATAGACTTAACGACACACATAATGTTGACTTAACGGCATTAGTCAACTGTTAAATAAAAAGTTTAGGATGTTACAATTACCTCCCCCTTAAGAGGATTCCGTCCCCGGAATCTCATCCTTTATGTAGGATAGTAAGGCTATTTCACTGCGGCTGATTTACACATAGACCATTGAGTAGGCTATGCACAACCTGTATTTATGAATGCCCTATAATAATTAGTATTGATATTTTAACATGACAAGTTTTCCTTATCAAACTACAAAGGTATCACAAATAAAATTAGACATATTACTAGAAAGCAACAAATGTTTGTTCAAGATATGAAAAGTTTCTGCGCTAACGGACCAATTATCTTTGAATGTTCATAAGTACAATACAGGCAAACACCCCTGGATCAACAGCTAATATGATCACTTACATAAGCTTCCGACACAATTAGTATATTTGGAGCTTAGAAGACATCAAGTTAAATGATAATTTCATAAGAATTGATAAACACATCGTAAATCATGTAATGGAATATTGAACACATGACTCCCAAGTATAGATACGAAGTTTGCTAGAATCACGATTCTTAACTATAGATACGGAGTTTGTTAGAGTTCTTTATGTGCGATTTTCACTTGCCCGATCCATCTATTTTTCCACATTTATTTTTCAACTTCCTTTTACTTCATTTGGTTTACTTTATATGATACGAGTAGTTTCCAACATATTTATTTGTTTGGGGAGGTTGCTTGCAGCTTTATAAGAACACCATCCAGTACAAGTACATTAAGGAAACTGTTGATCCTTACCAGAAGTGTAGCCACGTTGATGCAGAGCGGGCGATACCCTCACAAATCAAGAGACGTGCATGACTGGATCTAAAGATTTACACGTGGCCACAAATACGATGGTCTCTGTTGGTTTATAAAGAACTTTGTATATGCCTTTAGTGGAAAAAACGATGGTCTCGGTTGATGGTTTGATAACAACTTCTCTACAGTGCATTAATGATCCCATTGAATGCATCAAGAGTAACCGTTTTTGAGATATCAGTGAAAAGTCTCAGCTTATGTTCTTGAAAACCTGACATCTCATCTTCTTCTTTAATTAAACCTTCTTAATAGCTTGGTATCCTCTTTTTTAGATGTATTAATCACTATCGATAAACATTTTAGATTTGAGAGGTTTTATGGATTTATGCATTAAAAACACACTTCGACCCCATTTGACCCTTTTTACCCTCTCACCCATTGGGCTATTAGGGGATATGATAGCCTGATTTGGTCTGATTATATTTATGTTTTCTTATCTGGAACTTTACTTTTGCTTTCACAATAAATCTAAATTTTTATTTCGCAGCTGCTTATTTTGTGCGGCGCTGTACCCAGATTATTAATCTGGTTAGTTTTGCTTTTAAAATAATTCTAAGTTTCTGTTTTTGTGAGTGGCCTACTTATTCATTCTGGATTTCTTACCCACCTTATATTATTTCCAATCGCTTATACATCTTTGTTAGACAATTATATCCTCTTTTTGTGTGTCATTAATGCTCCTCTTTAGTAGGCAAACTAATCATCTACGTATAATTTAACTCTTCAATAAAATCAACGACTTCAATCATGAAACAACTTCCCTTCATCCCTGCCGTCCAACGGACGGGTTTTAAGCCCTCGTAATATAAAAAAATATATGTAATAAGATTACAATAAGTCATAATTCTTTTTGTCATTATTATCGATATTAGTATTAGTGGTTGACCGAGTTTTTATTGTTTGATTTACAAAATTATTTTTATTTGAGTAAATTTATATAAGTAGCAACTTACAAATCTTAATATCTCTACATGAATTAATGAAAATATGAATACATATTTTCATCGTATATCAACTATACATATAAAATGAAAAGATGAACATAAAATTTTATCCTAATCGACTATATATAAGGAATTAGGTTTGTTTTTATCGACATTCATGTGTATTAATGTTTGTGGTATTTTATCGAGGAAAGAGTTTTTGTCTCTCAAAACAAAAGAATGAAATAATTAAATAGATGTGTATATAACTCTATATATACAATGAAGAATAATTTATTTGTAAAAGTATGTCTGAATTTATGATTGATAAGAATATTGAAACTTATCTTAAATCAAAGTTATGTTATTTATCCTTATTAATAAATAAAAATAGACTAAAAATAATTCCATATTAAAAAAATATTTCACATTAAATTATAAACTTTAAAAAAAATTATTTATTAAATAAAATTCAATTATATGTAGATTAATTTTATAAATTTATAAAATGAGAAAGTAAAGAAAAAAATATATATATTCAAGATCATTTAAAATTCAATTTTATGGCTTTGTATATGGGCATTATTAGATATGTAATCAAAGTTTAAAATTTTTTATAGAGTTGTTGGATGTTATTGTTTGCTCCATGCTAGAGAAAAAAAAATGTAAGGGTATTTTTATTTTTTAACGATTAAGTGACTGAATTGATAAATAATGTTTGTATGATTAAGTCAATACATATTTTTTGTTAATTTAAAAAAACAAACATTTTTTACAACTTAATGGATTAAATATTTTTGATTAAGTCACGACTTATTTATTAAGACATTAACAAACACTATCTGGAAAAAGCAAAGAAAAACAAAAGTTTTGTGGCTCAAACCAAAATATTCAAAGTTTGGTGGGAAAAGAAAATAATGTAGCCAAGGTTTTCTTCAAATGTAATTTATGAAGTCAAACATATTTTGTCCACAACGAATCATCTATCTAGGCGGTTGCTTTGTAACTTTTTTGAGCAAATGCTAAGAAACTGTTATTAAAACTTTCCATATGAACGCAACCGACTAAACTTTTTTGGATTATATAACAAAAATTTATTTTATGTCATCGTTCATTCGTCCACACCGTTATAATAAACGCGTATAAGGTAATAACTAAATTCGAGGTTTTAAAACCCTAATCGTTTGTTCTGTTCGTCTTTTAATTCGTCATCATCCACAGGTATGTTTATTATTACATCTTAATTGATTAATTTTATAATTAACATAAACAATTTGGTCAAATCTCAAACTTTTTATGTCAATTATAACTTCTATAACTACATAATATATATATACATATATATATATATATATATATATGTTATATGCATGATGCATGTGTGATATAATAATATATTATTAGAATCTTTTAATCACTTTCAAGGTGTCTTATTGTTTCAGGTTCTCGGTTCTGAAACGGTTGCTTGAATAGAAAAAATCTCATCCGTTTACCCGTTTTTTTATTTTTATTTATTTCAATTTTTTTTCTTCTAATTTTGAATTAATGGTGACAGAAAATATATATAATCAAGCGGATTGGTTAGCGGTTCGGACATGAAGCATTATGTAGCAGGTTATGTGATTTACGCGGATGGGACGCGTGTCGTGGGGCCGGCCACGAAGAGGTTCTTGACGGTTTGATCGAACCTGCAAGGGCCTATAACGAAATTTTAGAATGGCGGTTAAATTTATAAGTTTTTGTATTTTCTTGAGTTTTTTTTAAAGGAAAAGGAAAGAAAAGATAAGAAAATTTATCTTTTTGCATTCTTGAGTTTTTTTCTTATAAGAAAAGAAAGTGTAAGAAAGGGAAAGTCATGGTTTTTTCCATCAAAAACTTTTCTGCCATATTTGGGCAGATTTGGATGGAAAAGGTTATATGATCCTGTAAAATTACATATTTACCCCTAAACCAACAGCTAATTAACTCTTTCTTCTCCACTACACAATTAATCACAAAATTATTCTTTTCATTTTCAACTTTAATATGAGGTTGTAAATTATTGTTTTTATCATGGTGTTCATTTTCAACTTAAATATGAGGTTGTAAATTATTGTTTTTATCATGGTGTTCATTTTCAACTTAAATATGAGGTTGTAAATTATTGTTTTTATCATGGCAAGTAACTGCCAAAGCTTTATCAGTGTGAGAAACGTTCAGCACAGAGGGTTCATCACTTCAGCTTTAGATGGAGATGACAAAACTTATAAATTGCAGTGTGAGAAACGGTCTATAATTCAAATGTGTATTTTGTTTTATTGAATAATTATATAAAAAGGACATAACTGTAAATATATATTTTTTTTCTTTTCTTTTTCTTTAATTAATTTTTTAAAATCTTTTCTTTTCTTTAGTTTTCTTTTCAACTCAAGAATGCCTTTTTTTATATAATTTTCTATCCTTTCTTCCCCTATCTAATCTTTTCCTTTCTTTTCTTTTAAAAAAAACTCAAGAATACAGTGTAAAAGGATATATTGAACGAAGAGGCTTTGAAATCAAATTTCTACCCCTCTATTTAGTTAAAAGGTAAAGGTACGAATATCACTTCCCAAAGGTAAAACATATTGATGGATTGGTATAAAGCCAAAGTTAGACTTTTTTTTTTTTTTGTAAAGTTAGTTTCGATTCAGACGTGTTGGAGGCAATTTTAACCAGCGATTTGTTGGACCTCCAACCCCCTCCTTATGGAAAATACCTTGAGATGAGAAACCCAAGACTCGAACCCGAGACCTTGGGGAAAACTCACCTCCGGGACCCACATAGTTAATTTAGAAGATACCCCTGTCCAACTCACCTACGTGGAGTTGGTTGCCAAAGTTAGACTTAAGTAAAGGAAATGAATGTCCAATGTTGTTTTCATGAGTTTTGTGATTCAATACTTTCGGGTTTTTTATAGAGTAAAGATCGAATCTCTGTTTCCACATGCAATGATAATATCAGTTAGAGGTAAAACTTGAACCTGAGAAAACTGAACCGTCAAAACCAATAACTGATTGGTATGGTTTTCATTTGTTAAAAACCAAATGGATCGGTTTGGGTATCGGTTTCATATGCCAAAAAACCGATTAAAACCGAACAGAACCGAACCAAATATAATTTAATTTATTTTATATTTATATCATATTATATTTATATTTATTACTTATAGTTAGTAATATATTAATATATATAAAAACTTTTTTCTTATGGTATAAATGAAAACGCAAACAATTTGTTTTTAAATAAAATATACCAATTTTAACACATAAAAGATACAAGTAGGTAATAAAAAGCATCCGTATATTTTTGTTTTATATATCATATTTTTTTCCTTAATAATTGAAAGTTAAATTTATAACATACTAAACTAAAAGTGTAAAAAAAAAAAGATTAACATAAAAACCAAAACTAAAACCGAAACCGACCCAAACCGAACCGAATCCAACGGTTTTGGTTTTATAAAAACCGAATGGATCGATTCGGGGTTTCGGTTTTAGGCCAAAACCGGCCTAAACCGTTACATGCTCACCCTATTACCAATGATCAAAACCACGTTGTTTTAAATGTGGACTTCTCTAAATTTTGGTGTAACCAGTATGTTCTCAATAAGACTATTTGTAACTTTTTTACTTACATGAGCATCACCTTTGTACTTTTTCACTTTATCTATTTACCTTTCATTTAGACATTATTTTTGTTTAATTAAAACACAATACACTATAATTAAAAGTTACATATTTTATATAAGAGTAAATTTAATTTAAAGATAACTAGACTTAAGCCCATGCAATACGGCGGTGGTGAGGGTAAT
The DNA here is from genome assembly GCA_034093135.1 of Erigeron breviscapus. Classification (NCBI taxonomy): domain Eukaryota; kingdom Viridiplantae; phylum Streptophyta; class Magnoliopsida; order Asterales; family Asteraceae; genus Erigeron; species Erigeron breviscapus. Next base: position 19,842,679 of record CM067173.1, read on the forward strand.
GGTGGCGGCGACGGGTGGTAGGGTGGTGGCGACAGGTGGCGGTGGTAGTCGGCAGTGGGGCGGCGATGGTGGTGAATGTAAAAGTAATTGATGTTAAAGGTGGTAGTGTAGTTGTTTTAAGGTTGAGGGATCTATATTGTAAACTAGTTCATTAAGAGTGTTAGAAGTATATTAGATAGAAATATTTAAATTAGTGAATAAAAAAAAGGGTATTTTTGGTTTTTCAAAGGCTTAAAGATTAAGAAAAAAACAGAGACATTTACTTTATGGAAAATGATTGATCCTCCTAAACATTAGCCTAAAAATCCTCCTAAAACCTTATGAATGCGACAAGTGAATTCCACTTAATCTTTTTCCTAATCCCCCCTTAAATTTTCACATGTCATCATCCAATAAGTTAGGAGGATTTTTAGGTTAATGAATTAAAAGAATTAATCATTTCCCTTACTTTATTAGATAGATATCTGGAAATGATAAATCCCTCTAAAAATCCTTCTAATATTTTAACTATTTGACAAGTGTCCTCCACAAATTCTCTCTTCTAATTTCATCCTTTGATTTTGACAAATGTCAACAATCTTATAGTTATGAGGTATTTTAGGCCATTTAGTTAGGAGGATCAATCATTTCCTATAGATGACATGATTTTTAAAAGGAAAATGATAAATCCTCCTAAACATTAGCCTAAAAATCCTTCTAAAACTATAAGAAGGTGACATGTGGTATCCACTAATTCTCTTTCCTAATCTTGCCCCTTGATTTTTCCACATGTCATCATAGGATTATTAGGCTATTTAGTTGTAAGGATTAATCTTTCTCATTTTAAAATGAGAAATGATAAACATAGCCCCAAGGGCTATGGTTAATTTGTTAGGACATGTTTAAAAGTGTTGTACATTTAATCTAATTACCTCCTGAAAATATGCATAAATATCAGTGTACAACGATATTATGCATGTCTAAACAAATTAACCATAGCCTCGGCGGCTATGTTTAACATTTCCATTTTAAAATTGATAGAAAAAATTATTTTCTAACATGAATTGAAACGAGTTGACTCAGTTGTGACTCGTCTTTGAATCAAAATAGAAGATTCCGGAATCCAACTAATTAACGATCACCATCAAACCCAAATTCTTAGCAAACAAGAAATTGAAAATTTAATCAAGAAAACAAGACTTTTGGGGTTTAATAACATCACCATCAAAACCCCATCATCATGTAAAACAAAACTGTAAATTCAATCTCATTTTTCATCAGTCAATTTTTGTCTGACCCAAATTCAATTAGTACCCACTTCATTTAAAGCTTATCAAAACCACCTTTTTGTTTCATTTTAAAAAGAAAACCCAAATCATAACATTTCTTGTTTTCATTGGCAGAAAGATGTTGCACTTTCCAGATCCTTCAAAACTCAGAACCAAAAAGGTGAATCTTTATATACATATACACCTATATATGTATACATTAGTATGTGATTACATTTATTTATTATTTCTTTGAATATTTTAGACATTTTTTTGGGTGTATGATATGATGGGTTATTTAGATTATGCTATACTTCAAAAAGGATTGTATCTTTATGCGAATTTTATTGTTATGTGAGTTTTTTGGGAGTGTTTTGTTCGAGTGATTATCTGATTATTGCGTTTTAGAAAATTTAGATAATTGAGAATGGTGTGGTTGGGAAGTTATTATTGTGTTTTCGTAGGGAAGAAACCTATTACGTTGGACGTGCTTTTTGAAAATGCGGTTATCAAGAATTAGTTTTGATCACTTTGTGATCATTGTTAGGATCAGAATCCAAACACCCTTAAGTCACAAGAATTAGTTTTGAGCACTTTGTGATTCACCTTTGAGTGTTTGTTTATGTTTTGAGGAATTTGGGGGTGTTAGGCGTTGCGTTTGTGTAATGGCATGTTTAGAAAACGATGTTTTGAAAAGCCGGTCTCAACTCCTAATCTTATTAAAACTGTATCCTTTTAATAAAAATGTGTTTTCTCTTAAATGAAAGATAATCACAGTTTGCAAATGCAACTAATAGATAAGTTTTACAAGTTACAATCTAAAGCACCCACTAAGATTGCCTGTTCAAGTGTTTATTAGATTTTTTTTTATAAAACATATAAGTAACTTTAAGCGTTTGGATAAAACTGCGTATGTGTTTAGTTCAGAGTAAGTATCATTAAAGAAATATATAACTAACATAGGTTTGATTTGGACAGATTGTGTTTGAAGCTGTATACCGTGCGCAAGATTCGGGGACTCTGGAACAACTAAAAGAGTTAAGCTCTAAGAGGGTAAATGTTGAATCTATCAACAAAAACAGCTCCATCACGGATGCAATTGCAAGGGAAATGTCCGGGGGATTGACTTCTCAATGTGAACAGGTAACATTCTATGATAACACTGTCTTGTATTGCTATTTTTGACCTTGTAACATTGTGAAATTGTGAATTTTTTTTTTGTATTATCAGGATATTCGAAAGCTAGAACTATATCTGCCGTTATTGGAGAACTTGGTTCACCATGTTGATTTAATTAGTGATGACCCACGGGTGATTCGTTGGAATGAAAGTCTGAAGATAAGGTGGACTAGTCCTCTTAGTCCTTCATCTTTCTTCAACCTCATGGGTCCAAGGTTCTTTCAGATTGATAATTTGCGGTTTGAGCTTGGAAACGTTTTGTTCTTTTATGGTGCAATGCTCCGAGAACGGGCTTCTCAAGTGCTATTGACAGGTAGGAAGTAAATTTCTGAAAAGATTCATATGTTTAATCATTTCTACTGCAAATTGCATATAAGATAGCCCACATTGGGACATTGTTTTTGTTTTGGGTAGTTATCTCTGCATTCACCCATGATAGGGCGACCATCGTTGAAAATTTGATTCGAAGTAACTGGCTATGTTAATTGATACTGGGCATGTTGTCTGAGAAGTGAAAAGTGGTTAAGTTAGAAGATAGCCTTTCATTTAGTACAGATAGATAGTGTTGTCTGATATAGAAGTAAACCAAAGTTCGTTACTTTTTATGCAATTTGCCCTTAGATGGTTATTGATAAGTTATTCTTTTTGCTTATTATGAATGGTTATAGATTTAGTACAATCGGTGTCCCTATTCAGAAAAGCCGCAGGGGTTTATCATTATTTGGCTCATGATGTTCTTCCATCTTTAAAAGATGCACTCACCCCCGAAGGTCCACCTGAAGCAACTGCACCTGTTTCTTCGGTTATGAGTTTCATTTGCTTGGCCGAGGCTCAGGTCAGGGTTTAAGCTTCCATTTTTCATGTTATATTTGATGCTTTTTGTAAATTTTAAACATAAAAATAATTATAGTTAGAATGCAGATAGCAAGTATAATGAAGGCTGAAGAGAAACGAATCTCTGATGGACTTTTGTCGAAGTTGCATTATGGTGTTGTATTGTTATTCGATGAGGCAGCCAATCATTTTAAGACAGCAGCCACAGAATGCAAAGATTTCTCGCCAATATTGATGGTATATATGAAGTTTTGATTTAGAACCGTCACATCCGTATGTAAAGATTTTGTGGTTCTTATCTATTTGGTTATTTGTGCAGGATTACATTTCTTGTTCTAAGGTGGTGCATGAGTTAAGAAGTTACAAGTACATGGCACAAGCTCTAAGAACGGATGGACTGATTGGAACTGCAATTGGTCTCCTCCGCCTGGCATTAAAAAATGTGCAAAAGAATGTGGGAGGGATGGAGTCATGGCGAATGGTTATCAAGCAAGAAAGGGAAACTCTGTCTGATTTGCTAAGAGAGTTTGAGAACGAGAATGGGTTTGTATGGCAAGAAAAAATACCCTATGATGAAAATTTGCCGTTGCTAGAAGGCAAAAAGATGGCAACTTGCATCCCTTATCATCCTGAAAAATGGGAAAGAACTCTAGCTCTGAAGATATAAACGTATAATACTTCCACACAAGCGGAAAGTTAGTTATTTCCACAACGTTGTCTGTTATATTACTTTCCTTCACTAGGATTTTCAATTTGTTGCTTGGATTATGAGGTGATTGAAGAGGCAATTTGTACTTGTCGAATATACGATCATGCTGGTGAATTGAGTGACAGTGGTAGGACGTTAATAGGTGGCCGGGGTACATAGATGTATGATAGTAGTTGGTATATATGGTGGTGAATTGTGAATCGAACGGCTCATTTGTTTCTATTTTGGTTATACCAATTGTTATTGATATCATATTTTGGAGGAAACTAAATGCAAATAGAGGCTTTTGTTAATCTTTTTACCTTCGTTGATAAACATAATTTAATTTACAAAATTAGAACCTTTAGATTATATATGTATAAGCGTGTCGCGGAAACAACACAATAAACCAAACTCAGATACACATTCACATATCTAACGAGATGAATTATTATAACTAATAAAATTGCAGGGGCATAAACGAGTTGAGCTTTCAATGAGCTATTGGAGTTCGAGTATAGTAGTTTTCAAACTCGAGTTAAACTCGTTACACAAGTGGAGCTTAATTAATTAATATTTGGCTCGTCTCATTTGAAAGTTTGTTTGGTTATTCAAATCGAGTGAGATATTCGAGCTTCACGAGTCACGCAAGCCCAACGAGGTTAGCTAAAGTGAGTTTTATGAGTTTTTCAAGGATAAGATAAATTTATTCATTATCAACAAATGAAATTATCCGAGTTCAAGTTAGATTAATTAGACAAGTTTATAAATTCAAGGTATTGAAATATAACTAAATAAAAACGGCTAAATAACATAAAGTCTACCAAGCTCAAACAACAACTAAATATTCGAGCTCGAACACACTTTTGAAAAGTTATTCGAGTTTGAGCCAAGTTATTTTTAAACGAGCCGAGCCTAAAGTTATTTTAAAAAATTGAACCGAAGGAGACACGTTACTGCTGCTATTGTTCAAGATGGGTCAAGTAATGAATTAAAATATGGTACTAGTAATTTCTTGTTATGTTGTTTCAAAACATTAGGCCGACCTAGGAGACGAAACATAAACCATCACCATAGTTGAAACAGTAACTTCACATAGATCACATTGGAGTGCTACGATTGCCAAAACATTAACCAAATTTATACCAAACTATAGAAAATGGATGATGCTGTTCAAAAGACTGAAAAACTAGTAGAGGTCTACTTCGGCTATGGCGGAGGCTCGATGGAGCTTCAACAACTTCCTAGCAAACATAAACTTACCATTATCACCGCCAAACACTACATCTGAGTGTGGTTGAATAACCATCTTCTTTAGCAAGGGTGAAGAGCCAAGTAAATACTCTATCAAATATACCTCATTCTCTGAACCTCTAAACGAAGAAAACACCACACTCTGTAGTTGTAGCGGTCCCATTGTGTGATTGTCTACCTCTGGGAAAGAAAATGCAGGTGGTGGAACGCCACCATAGTATGCAGCCTACAAAGTTAGATAATAATCAGGTGCACGCATATGAGATATTATGACAAGCAATACGAAACAGGTGCATCAACTCACTTTGATCTTTAAGATCTGCAAATTTGGAGAACCCCGGATCATTTCAAACACACATGATAACATAGTATCACTGCTAAAATCAATTGGGTGTAATGTAAGACTCTTGAGGCAGGGGAAGAAGGTACACCCCCACTTTCTAGCACCAACTTCTCCAATAAACTGTAATAAAATGATGCAAGAAAAGAAACTTTAGTTGGTTACACAGTTCTTAAACCTTCGTGTGATACGGTGTAAAATAAATTTTTATGAGACCCAAATTGGTATTACCTTGTGATTTCGAAAATCCAAAAAAAGCTCTTGAAGTTTAGGAAGATACGTCCCAAGCTGAAAGATACTGGAACTTGTGGTCGCTATATCGTCAAGCTTACACAATGGCAAAGATAACTGTATGAGATTTCCAAGTTTTGCAATCTCAACTAGTTTCACTTTCCTAGTAGGATCCTGATAACTAATTTTTAGCATCTCTGAGTAAAGGGCATTGAGTGATAAATTTCCCACAATTTCCGCCTTCTATTGTTACATGATACATCTTTAAGCTGAGTAGATTCGGAAAACCACAAAAGCTAGGCACTTGATAAAGACAACAATTACGGAGTTTCAAATGTTTCAACTCTAGACAAGATAAAAGATGGCTAGGCAACTTAAGTTTATCTTCATGCATATTTATAAGAGTGAACTCATTCATTCCTTTTTTAGATAAAAACAGAACCCAGTGAATTATATCCTTAAGGTCCGATTCGTTGTCCTCTGGTACATAGAGGACAAACTTTGTTACGGGGCCTTTAATGTGAAGTAAAAGGCTACTTATAATCGTCCAATCATATTCACTTTCCATTTCTTCTACCAACTCAAAGAATTCCTTGTCAGATACGAGTTTGGTGAGCAAAGTCCACTTATGCCTCCAGTTTCTAGCCAAGAGGGCAGTCGCCAAAGCATCTCCCAGTGGCAAACGGTTGAGAATATTAGTGATCACATTGTCCGGCATGGTACTAATGATATCTTTAGATTTAAATTTGGATTCTTTATGTGTCCCATGAACCTGTTCCATTAATCTAAAAACAAGAGAAATATACACTCAATTTATTTATTTTTTGAACAGCAAATATACACTATTACTACAACTAAAATTCACCGTAATAACAAAACAACGAATTATAATGGCAGGACATCTAAAAGCAACATTATACACATAATTTAATCCATGATACCGATGTATATCCAGTTTAATTGTATGTCTTTGGTATTAACTGTAACAAAAGAAATCGTTTTATGGGCTTTTTCCCCTTTTAGTTAAGTTTAAAGGACCATACATTTCTTAAGATCAAGAGCCAAAATTTGAGTAGGCTTCATGGTACGGTTAGTTATCAAACCGGGACAAAATATTAATGCAAACACAGTAGTATATGATTTAGTATATTCGGTATTCGTTTTCTACAATAACATATCAAAATGCATCATAGAACCTAGTCCCTGTTCTTTTTTTAATTAATGGACTTAATAATTAATAACTTAATGTATTCAGTCAAATTTCATGTTTCTTTTTTGACTTAATAAACAAAACTTAATGTATTCAGTCAAATTTCATGTTATTTTTTTACTTAATACATACATACATTATCTATACATTCAGCCACTTAATACATTCAACACTTAATGACTAAAAAAAAAGGCTCTTAATGGAATTAATAACAAAAATATACAATTTCTTTTAAATAAAACTTCTATATATAACGTATAGAATCTTATGTTGGATTCAAACCAAACACGCAAATCCCATTTTAATGGTGCCCTCAACTTTTTGAGTATAAAGCTATCCCTAAATATAGCTACCTTACCCTAACCTGACTACCTGAGTATGTATATATATACTAGTCCTAATACCCGTACGATGTACGGATGACTATATATATTGTTCGATTTGACAGTGGCCATTATGATAACAAAATTTATAAAATATAATCATAAAATATTTTATATATCCACTACACAAAATAATTAAAATTATAAATAATCGTCAACTAAATAATTAAAACTATAAATAATCATCAACTATCATGTTACCAAGTACTCCGTATTATATATCCTTCTTCAAATAAATTTAACTTTACTTTTTAGTTGTAAAAAACCAAAATTATTTAGTTTGTAATAGTGTCACTAACATATGAGAGTCAATATGTTTTTTGAAAACAAATATAGTAATAATAATTAGTGAACAGTTGGACAACAAAAATTTATACCTTATTGTAAGATTTTGTAGTTAAGTTCTTGAACGGAAGATAACATAAACCTGTAATTCCATCAAGTTAACCTGATATTATACTATACTAATAATAATAAGCAAGAAAATATTAAGTTAAAACCCTAAATCCGATTTGCAATAGCCTGGTGTTAGTTGTTCTTGTTTAAGATATGTGGCAATTATTGGTTTTTTCGGCAGTAGCAGCAGGATGCATCTATTTTGCTACTACATATCTATTATGACGAACCATCAACGTCATCAGCATCAGCAACAAATGATAATAATAATAATAATAATAATAATAATAATAATAATAATAATAATGAATATAATAAAATTTTCTAATAATAATAATAATAATGATAATAATAATAATAATAATAATAATAATAATAATAATAATAATAATAATAATAATAATAATAATAATAATAATAAATAATAATAATAATAATAATAATAATAATAATATCAAGTTAACCTGATATTATACTATACTAATAATAATAAGCAAGAAAATATTATTCGATTATCTACCAATATATGTAGTTATGTACGATTATTATTATTTGTCTTTTGTGAAACCTTAAAAAGCAGTAATATGTAAGTGTGTATGCGCACACGAATGATGTTTATTGAAAGATAAAGAAACGGAGAGAGATAAACTAGGAGATGAGACAAAAACGAATAATTAAAGAGAAAATATTTAAAAGTGATAGATTAATTTAAAGTGATTTTGTCAGTAAAATTAGTGATTTACTAACAAATTTTGGGTTTATCCCTTTCTCTAATAAGGATAAACCCCAAAATACTACAACTCAGTAACTTTAGCATGGTACCCGTGTAATGCGGCGGCGGAGGCGGAGACGACGGTCTAGTGTTGTCGGTGACGGTGTCAAGTGGTGTAGGTTGATGTAAAGATGATAGTGGAATATTTTAGAAGACAAGGGTTTAAAGTGTTAATTATTAAACTAAAAGTTTAGAGTGTAAATTAATTTATTAAGGGCAAATTTAGTAATTTATAAAAAATCTTTCCATAATGAGTATTTATTAAAGGTAATTTAGTACTTTTACATCTAACTATTTTCTAACCCTTTTGACAAAAATTAGGGGCGATAATTATGATAAAGGAGTATAGATATATATAACCTAATAGTTATAATCAAAAAAAGTTAAAACCCTAAATCCGATTTGCAATAGCCTGGTGTTAGTTGTTCTTGTTTAAGATATGTGGCAATTATTGGTTTTTTCGGCAGTAGCAGCAGGATGCATCTATTTTGCTACTACATATCTATTATGACGAACCATCAACGTCATCAGCATCAGCAACAAATGATAATAATAATAATAATAATAATAATAATAATAATAATAATAATAATAATAATAATAATAATAATAATAATAATAATAATGATAATAATAATAATAATAATAATAATAATAATAATAATAATAATAATAATAATAATAATAATAATAATGATAATAACAATAACAATAATAATAATAAAATAATAATAATAATAATAATAATCAGCAAAATGATAATAATAATAATAATAATAAGAATATATCAGGAGCAGCTGCAATTCAAAACAGAAGAGATCCATATGAAGTTTTGAATGTTTCAAGAGATGCTTCTGATCAAGATATCAAATCTTCTTACAGAAAACTTGCTCTCAAGTTAGTTTCATTACTTCCTTTATTGTTACTAGATTTTAGAATTTTATTACTGTATTTGTTTGTATATATATGACTACTTCATTTATTGATTTTATTAAATCGTTGCAGTAATTATAATAATTATTACATGTAATTATGATGATGATGATGATGATGATGATGATGATGATGATGATGATGATGATGATGATGATGATGATGATGATGATGATGATGATGATGATGATGATGATGATGATGATGATGATGATGATGATGATGATGATGATGATGATGATGATGATGATGATGATGATGATATTGTAGTTAATGTGATTTGTTAGGTAATTTAGTACTTTTACATCTAACTATTTTCTAACCCTTTTGACAAAAATTAGGGGCGATAATTATGATAAAGGAGTATAGATATATATAACCTAATAGTTATAATCAAAAAAAGTTAAAACCCTAAATCCGATTTGCAATAGCCTGGTGTTAGTTGTTCTTGTTTAAGATATGTGGCAATTATTGGTTTTTTCGGCAGTAGCAGCAGGATGCATCTATTTTGCTACTACATATCTATTATGACGAACCATCAACGTCATCAGCATCAGCAACAAATGATAATAATAATAATAATAATAATAATAATAATAATAATAATAATAATGAATATAAAAATTTTTAATATATAATAATAATGATAATAATAATAATAATAATAATAATAATAATAATAATAATAATAATAATAATAATAATAATAATAATAATAATAACAATAATAATAATAATAATAATAATAATAATAATAATAATAATAATAATAATAATAATAATAATAATAATAATAATAATAATAATAATAATAATAATAATAATAATAATAATAATAATAATAATAATAATAATAATAATAATAATAATAATAATAATAATAATAATAATAATAATAATAATAATAATAATAATAATAATAATAATAATAATAATAATAATAATAATAATAATAATAATAAAATTAATAATAATAATAATAATAATAATAATAATAATAATAATAAAATAAAATAATAATAATACTTTAATAATAATAATAATAATAATAATAATGATAATAATAATAATAATAATAAGAATATATCAGGAGCAGCTGCAATTCAAAACAGAAGAGATCCATATGAAGTTTTGAATGTTTCAAGAGATGCTTCTGATCAAGATATCAAATCTTCTTACAGAAAACTTGCTCTCAAGTTAGTTTCATTACTTCCTTTATTGTTACTAGATTTTAGAATTTTATTACTGTATTTGTTTGTATATATATATGACTACTTCATTTATTGATTCTATTAAATCGTTGCAGTAATTATAATAATTATTACATGTAATTATGATGATGATGATGATGATGATGATGATGATGATGATAATTATGATGATGATGATGATATTGTAGTTAATGTGATTTGTTACGGTAATTTAGTACTTGATGCTAGATATGCTTACATACAAGTATATATGTCGTTAACGGTTTATAAAACGCGGATACTTTGTTAAATATTCCGTGCGGTAATTCTATTCGTGTTTTATGTTATGTTTATGGTTGTTTGATTATCAATATACAAGTGTTCAAAATAGCCTGGAAGCTCTTTTTTTTTGTAGAGGTTTGGTCTATAGCATCTTCTGTAAGGATATACAGTTGCAGAATATAATTTCTAAAGAGGACGAGAAATCTTGTTACTTGATATTGCATGACACATTGTTAGCACCGACATAAAAAAACACAAGTTCTCCACCACACATGAAGCTCTACATTAAAACACATCTAACCTGCTCTACTCTAGAAATAAAGATATATAGTTCTCTCAACAACAACGTGACTGAACATGAACCACGGCACCTGGTATGTGTAATGGTTAATGTTCCCATGTGGATAAGATCCACGGCTCTGAAACTTGATGCTCCCATATACACTTACAAACAATAGATACATAACATAGGCATTCGTGATCATCCATTTGTATTATCATCAATAAGATATGTATTTAGTTTTATAAATACATGTACTACTCACTTCAATGCATGTTAAAGGCTCTTACTGGACTTTCCTCTTTTTTTTTTGTAGAGGTTTGGTCTATAGCATCTTCTGTAAGGATATACAGTTGCAGAATATAATTTCTAAAGAGGACGAGAAATCTTGTTACTTGATATTGCATGACACATTGTTAGCACCGACATAAAAAAACACAAGTTCTCCACCACACATGAAGCTCTACATTAAAACACATCTAACCTGCTCTACTCTAGAAATAAAGATATATAGTTCTCTCAACAACAACGTGACTGAACATGAACCACGGCACCTGGTATGTGTAATGGTTAATGTTCCCATGTGGATAAGATCCACGGCTCTGAAACTTGATGCTCCCATATACACTTACAAACAATAGATACATAACATAGGCATTCGTGATCATCCATTTGTATTATCATCAATAAGATATGTATTTAGTTTTATAAATACATGTAGTACTCACTTCAATGCATGTTAAAGGCTCTTACTGGACTTTCCTCTTTTTTTTTGGGGGGAAAAGGCTTTGAATGGACTTGTGTCGCAATGGAGTTGCTTGATTTAGAGTAGTAGTATTAATATTGACTTTTTATCAATCGAATAGGCACTTGATGCTGAAGGCTTGGACATGGAGATTGATTTATCAAACCTCGGAACCGTGAATACTATGTTTGCAGCATTATTCAGGTATTTTTATATAAAAGAAAATTCACGTATCTCCAGTTATCTGTCCTGCCAAGTCATTCTTTGCTATACCCTTTTGTCTTTTTAAGTAAGCTCGGAGTTCCTATCAAGACAACAATATCAGCGAATGTTCTTGAGGAAGCATTAAATGGAACAGTCACAGTCAGGCCCCTTCCAATAGGAGCATCAGTTAGTGGAAAGGTTAGTATTTATCTTAGTGTTAGAAGATTACAGCTTCTTTTTACAGTTGGCATTTGGGTACCTTAACTAAGTTGAATTGCAGGTAGAGAAACAATGTGCTCATTTTTTTGGTGTTACGATAAGTGAGGAACAAGCTCAATCAGGGATCGTTGTTAGAGTTACTTCAGCTGCACAAAGCAAATTTAAGGTGCTATAAAGTTTCAGAGTTTTCTTCAAAGTTAATGTGTTTTATCATATTGTTTGATAGAATATTGATCTGTTTATTAATCTAACGTGCAGCTACTTTATTTTGAGCAAGACAATGGTGGGGGCTATAGTCTGGCATTACAGGTACTTCCAATTCTGTTATATTTTGTTTTAGGTTTTTTAAGTAACATTGTGATAGGATCATAGTGTTTAGTGATCTTTTGCTGCAACTACAAGTGGCACCACGAGGAAAATATAAGAAAAATGCAGAGATTGATGCTATAAAACAACTAAAGTTGTAGTATTAGTACCTTCCTGAATTTTAGTTTGTGAAGAAACCATCAATGACATCAAATATTCAAATCCATGTGCTTTAAAACCCTTAGGAATGAAGAACATTGTTAGTCTTCACATATTATAGTTCTTTGTATCCATCTATAATTCTAGTTTATATGTAGTGTGTTCTTCTCATTGTTTAATAATGCCCAAGTAAGTGTTATTCCTGAATAGAGGCTATCTAACTTGCAGATTATGTTTAGCATCTCAAATTTACATATAGCTGTATACTCAGAGTTACCTTTGAAGTTAAAAATTGAAGAGTTATAAAGCAATGAGATGAAGTCATTCAGTGCTTCTTTTTCTGCTACGACTTAGGTCGCTTATAATTTTGATCTTGTTCTGCTACGACATGGCACAGGAGGAATTTGAGGCAGATGAAGAGGAGGAAGCCAAATTTCAATTTGGTAGTTTCAGTAGCCAAGTTGAAGAGATGGGTGAAGTGAAGGTTACACAGAAATCCAAGTTGTCGATGCAACAAAGAGAACGTATTCGCTTTAGAAAGAAAGATTTTGCTTGCTATGAGAGAATTAATGGCAAATTGGTGAATATTGTTGATGGACTTGAGCTCCATTCTAATGTATTTAGTTTAATGGAGCAAAGAAGGATTGTTGATTTTGTTTTTGAGCTTCAGGAGAAGGGAAAGAATGGAAAATTAAAAGGTTCGTACTCTAGAGTTTAGAAAATGATCATGCTTCTAGATAATACCTGTAATTTTATAGTTTATCAATTTTCATACTTTTTTAGCTTTTTGTAAATCCTTTTAGTTTATAGCTTTCTATAGTTTATCAATTTTCAATTATCATAGTTTTTAGCTTTTTAAGTTTTCAGAGTGTGCTTTAGTAGTTTAGTTGTCTTGCCGGGACAATGTTACCTACTTAATGCAAACACTTTATAGCCCTAAGACATGTTATAATTTATAGAAATGTTCTTTCATGAAATTTATGTAATATTCTATGGTGACAAATCTTGTAAAGTTGCCATAAGACAAGATGATATTAAACTTTATGTATTTAAGAATCTAACATAACTTATTTATGATTGCATCTGTTGGAAGATTATTGAATCAGAGGAATCTCTAAATCTTTTTGTCGCTAACATCGTACTATCTTTCTTGCAGCACGCACCTATACTGCTCCTCAGAAGTGGATGAGGGGAAAAGGGCGGGTGACTATCCAATTTGGGTGCTGTTACAACTATGTAACGGTAAGCTGATTTTTCGATTCCATCCGCTCCAAATTAATTTCCTAAATGGTGGTTTTTGTTTTCTTTACCCAAAATACGTAAATTCTTCCATACCCGCCTAAAGAGCCGGATTAAGAAGTTCATATGCATTCTCATTCCATTGACTCCACCCTGTTATCAAAGCCATCAGTTTGTAACTACAGACCACTAAAATAGAATAGTGACTGCTAAGTATTTTTTGCATATAAAAGAATAGTTCCCAGTTTCTGACTGTCTATTATTTTTGTGTGCAGGATAGAAATGGTAACCCGCCAGGGATACTTCATAACACGCTAGTAGATCCCATACCTCCGCTTTTTAAAGTTATCATCAAAAGATTGGTCAAATGGCATATACTTCCTCCTACTTGTGTACCTGACAGTTGTATAGTCAACATTTATGATGAAGGGGATTGCATTCCGCCTCATATTGACAATCATGACTTTCTTCGCCCATTTTGCACTGTTTCCTTTCTTAGTGAGTGCAATATTCTATTTGGAACAAATTTGAAAATTGAGGGTCCTGGGGAGTTTTCTGGTTCCTTCCCAATTCCGTTACCAACGGGGTTAGTATTATTTACTTGATTTTTTTTTTTTAATTTTTTTATTTGACTTTGATTTACATGAAACTTATTGGTAAATTCCATTGTTTTCCTTCAGGTCCGTTGTTTTAAATGGGAATGGTGCTGATGTGGCCAAACACTGTGTGCCGGCAGTTCCTACTAAAAGGTTCTAATTTTCACTTTTCTTGAAGCTATTGATTGTCAATAAAGATTTGGTTGATATGTCATATGTCTTCTATACCTGGTTCAACAGAGTAGAAGTAGCAAAATGGACGGGTCAGATGGGTTGGGTAATGGGTAAAAATGGTTGAGTTAGGTTGGGCCTCGCCACTAAATCTTCCCCTAGATAATCGGGCATCATTCATTAGCCTTTCAAAAAAAAAAGGTAGATTAGTATTGTAAAATGTGTATAAATACAAATATCAACGTAAGTATTATAAGGAAATGAACACAAAAGAGCTGCAATATCCGTTACGAGACGGGTTCCATGCATCATAAGTTGATAAAATGATTAAAAAAATAACCCACAACAATTAGATAAAATTTAGGTTTTCGGTTATAATATTTTTTGATCCGAATTGAACCGGATTGCTTTAATATAATATTCAAAACATGGTGTTAAGTTTAAAAAAAAATAATTAAACTCCTTCCATTAAAATCTTTAGAATCCGTCACTATATATATCATTTTTTGAGATAATTACTTAATTGCATAGGGTTGACAGTTTATATACACGAGTTTTCAATTTGTTTATTTCGTGACAAAATATATGTCGTTGGCTACATTCAAAAACAAGATAAAACAAATGTCATAATTGTATGTTGAAAATTTGATTAATCGCTAGAGGTGGATCGAGAAGAGTGACTGAGTTTGGCACACGTCTCCATTAGTAAATTTAATTTGGACCAACGAGAGCACCCCTCACATTAAAATTCGTCTCCATGTTGGTACTATTTTGGTTGATACATCAAATTTATCTTTTAACGTACCCAACATATATGTGCTACCATTATTAATTTCTCTTATATTTGGACCAGAATTTAATCAACTTAAAATTTTTCAAATGTTGAGTAGAGTTTTTTCAACCAATCTATACTCGTACTTTTATTACTATTACTATATCAATATCTTTCATGATAAGTACTTTTGACACATTTATTTTAAGTAAGAATCAGATATATGTACCATGGTTTTATAGGGAAACTTATAAAATTGGCCCCTTTTTGCATGTAATACTGGTTTGATTGTTTCTGGCCGGTCAATAATTTTGGTTTAATATCTGCGCGTGATTTATCATATAGATTTTATTATATATTTATATCATAAGTTATCAAGTGAAAATTTAACATGTGACATAAAAAAATGCAAATTAAAGAGAGACATAAACTACAAGACAATTGACATATATTGACTAGAAACTACAGTGACATATATTTATATCATTAAATCCATGATGCCCTTTTCTCTTGCCATAAAAAAAAAGTTACTAATGAACTCATTGTTAAAAATCAACTTTTATAATACATTTATAAAATTCAAATAGTGTGTATAATTTAATTTGTGACATTTATGAAAGTTGCTAAGACACGTTCTAATTTCACAGAAAGTCATTAAATTACAACGGCAGGTAATCGGGCAACAAGTTGTGCCGCTACCCCCTTTTGAATAGCAAACTCGATTCTACTATTAGCAAGTAGAAGGAATTACTATTAGCAACTTTCTGAACCTGTTTCAGAAATCGTTGAGTGTCGGGGGCAAAAACACCCAAGGTGTCAACGGTCTAATCTGATGTGGTTAGGAGTCCTCGCATTTTAAGTCCGAGTTTTTTATTTGAGTTTCTCTTACAACTTATATTTTATATATATATATATATATTATATATATATATAGGAGAGAGATCAAATGAGAAGGTGGGTTAAGGAGAGAAGGGAGAGAATGTTTTTCTAACCAACCAGAAGTTGACATGTGGCTTTTAAAAAAAAAACACGGTGGCAAATCTGTAAATATTTTGACTTCAAACCCAAGCTGACCCAACCCAACCCCAAGCTGACCAAGCTGACCCAACCCAAGCTGACCCAACCCAACCCCAAGCTGACCCAACCCAAGCTGACCCAACCCAAGCTGGCCGCGTTTCACAAAAGTTTAATTTATTTACAATTATGCCACTGCACGTTTTTTTTATTTTGACGCATGTCGCGTTTTGATTGGCCCATAGGATCTTCTCTCTTTAACACACCTTCTCTCTGGATCTCTACCCTATATATATATATATTGTATTAGAGACAATTTTCTTTACATGGTGATGCATTATGAAAGCATCGGAACAATGTAGTCTTCAATAGTAGTACTTTAACGACTATAGAAGTTTTTAAAGATATTGTTTCCTTTTCATTTTTTTGGATTAATTGTCGAAATAGAAAAGATATATTAGTTTGGCTCTTATGACAGATATGTCTAAATATTTGATGTAATCTATTGATATAATTTTTGGTGTTTTTCGATCATTGATCGAAAGTCACTTCAATTGTAATATAACTAATTTGTTGTTCAAACAAAAAATATATATATTTTTTGCTCATTACAAAAGACTCGACTGGTTTCAAAAGGTTAAATATAAAAATAAAATAAAAAATGAGAGGTTTATTTATCTACTCATCCCAAATGAGTTTTGACTTTTCTATTTCATACTGGATTTTTGCTAGAAAACCAAAAGTAAATTTAACTAAATGAAAAAGATAAATGTACTAAAATTTAGTCTACAAATTAACTTAATATTTTAAAATTAATCAACCTAGTACTTTAAAGTTTTGACATTTGGATTTCACTAATAAGTCTCTTTTTTTATTTTATCCTTTGAGTTTTTTAATAGTCATCATCTTATGATTAGCTACCAGCTCCGTTGGATTGAGAAATAAGAGTTAATGTTTATATTTAAGGTCATTTTGGATAGAGTTAATGTATAATTTTTACAATTTACTTCTATATATTGGTATGTTTATATTTAAGGTCATTTTTTAAAAACATATAAGGTCATTTTAGATAGAGTTAATGCATAATTTTTACAATTTACTTCCATTTGATTACATAATGTCGATGGAAAATTAATCGTGCAAAGATATCACGCAAGTAGAAGGGGGACCAATTAAATTTCACATGTATTGCGTACGATGCATATAGTTATTGCATAAATAGGTTGATAAATGGAAGAGGACCATATATAGGGACGGACAGCTTAAAAGCACGATTGTGGCTTATTAATTTACATTATATATTTTTTAAGGAAAACAAATTAAGCTACGTTACATTTGACATGTTTAGTACTAAAGTGGCAACATCTAATCTGGTGGATCCAGCTCTTCGCTGTTTCCAACTCATATTTCTTTGTATGCTATATTCTAGAAATTCCATATTTCATATTCTCAAAGTAATTATAACAGTGCGTCACACTAATGTTCAATTAGTTCTCTAATTATTTATAAACTCGTATAAAGAAATTATAATTTTTATGTGAAAGTTTAATTTTAACAACTTACACCTTAATTTAAACTTTCACAAATCAATTAATCCGTTTGGACTGAGGCCGCCACTAAGTTGATATCACAAGGACCAAAAATGTCACTTTGAACAAGTATGGGCAATTCTTGCAAACGGGGTGATATCATAAGGACCAAAAATGCGTTTCATTTTTTTTGGACATCAATTAAGAAGTAGCTAGAATGGTAAAAATTATAGATGTGTTGACATTTTTGTTTTACATAAGAGTGTTTGGATTGCGCTTATAAATTAAACTATGCTTGATTTTTTTTTTAAAAGCATGTCTCAATATACTTTTTCAAATTTGCGTTTTCTCTCTATGAAAATGCAGATAATCATTTATTTTGCCCAACACATTTTTTTATCATTTGCGTTATGGGCAAACGCAATAATCAGATAATTAACTTAAAACGCATCACAAACACCCTCTAAATTGTCTTTATACGGTTCTCTATATATAGAATTTATAAAAAATAAAATGTAAAGTCGTATAAAAAATATATAAAAAAAATGAAATGATTGCTTTTTAATCAGATCCCATGTTTTTATTTCTTTTATTGTATTGTTTACCTTACTTATTAGTTATATAACTAGAATTTACATATGTGTTGACACACCAGTTATTTATAGGTTTTTAATTATAAATGTAGTTTTCTAACATAATATTATCGTGATCTTTTATATATACTAAAAATAGTTGTCCCAAATATTTTAATTTAAATCGATACATACAAATGACAAAAATTTACCTCGACCTTGGTAAATGCACCAATCAGGGATCTCGTGAGTAAGACCCTAATTTCTGGAATAGATTTATATCTAAGCAAACCTTACATTTACATTCTTTTTTCTCCCAAAATCCGTATAAATTTAATAAAATCAATGAATTTGGATCACATTTTAACTAATTATTTACACATACAGCTATACAAACAATCCTAATGAAAAAAGAAATTTATGAATTGTATTTGTACCGTGCGCTGTATAATTAGATCGAATCAGACCGTCGATGCTGGAAACACTTTTTACTGATCAATTGGGTACTTGGTTGGGTTGTTGGAGTTTTGGACATTTGGGTTTTGGCCTTTTGGGATTCTTACATTTGGGCCCAATTCTATTTGCTTAACTATCACCCTAATTAACAAAAAAAAAAAAAAAAAAACCATATCAAAAACAAAAAAGGTCTTTGAAAAAAACCATAAATGAAACAAAACGAACATTTATATTTATTTTGCGCAGAAAAACTAATAATAAAAAAGAAAAGAATATCAGAAAAGAAAGAAACTGAGCAAGAGACCAATAATAACACAAAACCTGAAAAATAAAAAATCAAAACAGGATGCGACGTAATAAAATCTGGATGGAACAGGGTGTGGCGTGACAAATTCCGGATGTGCAATTTTTTACTTTTAATCTATTTTTTTTTTTTGTAGGACCAAACTAAATTTTTTCAAAGTTTCGTGATGAAATTTGGAAATCTCAAATACTAATCTTTTATTTTAATATAGATTTTTTTTGTTTTTTTCAAAGTTTCGTGATGAAATTTGGAAATTCTACTAATCTTTTATTTTAATATAGATTTTTTTTGTTACAAGATCAAATCAAAATTTTTGAAAGTTTTATGATAAAATTTGAAAATCTTAAAATTTTACTTCTGGTTTCCATTATTTTCTTTAATATAGAAGGTGATAATGTATATTTATTTGAAGATAAATTCTATAATGACAAGTAAATCAAAAACAACAGAATTATTATTATTATTTTTATTTCTTTTATTTGACACATAAGTTTGTAAACCTTATTATATACGAGTAATTTTTTTAAGTATTTAATATAATTTCTTTGCTACTTTCTAAAGCACTGGAAGTGTATCCATGTATGCCGAATTTATTTTAAGTTATCTAATAACAATAAATGACTAAAAATTTCACAACGATGATGGCTGTGAGTTTGAAAAAAAAGTTATAACGATATTATTTTATGAGTTCTGATTAAGAGGCCTAAAAGATAGACCTACTATTTAGCCTAACCATTAACATATTGCCATGTGTAAATACAACTAATTAATTCAAAACATAAATAACTGTCTTCCCATTTTACCCCTAATAATATTAATCTTTGCTACTTTCCTTTTGCTTTATTTGTTGGTTATCCATTTAATTAACATGTTATTGATTTATAAATAATAAGATTGACGATCTCAAAATCATCATTAGTTTAACAATATTATATTTAACGTTCAACCATTCATACCATTAAGTAGAACACGACATCACATCATTTAATAACTATTAGAACGGTACACACGCGATGCGGCGGTGTAATGGCGGAGGCGATTGTGGAGGTGGTGGTGATGTAATGGCGGTGTAGCGGTGACGGGCGGTGGTAGGGTAGCGGTGACAGTGGTGGAGGTGGTGGCGAACTGGCGATCGATGTAATGACGGTGGCAGTGGCGGTTGCGGTGGCGGGCAATATATAAATATAGATATAGATCGATATATTGTCATCACGCAAGTAATAAAAACAAACTGGTTATATAGAATCTGGGAAAACAAATTATGATCCATGGACTATGGTGCTCTTGAAATACAAAGAATGTGCATCTGTTATATACAATAGTCACATCACAATATATAGCTCCGATTAATTTATGAAAAATATGTTAATTATATATTAATACAATCTTTTTATGATCATTGCGGTTAGAAGAAAGAATTACATGGAGGTCAAGATGTATATACGTCGAACGGGTTTTAATATGGAGGCAACCTATGTATATAGGCGAAGAAAAGATTTAATTTTGGGTGTTTGTTCTATTAATGAAGATAAGGGTATATTAGTAATAACATAAAATAATTAATGGGCTTATTGTTAGGTTAAATTTTAGGTGTTTCCACATCGGTGGATCTGGAAGCAGCCTCCTTACCTTTGAGTAGGGGTAAGGTCTTTCTACATCATACCTTCCCATAGCCCGACTTATGTCGGGATTAGGTACCTTGTTGTTGTTGTTTTTTAGGCCTCCAAATCATTTTTGTTATTTTATAGAAAGTTTGATTTTTTTATGTCACAAGATTGGATGAAACCTTATATATGTGTGCATATTTTGATGTTTAAGGGACTATTCTTGACAAAGTTATGAAGACAGAAGTAAAGGTTGTGACTGTATAAGTCACCAACAAGTCAACAACCCCAATCTCTCTCACTCTGTCATTCTTGAATCTTTGACTTTGATTCATTGTTTGAAACAGCACATTCACCAAGATTCACACTTTGAGTAGGAGGTGTGAATATTTTTAAGTTGTTAGTTGATTAGATACTTAAGATTCTGGAGATTAATATGAGTAGATTTGTACCTCTGGCTTCATCAAATGATAATGATAATGATAATGATAATGATGATCAGTTAGAAAAAGCATATCGGTATGATATGTTTCTAAGCTTCAGAGGATCGAATACTCGAAAAAAGTTCACATATCACCTGCTAAAAGACTTAAAGCAGAAGGGATATCGTCCTTTTCATGACAGTATACTAACCAGGGGAGAATATATAGATTCTGAGCTATTGAAAGCAATCCAAGATTCTAGGATGTCTATAGTTTTATTCTCGGAAAACTATGTGTCTTGATGAGTTGGTGAAGATAATGGAATGCAAGAAATCTTTTCAACAGATTGTTTTGCCAGTGTTTCTAGATGTAGAGCCGTCTGATATTCGGAAGCAGCAAGGATTATTCGCTAAGGCGTTTAAAGATCATGAAAAGTCTATGAGTAAAAATAGAGTTGAGGAAGGCTTTGAAAGATGCAGGCACATTGTCAGGACTACATTTGCAGAATGATGCCAATGGGTATAAACTCTCCCCTGACCTTGTTTTTATTTTACTTGTATACATTACCAAGTTGATTGTGGCAACTATGAAGATAAATGATTTAAAAAATAAATCGAAATCACTTAGATAGTAATGAAAAGTATTAAAAGACAAACATTTAATAATATTTGCTTTTTAGGTTATTGATGATAGTATTGTTGTTCTTGTGTATGTAATTCTTACATTATATTAGTATAAAAATTGGGTTTGTGGAGGTTTATTTGGTTTGGTAAAAATCACTTGGGAGGGGGACCCCGACTAAGGAGGTGCTGTCCCCTTGACCCCTGCTATACAGCCTGAAAATCGAATTAACTCAAACGAGCGTGCATACCACATTCACCGACTCGTATTTGAATTCAACCCCAAAAACGTTGGTTTCATGTATATCAGAATCACACTAAATGGCCTAAGACACAAAAATCACCAACAGATTGTTGGCGGTTTTAGGTAATTAAGATCTATTGCAGAGCAGAGGAATTTCAGATTAAGTTCTACAGCGAGTTAAGAGGTTTTAACAGTTCACTCTCTTATTAGATAACATTAATATGGTCCCGAACTCCCGATGAATAGCAGGGTTTGTGGCTGCTCCCTACTGGTTTTTTCTGTGTTTCCTTTCTCTCCAACTAGTTTAAACCAAGTTTTGGTGATAAAACATAGTTTTGGTCTCATAACAACAAAACGGAAATATCTCTTTCTTTATGTTCTTATTTTTTGGTTCTTGAAACTTTAGTGATAATATGAATTATCCATCTTGTGGATATCGTGTAACCTGGGACATAGTTAGGGTGAAATGCTACAATATGATATCTGCGTACACGATTCACGGTATTTATCCAGATTATCTGTTGATCATCATTCATCAGTAATACACCTTCACAAAAATTCCAACAGGGTCTCAGGATTATCAAATCATTTTGCCAAATAAGAAAAGAAAAGAAAAGGTTTTGGCATTAATTTTAGTCTTCGAATCCTCTATTTCGGATGAAGGGAGTAGCATGTTGACTGGATGGAGATGCCCATTATCTTAAATGATGTTTAGACTCATAGTAGAATAATAAACAAAAAGGTTTTGGCATTGAATCTAGTCTTTGAATCCTTAGTCATATTGAGTGATAGTGGCAGGGCAATGTTTTATTGTTTCTTCCAAATCACATGAGGGTAGTTTTTTTTAAATAGTTAGATGGCATCATTTATGGTAGGCAGGTAGCAAAACTTGGTGTTATTCTCCCTTCTGATTTCATGTCTAAGTACGCAGGCCACTAAGATCTTCTCGTGTGATCAGGTCCTTTATGCGATATTTGTTTCTTGAGAGTTATAAATTGTAGGTTAGGAAAGTGAGGTTGATTAAATGGAACATTTATGAAAAATGGCGTATAAATGACCTTCATAACGAACAGTGCAAGTAGAAAAAGGTTAGAGATACTACTTTTGATGTTGAAAAGTTATCGGTTTTTTGATCTGTTGCAAATGGTACAAATGAACTCTATAACAAACACTGCAATTAATTGATATGGTTTGAGCCAGTTAACGGTTCTGAATCAATGTTTAAATGTTCTTTGATCTGTCCCTTTGATGATGCAAAGTAAACTGAGATCAGCTTATATTCTCATTTGATTTGTTTTTGGTAGGTATGAGGCGGAGTTGGTGGACAAAATTATTAAAGAAGTTGAAAAGCATTTAAGAAACCAATATCTGAATGTTGCATACCACCCTGTTGGCATAGAATCTCGTGTGGCAGAAATCACAGAACTGTTACAAATGGAAAGAAATGATGTTCAGATAGTTGCTATTTGGGGGGTTGGAGGGTTAGGCAAGACAACAATTTCCAAAGCTACATATAACTGTCTCTGTTCTGAATTTGAAAGCAGCAGCTTTCTTGAAGATATAAAGGACTCGGACACAACCACTTTGCAGAATAAGCTTCTGCAGGATCTCATGAGTCATGACTGATAAGGCTCCAAGAATAAATAATGTTTATCGCGCGACTGAGGAGATAAAACGGATATTAGCATGTCGAAGGGTTCTAATTGTGCTTGATGATATCAACGATTTTGGACAGGTAGAAAGGTTAGCCATTAACCGTCGTTTCTTTTATCCAGGAAGCAGAATAATCATTACAATAGAGATATAGCTTCAGTTGGCTCCTTAAAAGTGGATGCTGTTTATTCGCCAAAAGCACTAAACGAATTAGAGTCTCTGCAACTATTCAGTCTATATGCATTTGGAGAAGATTGTCCTCTTAAAGGCTATGAGAAACTCACAAAGGAGCTAGTCCAATATGCTGGTGGGATTCCTCTAGTTCTTCAGATTATAGGTTCATTTAGTTCCAACTTGACCAAATCTCAGTGGCAAGATAACATTAAAAAACTTAGAAGAATACCTAACAATGACGTTCAGGGCAAACTTAAAGTAAGTTATGATTCACTTGGGTATGAAGAAAAAGAACTATTTTTAAACATTTGTTGTTTCTTCATTGGCATGGAGAAAGATTTGATGGTCAAAGTAATGGAAGACTCCAACTGCTTCCCTAAAGTTGGGATTAAGATGCTAGCGGATCGAGCGCTAGTAAATATTGATGCCGGGGTGCTATTAATGCATAATCTAATCAGAGACATGGGTCGGGAAATTGTTCGCCAAGA
Source organism: Erigeron breviscapus (assembly GCA_034093135.1). Classification (NCBI taxonomy): domain Eukaryota; kingdom Viridiplantae; phylum Streptophyta; class Magnoliopsida; order Asterales; family Asteraceae; genus Erigeron; species Erigeron breviscapus. The sequence continues at coordinate 19,867,389 of CM067173.1, forward strand.
ATCTTTGAAGGAACCTGGTAGACGAAGCAGACTCTGGGATCATGATGACATTTCTGAAGTATTTCAACAATGTTTGGTATGACTTGTATCTTTCCATATCATACTTTAGACTTGGAGGAACTTTGGTTGTAAATAACATTCTAACCAACATGTTTTTCCTACCCATTTATGCACAAAATTTCTACCAGGGAACATCAGCAGTTGAAAGCATCATCCATGGCAACCTTAATACTTTCATACCTCTTGATACCGTGAACACTGACGCGTTTGGAAATATGACAAACCTGAAATTGCTTCTTCTTCATCATGTATGTCTTTTTGGCACATTTGATCAGATGCATTATTTCAAGAAGCTGAAATATATGCAGTGGCATGGATTCCCTATGGCCTGCATGCCATCTAACTTGATTATGAAAGATCTGGTTGTAATGGATATGCACTATAGCAAACTGAAAATACTGTGGAATAAAACCATGGTATGATGTTTGTTTCATTTCATTACATATTGCTTTATTAGTATTATTTTGGTATGTTAGAGAAGCAACTAAACGGTTTTTTTTCTTGTCTTTTTCAGAACCTGAGTAAGTTGCGATTTCTTAATCTGAGTGATTCTTGCTTTTTAACCACGACTCCTGACTTTTTGGAAATGAAAAATTTTGAAAAGTTGTTGCTTGCTCGGTGTCCTAAATTGATAGAGTTACATTGCTCAGTTACATGTCTTAACAAACTCCGTATTTTGGATTTAAGTTATTGTACAAGGTTGAAAAGGGCCCCCGACATAACATGCATACTGAAGTTGAAATCTCTTGAAGAGCTTTACATATATCATTGTCCTAAACTCAAGAGCAATACTAGTGCTACCTGCTCTATGAAAGGAAGCGTCTTAACCAAGCTAAGTTTGGTCCAATGCAACTTGGTTCCTGTCCCTTCTGAAATTGGAAAGTTAGAATCATTGATTACACTGGAACTCCATGAAAACAAATTTTCTACCCTTCCGGATCTCAAAAACCTTCATCACCTGAAAGGAACTTACACTTTCAGATTGTGTCAAGTTGCAGTCTATTCCGGATCTTCCAAAAAATATAGTGATGATAATTGCAGTGAACTGCAGAAGCCTAAAAGGACTCCCATCAAATATCTCCGAGTTGCATTGTTTGGATGAACTAAGACTGAGTTTTTGCAAGAAACTAGGATCTGAAGATCCACAATGTCTCGTGAAATTGTCAAATTTACGCAGCCTCAGTTTCCTAGAAATGGACTACTGCAATGTAGCCCATGTTCCCAGTCAGATTGGTAACTTAGTGTCCTTAGCTTTCTTAAATCTTAGTGGAAATACATTCTCTAGCCTACCTGCTAGCTTCAGCAACCTTCACCATCTATCGGATCTTCATTTGTTAGATTGCATCGAGCTGCAAACAGTTCCAGTTCTTCCAAGAAATTTGAGAAGTTGCGAAGCAACCAACTGCAGGAGACTGATCAAACTGCCTTCAAACATCTCTGAGCTGAAATTTCTAAGAGAATTGCACCTCGATAATTGCTCCAAACTTGAATATAAAGATCCTTTATATTTTGGAAAACTAGACAGACTAAGCAGCCTCGTTAACTTGAATATGAAAAATTGCTCTTTGTCCCATATTCCCTCTGAGATCGAGAGGTTAGTGTCATTGAGTTGGTTGGATCTTTCAGAAAACATATTTTCCAGCCTGCCAGATAGCCTCAGCAAACTTCAGAATCTGAAGGAAATGGAGCTGAACAGCTGTGTGTGGCTGAAGTCATTTCCAGTTTTACCACCAGATTTTAGAGTGCTGAAGGCAGACTACTGTACATCACTTGAAATGATACCAATTAAGCCATTCTTTCTCCATTGCTCAGGTCAGGAACTAAGGTTTTCTCATTGTCCTGCATCAGTAGGCAACGATTATGCCCGTAATTTTAAGAGATACATCCTTCAGTTCCACCACGAGCTCTTTCACTTCCAGCAGGTACTCTTATCACTTTGCTACATCTAATTTAAAAGATGCACTATTTTTCTTCTTTTTTCCCTCATTATATCGTTAAGTTACAGATTCTTTTATGTACTATCATGCTCAATAAAATGGATATATGTAACACAATTCACCGAAACAGGGTTGGCCTATTGTTCCAGAAATTAGGGTCTCACTGACCGGAACAGAGATCCCTGATTGGTGCACTTATCAAGGTCGAGGTAAATTTTTGTCGTTTGTGGTGCCCATGGATGCAAGTAAGAAGTTTATTGGCTGGATATACTGTGCTATTGCTCCTAATTGTAAAGATGATGAATGTCGACTTAAATGTAAAGTGGTAAATAAAAGCAAAGGGAGGGCTGACTACATATGGACAACATTATGTGGTTATGGACCTATGTTCTTTGCCTTTGTTCCACACCTTATTGATTTGATTCCTCGTCTAACGTTCATGGTGGAAGGAGGTGATGAATTGGTGCTGGGATTCGAATTAGAATGCAAGAATAACTGGGAGGCAGAGAAATGTGGGCTGTGTCTTATTTACGAAGGAGATGATTCGAGTCCTGAACCAAATACTCAAAGCATAATAGAGTACACGCCATATGATTTGCGTCAATATCTGCATCAGATGGTTTACGAAGAGAAGTGGGAAGAATACAGAGAAATTTACTTACTGTACATAAATTCAAAGGCTGACAATGACAGTGAGGATG
>CM067173.1:19871086-19974475 GCA_034093135.1 Erigeron breviscapus
TCTGGTCATTAAAACTAGCGATCTAAAAGTTTTATTTAAGCATTAAGTGGATGGACTAACCCCGGTGAAGCAGAGGATGTCTTTAATGGATGAATTTAACAATTCTTCTGATATATTCATCTTCATTTTGACTACTAAAGTTGGTGGCTTGGGGACAAACTTAACCGGTGCCAATAGAGTGATTATTTTTGATCCTGATTGGAACCCTTCAACTGACATGCAGGTTTGCCTTTCACATTTTTTTAAAGCAACACACTTGTTTGCCTTGCCTTGAGAGGGTCAGATAATGTCTAGTTCTTGAGGTAGCGAAATGGGCGGGTCGGGACCCATTTGACCAATTTGTTTCAAGCTATATTTTTATTGTATGTCCGTATCTATTAGTAAATGATCACAAAATATTGATAGTATTAATTTACGCAAAAATGAAAAAATGCAAAGTTTATATATACTTCCACTTATTTTAGTTTGGCAACTGGTCAGAAATTTCTACTAGAATCATACAACTTTCATAAGTCGTAATATGAATTATTCAACCATGTCAATGTTTTACATGTTACAGTCAAAATTGTCCAAGTAATCGATTTATTAGATAGAGTGGTTTTAGTAACAAGTGGACCAAATTAAATGAAGTATACATATATTAGCATTTATTGAAAATATTCCTATTAGTTAAGAATGTGGTGTATTTCAGATATTTCATAACTACTCACGGACTCGATTAAAGCATGTCTAGTTAAACATTGCATTTGCATAGTTTTGGGAGGAAGGTCTGTAAAATTCAGTTAAGATTGTTATGAATAATAAGTTTGGGGGCAGGTTGTAAAGGGTAATTTGGTTGGGGATTGGTTAGACACACTACAACTTTTGACCAGTTTCGGTTTTTTGTATCTTTAACACGTTACAAGCTGATGATTACGTCCTGTTTATAGGTAAATGGGTTGAAGTTGTCTCCACTAAATATTGTTAGAAACAAGCTACATTATTGTTCATGGGTCTATATGCTACTTCTGCTGTGTATTGTAGGTTAACATGACGTACTCTGCAGATAAAAATACCAAAGTTATTCTAAACGCTGGAAGTGGGAGTTGTGAGCTTCAGATTAGTCAACCTAAGAATACACTTGTCAACAGTCCCCCAAAGTCTAAGGAAACTGAAAATATTTCAGATCCGAAAGATGTCGATAATCCAGCTGGCAGCCCCACAAATCCCAAAGATGTCAAAGATCCTGCGAAGTCAAAAACTGAAAACGATCTTTCTAAAGATAAAAAGTGGACAGCCCTGCAGAGCCTAAAGAAGTTGATGATGCTAAAAAGCCCAAAGATGTTGACAGCCCTCCAAAGTCACTGAAAGACGACCCTTCAAAGTCACCGAAAGACGTTGATGACCCTGAAAAGTCACCTAAAGATGTCAATGACAATGCAAAGTCATCGAAAGACGTCAATGATCCTTCAAAGTCAAAGGATGTCAGTGACCCTCCAAAGTCGAGCGACGTCAATGACACTTCTAAGTTAAAGAAAAAGAACGACTCTTCAAAGTCAAAAGACGACAAGGACCCTTTAAAGTCAAAAGATGACATCTCAAAGCCAAATGACGTCAAGGACCCTTCAAAGTCGAAAGATGAAAATGATCCCCCTCCTAAGCATACACCAGCTAGTGTGGATAGTCGCATATCGCAGAACAACTTTCTTGATCAGTTAACGTTCTATTCAAAGCAAGTAACACCAATATACGGAGCTTATATTGCTTTTCTTGTAGCCGTAGTCGTTGGGGCTTCATGGGCTTTATGCAGCTTCAGAAAAAGGAGAACGGACAATGGAGTTCCATACCAGGAACTCGAGATGGGCCTCCCAGAATCCTCAAATGCAGTCAATGTGGAAACTGCGGAGGGTTGGGATCAAGATTGGGATGATGATGATTGGGATGAAGACAATGCCATAAGATCACCAGGTGGAAATCTTCACAGTAAAAGTATTTCTTCCAACGGGCTTACTTCACGGGCCACGAAGAAAGACGATTGGGATGCCAACTGGGATGATTAGCTCACTGAAATATACGAAGAATAGATACAGAAGATGGATGTAGGATAAAGATGGTGTACGATAGAAGTTTTGTTCTCATTTTGATTATTTTTTACATGCTCTGAAATATCTGAATTTTGTGTTGGTTGTAAGTTGATGTCACTCTCTTATACAAATTCTTTACAAAATACGCCATTAAAGAATAATGTGCAGTTTCTTTTAGTTTGGTTATGTGGTTTTGTAAGAAATATAGAAACCAACTGGGCAACGTGGTTTTGGTAACATTTTTCGGCATTTATGATTCTTTTTGTAATAGATATATATGTTGTTGGTTATATTTTTTTCGACATCTATAAAATTATGCAAAAAGATAATCTTGATTTGAATATGTAAGGAAGAAAGTTGCATCCCCCCTCCCCTTTTTTTATTTTGTGGTGACACCTTAGTATCTATCCTCAACACTTAGTATTCTGTTATGAAATACAATTTCTTGGTCAGTTTCTTGTTTTGTGTTTGAGCTTCGGCTGTTATAAAGTATATAACTTTTCTCTGTTTTTGGAACAGGAGAGTATGGAGCACCTGAATTATTCGATTATATATGCTACCATTAACCATCTTATCTAAACTTCTTTTTAATGCATATTCAAATTGAATACTGAAAAAAGTTTAACAAATGTACCAAACTATTTTCCATCATTCAAATAGAGTTTTACCATAAATAAAGTCTTATAATTGTGCTTTAAATAACATGATAATGATAAATTTTCCAAAGTTTACAAGATCTTGTACAATCCATATAGAGAAGAGGAAAATCTCATAATCTCATATAGTCATATATACCCATTTTCTTTCACATTATATTCTAAAAATTCTTTTGAAGGACATATTCATACACTAATCTTTTTGATAGCGAAAAGTACACCAAAGATCACGATTCGAACCAAAAACCCAACAACATGCTTACACATGGCAAAGAAAGGTTTGGTATTTGGGATGTATGTTGACTGATCTTTTACCAGGGTTTTTTTTTTCCCCATTCTAGCTAGATTAGCTTTTATATGAATTGTGGCCATTAAAAAAAATGCTAGAAAAGACCTTTCTTACACAATAACGAATGCCTTTTATTTTTGCTATTGGTTCTTTATTTTCACGTACTATTGGGTTTTTGGTAACAATATGATGAAATTTAATGATGTTTCAATGCACACAATGTTATGGAAACTGTAAAGTAGGTTGATGAGGTTTTAATACCATACAGGTTCTATAACAATGAAACATTCATGTCGCCTTTAATTATTGTAAAACATGCATCTCTTGGATTTATGTGTCGCATAAGTGGTTGGAGTACACACTTTGGTTTTATGTTTTTAATTCAATAAAAATTTGTTTATTTTCGCTACTCGTTCTTTATTTTTGCTATTGGCTTTTTGGTTGCTATTGAAAATAACTGGTGGCAGACATTCATTACACATGAGCAGCACAATATGATGAAATTTATTAAGGCTTGAATGAACACAATGTTATGAAAACTGTAAAGTACGTAGGTTGATGAGGTTTTAATACCATACAGGTTCTATAACAATGAAACATTCATGTCGCCTTTAATTATTGTAAAACATCTGTTGGATTCATGTGTAGCATACGTGGTTGAAGTACAAACTTTGGTTTTAAGTTTTTAATTCAAGAAAAGTTGCTTACACAATAATCGAATGCTCTTTATTTTGTTATTGGGTTTTTGGTTGAAAATAACTGTTGACAGATATTCATTACACATGAGCAACACAATACGATGGAATTTAATAAGGTTTGAATGAACACAATGTTATGAAAACTGTAAAGTAGGTTGATGAGGTTTTAATGCCATACATGTTTTCTATAACAATGAAACATTTATATTAAAAGAAAGAAAGAAAGAATCTGCTCTGTGCCGCCTTCCACGAGTCTTGAGCCTCAATACCTCATTGCCTGTAATTATTCTAAAACATCTATTAGATTTATGTGTAGATAAGTAGTTGAAGTACACACTTTGGTGTGAAATGCACAAGCTTTGAATGCTATTTCATTTTATGTGTAACATCTATTGGATCATATACTATTTCATTTTAATCGTCTATCGTGAAATGCCTATGAATGCTCATTGTACATGCAATTTGCCCAGTGACAAGGTAAACAGCAAAACAACGAGTAGACGCTTATATGACAGAAGCTTTGACCCCATAGAAGCAATCAAAGTTGAGACATTAAGCATCGTGACCCATAAGGGTATGGTGAACCTATAATTCCTATTCGGTATTCTTAATCTGCATATCAGTTATTGTGTTAGAAGCTAGTAAGTTATGAAAGATAATCGAACAAATGTGAATCAAAATAGTGAGGAGTGACTACTGAGGAACTACAGGTGGCAACTTGACGAGTTAGACGGATTGGATATGTGGTCAAAATGGTCAGTCCGGATCAAAGCACCATACACAACACTTGAGATGTATGATACTTTAGGATCAGGTTGTGATATGAATAATATGATACCAATTTCCGAGTCTACAAAATTTGACCCTCGAAAGTCATACTACTGTGCAACACCCATGTGTAGAAACCAATCCACTGCTACAAAGATAGAATTAATGTGATTGATAACGCACAGCCATCAATTCATACACGAATCATTTTGATAGCTAAAAGTACACGAATATTGCAAGTCGAACCAAAAACCCAAACAACATGCGGGGCCAAAGAAAGGTTTGGTATTTTGGGATGTATATTGACTGGTATTGTACCGGGTATTTTTTTATGGTACTTCCCCTCTAGATTTATATATCTTATACTAGACGGATGCTCTCGCGATGCAGCGGTGATGACGGTAGCAACGACGATGTGGCGACGGCGGCAGTGGCGGCGGCGATGTGCAGCGGTGGTGGTGGTGTGGTAGTGAATGTAAATTAATTGATGTAAGAGGGATTAATATGGTTATCTAAGGGTTAAAAGATATATGTTGTAAGTTATTTCATTAAGGGTATTATAAGTATATAGGTGAGGATGTTTAAATTTGTGAATAAAGGAAAGGGGTAATATGGTTATTTCAAGGTCTTAATTACTTAAAAAAAATGTGGCAGTTTGCTTTATATAGTAGTATATATCTTATATACATGATGAATATAATTGGTCTTTTAAAAAAAAATGGAACGAAGGTGCAAAGCAGTTATAAACCTTTCTTACAATAATAATTAATTGATTGGTAATGATAAATTCACATCATCAAATTTTGTTAAATATATAATGCCCAGCTCAATAATTTGTTATTTTTGAGTTATCGATAAATATATAATTTTTTTTCTTTATGAATTTGGAATGACAACTAAAGAATGGGTTTGTGTTGAAAACAATCTCATTTTAATGGATTTTATTGAACGGATAGAGTAAACAAGTATGATAACTGCAAATATATAAATATGCCATTCAGGAACTACAGAAAAGAAGTTTCAATCTGCATCAGAACTAAACTTGAATATTAGTAAAACAGATTTGAAATGCATATGATTAACAATGATAGTGAATAGCAGCAACAAAACATGTAGACTTTGATCATATACTGGCATAAAACATATGCAGAAACCAATATCCACCTCGGATCTGTACTTACAAGCAAAAACAGCAAATATGACCAGCAATAGCAGCATAAAAAAACCATGATTTAGTGTATCGAACAGTAGCAAAAAGGAACCCCTTGGCCCAAATGAAGACCAAAGTCCAAAACACCATCCGAAACATGGTATTAAGAAGACCAGCTGCCGCCCACCAATTTTGCCACTTGAACCAAACTAAATAAGACTGGAAATGTACAAACGTAAAGAAGGGGGATTTCAGCTTCAAGGAAGAAATTCTTCGGGTACCTTTGCTCCGATTTTGTTAAATGCACCTATAAGGAGCTTCTTGCATAAAGACAGATCATCCTTGAACATAATTGAGTGAGCCTTCCTGCTAGATGTCACCATTACATTGCGTACATGATTGCGAAAATGCCCGACAACGAAGTCCTCGAAGCCCTGAATGCACTAAAAACATCTAATTAGATAAAGCACACAGTAAAAAACTACAGATAAATTATGTCAAAATCTTACCTCTGGTGGTTTGTTCATGACATGCACCATTGTTTTGAGTGATTTTATAATAGTGTTCTCATTGTAACATGCTGAAAATACTTTTCCATAAGCACCACCTCTCATGCCTGCATAGGTAATGTCGTTGTATATAGGATTTGCTATCAAAATCTGGTTCTGTATGAAAACTAGAAGCTCAAGAATATTTGAAGTGTGTGGGACCCAAATTGTCTCCTGGCTGCCAAATGTTTCGGATAGTCCCATGTCAACTAGACCACACTTGCAGAAATTCGGATTGATACAAAAACCACCAGAGAGATAACGTACAAGCTGAAACAAAAGTATAAAATACAAATTAAATCAATCATTCATTGAATATAACATAGACATAGACATAATATATAGAATAAATTTCATATTTTCTCACTAAACTGTATATATAGATACGCGACTCAAACTAAAAACATTACTTTAATTGTTGCCTGGTAAGACCAAATCAAACATATATAGAAGGTCAAGTAGATAATAGAAGAAAAATGATGACATACCGGCGGGCTAGAAGGATAGTTGCCTGGTAAGACCAAATCGAAGAAAAAGAGACCATCACGGTAAGGAGTCCCTTGTGGCCCAATAATTACAGCTCTTAAAAGATTCATCCTTGATTCATCAACCCTCACAAATATAGTCTCTGCAACAAGCAAATAAACGTAAGTTCATACTCCTAAACTTTATCAAACAATGGTCATAAGAAATTGACAGTGGCATTCCAGGCAAATGTTTCTCAAGAATCGTCCAATCTTTATGTATCATGTCAATCCACTCTTTGGATGGCTGAAAAATTATCACATATATATGTGCATGAAAGGCAATACTACTGCTTTATTAAGGGATTAATCCAACGGAAACACAACACACACTTACCTGGTTCAGTGCAGAACTCTGTGTGGAAAAACAGTGATCAGAAATCTCTGTGACATAATCAAACTTCCTGAAGTTTTCAAATCTTTTCAGAACATCATCTTCTCCATTACCAAGTCCCCGTGCCATTGGACTACTATCCTCAAGTTGCTGCCGGTGATCTACTAACCCATCTTCCATAGAGAAAATACCAACATGTGACCTTCGGTTCATCAGCAGAATCTTATGAATCAGTAAATACTCAAGCTTGGACTCCTTGCTCGGTGCATGACTAGAAATCTTTGAAAGAATGTCCTAAAGAACCAATGAAACAAGAGAAGCTTTGTTATAACGGGAAGTGGTAGAGATTATTGGGTTTCGGATAACTTAAGTTCAAACCTCGGTTCTCCTAGGACCCATGACATACAAAGGTTGCCCCTTTTCAACTTCTGTTCCGGCACTGATCAGAACCTTAGTGATCACACAATCACAAGAGGCTCTGATGGTGAATCGAGCATGAGGAGAGTATATGTCAATGTCTGGCACCTTGTTACAAATAAACACACGAGACGAGAGTGTTAAACTGGATACCAAAAGACAAATCTAATTTAGAGATAAGATATGGAGAGAGAAAGAAATTTATCCTTTCCATCTTTTTGTTCACTGCATCATTACGATAAATAAATGAAGAATTCTAAGGTTGTGTTTGGTCACGGAAAACTTTTTATAGTTTTCCATTTTCACTTCTAAAGAAAATGGATAAAAGTTTTTTTTTTAATGTAGAAAACCTTTGAAAATTTTGAAAACGTGTTTATTGTGGAATCTGGAGAACACATTAAGTTTTCCATTTCTGTTCAAAAACATATATATGAAATCTAGACCCATGGCATACCTTGTTCTTTTCATTCACTGTGGCACTGATATCTTCAACAACCTGACAAATTTAAACTGGTCAAATAAGGACAAAGGAACACATCCTAGTAGTAGACATTTATGAGCATGGAATCAAATACCCCGCGAAAGAGAATCCAAAACAGTAAAAGAAAGGAAGAAACATATACCTTCTTCATTAAGTTTAGTGCAACATTGACATCTTCATCAACCTGACAACCATAATACCATCTTAGGATCAGAGTAAGACAAGATACAAGTGTTAAGAGAATTAAACACCTTGCCCTCTTTCTCTGTTGGCTCACTGGTTTCCTTGACAACAATCACCTGACGAGTTTTAAGCAATCAAATATCGATAACATAACACATTCTAGCAGATAGGAGAATCATTACAGAATGTAAATCAGAGATACTTTACTCTATCCGTGGGATAAAAAGGAACAAAGAGAAGGAAACAGGATATACCTTCCTCTCCTTTTTTGCTGCAGGATTGATATCCTCCTCAACCTAACAGAATGTAAGTAATTTAGAAACACCAGCGAAAAAGAACACGTCCAGAAAGATACGAGAAAATATATATATGTATGCCAAAAGGGAATTTAATAAAACTTAAGTAAATCTGGAACTACCAAGAAAAGAAAGAAAAATAGATTACCTTTCTCTTATTTTGTGCAGCATCATTGATGCCTTCATTAATCTGAGACGAGAAAACAAATATTGCGGTGTATTAAAATCCAACTACATTGACATGCATTTAAAAATGATAATATTAAGTAGAAAGACTAACAGGAGTTGGCACATTTGAAGGCAAAGCACTCTTCTCTTCGACCAAATAAAGATATTTCTGAGCTTCCTTTGCTCCAATTTTGTCAAATGCTTTTACCAGGGGCTTGATGCATGAAGCGACATCATTCTTGAACTTGGCTGAGGGTGCATGATTGTTGTCACTGACAAGACACCCGACTTCTTGATGACCTTCAATATAACCCTTGCATGCCATTAGGATATCATGTACACGCGTGTGAAAATGCCCAAGCACCAAGTCCTCAAAGTTCTGTATGTGTGCATCACACCGACAAACATCCCATTATTAGTTACCATACAAAAACATAAGTAAATTAATAATCAAAATCTTGCCTTGGGTGGTTTGTTCATCGTATAGACCATTGTCTCAAGTGATTTGACGACAATATTCTCGTTGAATAAGAAGGACTTCCTTTCTTGAATGAGACTTATCGTTGAGCTTGCAGTTCCAATTATGTTGAGATAAGGCATTGCATTCAAAATCAGATCCTGAATGGAGACCAGGAGTTGAAGCATATTAGACGTGCCAGGAATCCACATATGTTCCTGCTTGGCAAGTTCATTACACAGGACCAAGCGAACATCACCACACTTGTTCAGATGTGGACTGATACCAGGAACACCAGAGTGATAGCGCACAAGCTGTTAATAAAAAATAAAGAAAATAATTGAAATAAATCGTTAATAAGTGAATATATATATATATATATATATTATATATATATATATATATATATACATATATATGTATGTATGTATGTGTGTATTTATATATATGTATGTATGTACAATTGTACATGGACTTTAAGATGAAATGGACAATAGACGACGACATACAGGGGGACTATTAGGATAGTTCATTGGGAAGCACACGTCAAAAAAGAAGAGACCATCATGATAAGGAGTCCCTTTTTGTCCAACAATTGCTGCTCTTAAAATATCCATCCTCGGTTCATAAACCCTCACAAAGATTGTCTCTGTAGAGATTAAAAATAAAAATGTATTAGACGTAAAAAACAGAAGGGAAAAAACCGAATGAATGGGGCAAGGTGGCGAATTACCAGGCAAGCGTTCCATGAGGATCCTCCTGTCTTCTTGTATCTTGTTAACCCAGTCAATTGGTGGCTGAAAAAGATCACAAACAATAAATGAATGAAAAGGTCAAGAGTTGTTAAACATATTCATAAATGATTCACGGATGGAAAAGCGACCTGTTGTGTTTCAGGAGAAGACTGTGCTGAAAACAGATGGTCGGAATAGTCGACGACAGTATCAAACTGACTGAAGTTAAAAAAAAGTTGAGCAGCAACATTGCGGTGGAGAAGCCTTGTTGGCACTGGGGGAGTATTGTCATTGTCATTGACGGTAGCAGACTGATGCTGCTGGGACTGCTCGAATCTCTCCTTAATATGTGTTTTGAGGTATTCGGGCATTGGTGAAAAGAGAGACAGAGGTGTAGTTGGAGGTGGAGGGAGGGGACGATACAAGACAAACAAAGGGTCCCCTTTTTTAACGCTGGTGTCATCCTTGACGAGAGCCTCAACGACCGTACAAGACGTTACAGCTAACATTGTCCCAAGAGGATACTTGTCTGGGTCGGGCCATAACCCACGGTCCTTCAGTTTAAGATGTACATTAGTGTTAGTAATGATGAACATAAATTAAATCCATATTCATATAGGTTCTGGTTCAAATAAAACAAGTATTAAAGTAAAACAAATAAAACTATTTTTTTTCACTTAGCTGGAAATCGTTGTTCATCATGAAAATCTTTGTGCATCATTAAATACTTGTACTCTATGAATCTTCTTGAATCAGTTTTATCATAATCAAGTGGTCAGGACAGGACATTATCCTATTTGTTTTACTTTAATACTTGTTTTACAATAACCACCCCCTATACGTGTGTATATATATATATAGGATAGATAGATAGATATAGATATATACACACATATATCCGAGTACTAATTAGTTATAATGAGAATTCCATATTTATTAAAGCACGAAAAGTGGAAACAAAATGGAGTAGTAAAAGAGAACCTTCAAGCGTTGCCTAGACCGATGAGGATCGAAGAGGCCGGTTTCGACTCGTCTACCACGTCCAAACAAGCTAGACATCTCTTCTTCTTCTTCTTGAGAATTTTTTTTTTTTTTGAACGTTCGTGTCACAGGACGGCTAGCCGTTACATCCACGATGATGGAGGCCATCGCTTAAGGGCAGGCAGACACTAGCGACCGATCCACGAAGTCAGGGAACCACTGGGGAGGGAAAACCCCCCAACTAAGCAGCCCGAAGGCACTACACTTAATTGGGGAGAAAACCTTTGCCCATCAAGATTCGAACCTGCGTGGGCAGGCCAAACCCATCACTTGGGACTTGGGAGATACCGCTGGGGTTTTACCCCTTTGGTTCTTCTTGAGATATTATTATGATCTTTTTATCTGATTCATAAAAGTGACAACAAACAAACAAACAAACTTTAATTATTCTTATATTCAATTCAATTATTCCAACAAATAAGAATTATAAGAACAACGGATTTATTATTTTATTCTTATATATATTCATATCATACCAACAACATCTCCACTTAACAAATAATACATGGGGTAATGCAGTACTGAACTGCCCTCACATCTTCTTCTTCATTTATCACATGTATAAATAAATAATCACCCCCACCCCCTGATTTTAAGGCTTGCAGTTCCGAAATTGGAACTGCCGGCAGTACAGATCCTATCCCCACTGTAATACTAAATCTATGTAATAGAAAAATAAATATTACTCGTAATAAATAAATAATGAAGGATTTATTACTTACCTCTTAAACTGCGTCTATTTCATCAGATGGATGGGTAGATACACAAAAATTTCAAGTCGTTTTTTTCAGTGTTTCTTTCTGCCCGTGTTTTCCCCCTTTTCCTTCTCAGAGAGGGTTTCCTCCTCTCTATTTTTGGGTGTGTGAACGGCAGGGAGGGTTTCCTCGTACTTATAGTTTTTATTACATAACCGGACCCTGTACTTTCTTAAAAACACAATTTTGCCCCTTCGTCAACCTAAAATATGTTTTGTTCGAATATCAGGGTTGGCTGAGTTTATGTAGTGATGTACCCAAATTTTTATTTACAACACTTTTTGTCAAGTAAAATGAAGTTTCTTTTATCAATCTTATATCTTGTATATTACGGATATGTTTAACAAAAGTAATTGTAGCTGATAGGTGTAACTTGTAGTTGTAGCTTTTAGTTGGATGTATAACCTGTAACTTTTAAGCAAAACTATTAGCTAGATCTTTTATTTTCAAAAGTGTTTGGTATGATAGCTGTACCACGACTTCGAGAGATATTTGCGTAACTTTTAAAGATTAAAAGCTTCATCGAAAAGGTAAAGCTCCTGAAATGCTACTTCAAGTAGTGTTTATTTTGGAGCTTTTTATTTCAAATAAAAGTTAAAACTAGTTGCATCCAAACAAAACTTTTAACACAATGGAAGCTTATTGTTCAAAATTAAAAACTAAAGCTTTAAGAGTTTGGGACATCTTTGGTTACATTAATTTAGTATTGAGGAAGAAGTTTCAGTTACTCGTATTAGATGGATATTTCGAATCCTTAATTATGTTGTCCATGGTATTGATGCTTCTTATGAATATTGGGGTAGTCATTGGTACTTTCTAATACATACTAGACAAATGTCCGGGCGTTGAAGCGACAATAGTGGTAGAGTCAACGTAATGGTGGTTTCAATAGTTAGTGATGGAGGCGACGACGCCAGTAGTGTATGTTATTGACGTAAAAGGGGTGCAGTTATATAGAATTTAGGAGATAAATATTACAAATTAATTTTATTAATGATATATTTAGTATTAAGTTGACGAGTATTAGTTAATGTATATTGGTAAGAATATTTTGGTTATTTCAAAATAGAAAATTGACAGATATAATCAACACATTACCCGCGCAATACGGCGGTGGTCGTGGCGGTGACGATGTGGTGGTGGGGGCGTTTGTTGGTGGTAGATGAGGCGTTAAGTGGTGTAAATAATTGATGTAAAAATAATTGATGTGAATGGTTAATGGAGATATTTTAAAAGATAAAAGATTGATAATATAATTTAATCATTAATGTTAAGAAGGTAGTGTAAGTGAAAATATCTTAAAGGGTGTTAAGTGAAAATATTACATATTTTTCTACACTTTTAATAATAAAGTGCTATTCATTTTATAATATAGTGTAGAAGTGTAGATATATAAAAGAAAGTCTATACCTTGTTAAAAAAATAATAGAGGAATATAAAATGGTATAATTTATACACATTGCGATTCACAGTACTAATAAATAAAGCCTTTAATTTGGTTTTATCATTTTTACTTTTTTAATGGCATTTTATAAAAACAGGTTGTTCTATACGCATTGGGATTTACAGCACTATTATTTATTAATATAAAAATATTTAAGTAAAAAGCCTTTTAATTTCGCAGCCCGTAGCCCGACCATTGTTGGGATCTCGACCACTACGACTATTTGCAGCGATAGTCGCTGCAAATAGTGCGGGCCCCCTGCCAGTAATGGCAAATCTGGCAAAGAAATATCGGGCCCCCTCTATTTGCAGCGATAATCGCTGCAAATAGTTGGATATGGACAAAACACCACTATTTGCAGCGATATCGCTGCAAATAGTCTGGTGGAGATACCAGATTTAAGGTCGGTATACCACGCGCCTTTAATTTACATGTTTTTTTATCATTTGTGGGCCAAACAAGTATTTTTATCTTTAAAATTGGGCCAACAGACAAAAAAGATGAAAAGGTTAAAGGTAGGCCCATAGCCCAAATATTGGGTGATATAAAAGCCCTAGTTTCTTGGGGCTAGGGTTTGTCTTTGTCATCACACACTACAACCACCACCACCATCAATAACCACCACTAGTCAGCTACACCGCCACTAGTCTGCCACAATGGTCTGCTTGTTTTGTGGGCCAAAAACCATTTGTGAGCAAAACTGCCCGCTTAGAGGGGCTTTTCCTCTACCGATTACACATGAACAAGTGAAGATAGCCAGGGATGTGGCATCGATAGCGGATCTGTGGTATCTCAAATCGTGGTTCGCAATGAATGATGATCAGGATGAGAGGGCGGCGTTTCTAAACTCATGGATTGAAGAGCTTGAGGCTCGTCAAGAACATCCGTTGTTGGGTCGTGGAGAAACCATCCAGCTACTGCATATTGGAGTTGGATTAAGGGACGATCAGATTGCAAATCTGCAAAACCAACTTGCAGATTTTAATGCAAACCCACCGCCGCCGCAACTACTACCACCAGGACCACCACCACAACAACCTCATGTTATGGATGATTTTGAAGCCCCATATTGAATAGCTAGGAGGTTAACCTTTTCCTTATCAATCTATATATCTATATATCTTTATATCTCTTTGTTATATATCTATCTATATCTATTTGAATATATGATTCGGTAGTGAATTGGTGTAATTAATTAAAGATCTTATAAGATCTTATGCTTTAGTACTTATTTTATGATTTTTATTACAGTATGGATATATTATCTATATCTATTTTATATTATATCTGCCTTGTCTTTTGTTATCCATGATGATGATTTTTATTACTTAATTAGTTGCTTAATCCTATTTTTTTTAGAATTAATTATATGTGTTTTTTAGAATTAATTATGGATGGATTAATCTTTTTGGCATATTTTATAGAAAGAAATTAGGTTGATGGTTGATTGGTTGACCGTAAAATTTGGAATTTATTACAACATTCCTTTTACCCAATTACCCCCACCAACCCAACAGGCCAACATATTCTCCGATTTCTTTTATTTTCTTCTTATGTTCGCGCTTCCTTTTTTTTTTGAACGGCATAATAGATTTATTACTAAGAATCACTAGCAAGGCGCTAGTATTCCCAAAAGTTCAAGTACAAATACAAGAAAGAAAAAAGATAAGGCGACAAATCAAAGAAACGGAAAAACTCAAGTCTTTAACTGCTAAGAAGGTAAGAGGGATTCGAAAAAAACTCGTGCCATTTACGGTTATCCCAAGACACGAGAAAAAATCCCCACCGACGGAGGCCGAGCCCCCGGTTTTCACTCCATGGTGTTTTCAGTACCTTCCCAAACAAGACCTGAGCGGGTGAGACACCGCCCCACAACAAAATACTAACTCACCCTCATTACAACTTGAAGCAACGTAACCAAGTCATAACCGCGAATCAATAGGATTCGAAATCCAATCATGCCAAGAAGCACTATGCCTCTTTCTCCGATTAGTGATCCATAAGAACGAGGTAGCCACCAATTCATTGAAAACATCACGACTTTTTTCGTGTGTGGAGTTATGCACACAATTGTTTCTAGCTTTCCAAAGTAACCACCACCAAATAAACAAAATAGCCTTCAATCTCTCCTTTTTTAGTCGATCAAAATTCAAGTCGTCGCACCATTTTAACAGCTCCTTGGGTGACAAAACAGGCAGATCGAGCCCGAACCATCTACTAACCAACTTTCTCATTTCCGTCACCAAATAGCAGTTTTTAAAGATATGAATAATTGTTTCAATACCATGCTGACATTGAAGGCATCTCGCAGTTGATATATCAATACCTCTCGCAAAAAGGTTTGGAAAAGTAGGAAGACAATCTCTAAATAATCTCCACACAAACAAGTTTACCTTTTTAGGCACCAAAGAAATCCAAGTCGTTTGATGATGATGATTGTCTTGAAGCAAATTATGATCAATAAAAACTCTAACATGTGCAACAGAAAAATTGTTAGAGTTATTACAATCCCACCTCCATTTGTCCTCGACATCAGTAAGTAAAGAAGTAGGGAGCAGCTTTGTCAATTCTTCAATTTGATCTAAAGTCCGACCAAATCTGATGACACACCTCCAGGCCCAATTCCAGTTCCGCCCATCAAACCGATCACTAATTAAACAATCTTTATCCGACTCAAATGCGAAAAGCCTAGGAAATAAGGTAGCCAACGGTTTAGACCCATTCCAGGTCTCTTTCCAGAACCGAGTCTTTTTACCATTACCAATTTCCTTCTTGATGAAATCATTTTCCATATTCGGGGACGCATGTATCGATTTTATTGATTCAACAATTTTCGACCAAAGACCAACATTTGCAGTCGAGAGATTCACAAAGCAATGCGTACCATGTATAGCCGAAAGAACTCGAGACCAAAGGCAATCAGGATTAGAAATCGCTCGCCACCTCCATTTGTAAAGAAGGGCAAGATTCATAGCGTCCAAACTTCCAATGCCCACTCCCCCGTCTTCTTTAGCCGCAGTGACTTGTTTCCAGCTAATCCATGCCATTTTTCTCTTATTCACTGAGCTTCCCCAAAAAAACGCTGCCCTTAGGCCTTCAAGAGTTTTCCTAATCTTACTTGGCATTCTAAATATTGAAAGAAAGTATATTCCCAGGGATCCTAAAACGGAAGAAACCAGCGTCAACCGACCGCCACAAGAAAGTAAATTAGCTTTCCACCCCGCCAACTTTCTCTTGAATTTCTCAACAATAGGATCCCAAGTAGCTATACTCCCAATCCGCCCTCCAATCGGTATACCGAGATATTTAAAAGGAAGTGTTTCCGGTTTGCACCCAAATCGCCGAGCCATTCTCTCCACTTCATCGTTAGGTGTCCCAATACCAATTATTGATGATTTATCAAAATTAATACGCAGGCCAGAGATACAATGGAAAAATCTGAGGCCATTACAAATAGCATCCATGTTTGACTCATCCCATTCTCCAACCAAGATCGCATCATCGGCATAAAACAAATGAGATATAGAAATATGATTGATCTTTGCACAACGAAAGAGACCATTACTAACCAAGTTGTCGATGGCAATGTGTAGTCCTTCCATTGCAATGATAAACAAAAACGGTGCCATGGGATCACCCTGACGTA
This sequence comes from Erigeron breviscapus, assembly GCA_034093135.1. Lineage (NCBI taxonomy): Eukaryota > Viridiplantae > Streptophyta > Magnoliopsida > Asterales > Asteraceae > Erigeron > Erigeron breviscapus. The sequence continues at coordinate 19,887,739 of CM067173.1, forward strand.
ACCCACGTTGTAAGGAAAATTCATCTGTAGGACTACCATTGATCAATACCGAAGACTTTGCCGAGAATAAACACGACTTTATCCAATCGATCCACTTATTACCGAAACCCATACCATGAAGAACCGAGATGAGATACCCCCACGCAACAGAATCGTAAGCTTTAGCAAAATCAATCTTGAATAACATAAGTTTTTTCTTCCGTGCTTTATACCAGTGAATAATCTCACTAAGAAGAAGCGGCCCATCAAGAATCTGTCGATCTTTTATGAAGGCGGACTGCTCTGAACTCACCACCGAATCAATAACTTTCACAAGACGATTCGCTAACACTTTCGCCACTATTTTATATTGCAATCCGATCAAGCTAATAGGCCGAAAATCATTCATCAAAATTGGATTAGGAACTTTAGGGATTAAAGTGATAAAGAAAGAATTACAGCCGTTAGGAATAGAAGCACTGACAAAGAACTCGTCCATCATATAGAAGATATCATCCTGCATTAAATCCCAGTACCGTTTGACAAAAGCAAAAGAAAAGCCGTCCGGGCCCGGTGATTTATCTCCACCACAACTCCAAATAGCCTGCTTAATTTCCTTCCCGATTCACTTGTGCTCCTTCATTATTTTTGTTTTTGTTTTAATTTTCTTTTTGTTTTTGTTTTTACTTTATTATTTTTTTTCTTTATGCTCCTTTTGTATTTGTGCCAAGGAATTGACTGGTATTGACATTCATCTTCAAATAACAATTAACAAGTTTGTTTTCAACCTTTATTTCCTGTACACTTTGAGATATTTTAGTTAGATAAAACATTAACTTTTAAAAAACAAATGAAAATTAAGGTATCTTTGGTTTATGTGAATCACTTTGATTGAAATTAGTACTCATATTTGGTTTATTGTCTAGAAAATAAAAATTGGGTGTTATTTGCATTAAAATATATACTCATTTGAGACGGTGTTTGAAAAAAGGATGGTTTAAAAACCCACTTCAATTCCATTTATTCAATCCTACCTAATAGTGATTCAAATATCAAAATCAAACATCCCCAAACTTTTTTCCCCCTTCTTTTAATTATATTAAGCTGGAACTTTGATGCTCTTGTAACGTTTTTAAATTTCAAGACCTATATTGAAACAACCAATAGAGGATTTGGTTGCAGATGAAGCTAGGTAAAGGGTTATTGGGATATAGGAATTTTTTTTTTATTAGAGAAAGAAAACATTGGAAATGCTACTATGATAGAGAAAAGAATCGATCCACATGTTAATAGTTTGTTTGTATATTACACGAAATTGAAGTTCATTTTGATAAATCTAAGGTCTTAGGTTAAACCGTTAAAGTATCGTATCAATACATAAAAATAAAAGGTAGACGGATAACAAGTTGTGTAGTACATTAGCTTTGAAAATTTTTAACTGCTTTTAAATTGTGAAGTTAAAATTCTTTTTTCACACCGACCCAACATTCTTCTTGAATCTGTTGGGTTATATAACAATTTATCAAATCAAATCACAAAGCACGCAGCGGAAAATAATCTATGTAGTTAATTAATTAACCAAGAATAGAAACGTGTACCTTTGATTTGGAGGAAAATAAAGTAAGAAAATAAAAAAAAAAAAAAAAAAAAAAAAAAAAAAAAAAAAAAAAAAAAAAAAAAAAAAAAAAAAAAAAAAAAAAAAAAAAAAAAAAAAAAAAAAAAAAAAAAAAAAAAAAAAAAAAAAAAAAAAAAAAAAAAAAAAAAAAAAAAAAAAAAAAAAAAAAAAAAAAAAAAAAAAAAAAAAAAAAAAAAAAAAAAAAAAAAAAAAAAAAAAAAAAAAAAAAAAAAAAAAAAAAAAAAAAAAAAAAAAAAAAAAAAAAAAAAAAAAAAAAAAAAAAAAAAAAAAAAAAAAAAAAAAAAAAAAAAAAAAAAAAAAAAAAAAAAAAAAAAAAAAAAAAAAAAAAAAAAAAAAAAAAAAAAAAAAAAAAAAAAAAAAAAAAAAAAAAAAAAAAAAAAAAAAAAAAAAAAAAAAAAAAAAAAAAAAAAAAAAAAAAAAAAAAAAAAAAAAAAAAAAAAAAAAAAAAAAAAAAAAAAAAAAAAAAAAAAAAAAAAAAAAAAAAAAAAAAAAAAAAAAAAAAAAAAAAAAAAAAAAAAAAAAAAAAAAAAAAAAAAAAAAAAAAAAAAAAAAAAAAAAAAAAAAAAAAAAAAAAAAAAAAAAAAAAAAAAAAAAAAAAAAAAAAAAAAAAAAAAAAAAAAAAAAAAAAAAAAAAAAAAAAAAAAAAAAAAAAAAAAAAAAAAAAAAAAAAAAAAAAAAAAAAAAAAAAAAAAAAAAATTTTGATAAATCTAAGGTCTTAGGTTAAACCGTTAAAGTATCGTATCAATACATAAAAATAAAAGGTAGACGGATAACAAGTTGTGTAGTACATTAGCTTTGAAAATTTTTAACTGCTTTTAAATTGTGAAGTTAAAATTCTTTTTTCACACCGACCCAACATTCTTCTTGAATCTGTTGGGTTATATAACAATTTATCAAATCAAATCACAAAGCACGCAGCGGAAAATAATCTATGTAGTTAATTAATTAACCAAGAATAGAAACGTGTACCTTTGATTTGGAGGAAAATAAAGTAAGAAAACTTTATGAGGATTTAAAATAAATCCTCTCTACGATTGCACACACGACACGTGAATGCACGTATGCTAGTACTTGATCACGAACCGCAACGTTTGCTTTATCTCTTGATTTGTCAAACAACAAAAACCGAAAATCCCTTTGTTCTTGGGAGAGTTTCGGCCGTAGGTTAAGAGGAGGAAGGAGGAGAAGTGATGAGGGCTTTTTCTATTCCCTTTTTATATCCAAAACCCTTTTCGTATTTGACATAGATTAGGATTCGTTATTAGATATATACTAGGATTAGTCTATAAGAAACCAAGTTAAACTCAATGAGTTAAAACTCATTAGTTAAAAACCGGCCCCCCTTTATTATATAATTAGGAAACTTCTAGAATCTCCTAATTACAAATTAAGCCTTCCTTAACTAACGCCGTTAGCTAGTAACCGTTAGTTTTTAACGACCACTCGTTAATTGAAATCGTGATCATATTAATTAAATACATTAAATATATTAATTAATATTAAATACATTTGTGTCGAGACGTGTGACCCCGTAGGCTTAAATCATTTCTGGACATACGTTCATTTCTACGTGATCATATACTAACAGCTCCCACTTGAGCTCGTAATAAATGAAGGTAATAACATTGGTTAGCGTCTAGCAACACGCCAATGCTCCCAGAAATATTTAAGTATAGTTTCTTAAAGTATATTTAATGGTTGAGGCATTTATTATCCCTTTGTTCAAATACCGTGTTAAACATGAATGAATACGGATCAATGTCATTTCATGATTTAACGATTCTGTTTCTCATTCCATAACTAATTAGAGATTACCAAATATAATCGAGAACCATCTGGATTTATTTGGGCACGACCATGCAAACATCTTAATTAGTCCTAATGAGGGCGCCAATGGTATCATACTTCAACTTTCAAGTTGAAGGAACAAATCCTGTATTGACTACACGTGTCAGTCATCATACTCCAATACACTTTCTGAAAATAGCCCTTTATGTACTCCCTTATTCAGGAGAGTTAGAACTATATCAAGTAAGTGCAATCCATACATGCTGACCTGCTTGTATCTCAAGTCAAAGGATCAATAAAGTAACCATTTACGAATTTCACTTAATGACGCTGATTCATAAAGTGATGAATTCGTTAGTGGGGTAGTCCGATATGCATCAACTATGGATATCATGTGAGTTTGTGGGACCATCCATTATATATTCCAAGAATATAACCAATCGCTCAGATTTGTCTTAATTTAATTATATTCCCATATAATTAATCGACAATGGACAATTTAGAATATTTATTAAAATATTCAAGGATTAAACATGCAAATATAGGATACAATTAATATTAAATGAAATCAAACATATCAAGTACTTTATTTCATTATCAAAAATATAAATTGTTTAACATCCCTTATCCAAATACCGAAACAACAGATTTACATGAAATAACTAGCTAATTTAAGTCCTATGCCATCGGCATGCCTTTCAAGCTTGGGCCTAGACAAAGCTTTTGTGAAAGGATCAGCTAAGTTAAAATCTGTGTGAACTTTGAGTAATTTGATTTCACCTAGTTCGATCCGTTCACGAACATAGTGATATCGTCTAGCATAATGTCTGGCACCTTTCTGAACTCCGGGTTCGTTGGCAATGATTAATGCACCAGTATTATCACAGTACATATCAGTGGGTAAGTCACTTGAGGGGATCACGTCAAACCCGCTAATGAACTTCCTTATCCAGACTGCTTCCATTGCGGCTTCTGAGGCGGCAATGTACTCAGACTCTGTTGCAGACATGGCAACTGTTTTTTGCTTGCTGCTTTTCCAATCCACAGCACCTCCGTTAAGAACGAAGACGAATCCTGACTGAGACTTCGTGTCATCTTTATCAGTTTGAAATCCAGCATCACAGTATCCGGTCACTTTGAGCTCCAAGTCTGGATTTCCTCCATACACCAAAACATATCTTTAGTAGCCCGTAGGTACTTCAGAATGCTCTTAACAGCAGTCCAGTGACTTTCACCTGGATTCTGTTGATATCGGCTTACGATGTTTTGCGCGAACGCCACATCGGGTCTAGTGCATCTAACCGCATACATAATAGATCCCACAGCCGAAGCATAAGGGACTCTTCGCATACGCTCCACCTCATTAGGTGTAGTAGCACCCTGTTTGACAGATAAACTAAGTCCTTCTTGCATAGGTGTAAACCCACGCTTAGAATTCTCCATCTTGAATCGCTTCAAGACCTTATCAATATAAGCACTTTGACTTAGTCCAATTAATCGCTTTGATCTATCTCGGTAGATCTTGATTCCAAGAATAAATGCCGCTTCTCCTAAATCTTTCATGGCAAAACACTTTCCAAGATGGGATTTTACATCTTGCAACATCGGAATGTGTTTTCCTATGATCAATATGTCATCAACATACAAGACAAGGAAAGTAACATTACTCCCACTAGCTTTGCGATATACACATGGCTCATCGGGGTTTTGAACAAAACCAAACTTTTTGATTTCTTCATCAAACCTCTTGTTCCAACTTCTTGATGCTTGCTTTAGTCCATAAATGGACCTTTGAAGCTTGCATACTTTGTTGGGATGTTTTGGATCAATAAAACCTTCAGGTTGATCCATATAGACTTCTTCATCCAAGTAACCATTTAAGAAGGCAGTCTTAACATCCATTTGCCATATCTCAAAGTCATAGTACGCAGCTATGGCTAAGAGAATCCTAATAGCTCTAATGTCCGCAACTGGAGAAAAGGTCTCATCATAGTCAACACCGAAACGTTGAGTATAACCTTTCGCCACGAGACGAGCTTTATAGGTGTGTACATTTCCATCCATGTCCGTCTTCTTCTTGAAGATCCACTTACACCCAACAGTTTGAGCATTTTGTGGAAGATCAACCAAGCTCCAGACTTGATTGTCTTTCATGGATTTCATTTCCACCTTCGTAGCTTCAAGCCATTTTTTAGATTCCGGATCTGATAATGCAGCTTTGAAATTCGGAGGCTCATCGAGATCTCCTAAAACGTTTTCTTCTACCATCAGACATAATCTGTCAGTAGGACGTCTTGTCCTTTCGGACCTACGAAGTAGAATCGCTTCATCATCATCGACTTGAGGTTCATCACTTTGAACATTTTCCCCCCCCAAGTTGATGATTGCTAGGAGCTTCAGAAGGTGACACATCTTCCACTTGAATCTCATCAAGTTCTACAATCCTCCCACTGTTCTCTGGAACTAATTTCTTTTCAAAGAATTCAGCATATCGAGCAACGCGAACAGTGTTTTTGACGGGATCATAGAAGTCGTAACCCATCGTTTCCTTAGGGTATCCGACAAAGATGCACTTAGTAGTTCTGGTTCAAGTTTGTCAGGCGTATCGCGCTTCACAAGTGCCTCACATCCCCAGACTCTTAAGTAAGACAGATTAGGAACATTTCCATGCCATAATTCATATGGTGTCTTGTCAACCTTCTTGGTTGGAACCATATTGAGAATGCGTACAGCAGTCTCAAGAGCATAATCCCAAAACGAAAATGGGAGAGTCGTAAGGCTCATCATAGATCTCACCATGTCTAGCAAGGTTCGATTTCTCCTTTCAGACACTCCATTATGTTGAGGAGTGTATGGAGGAGTAAGCTGTTGGACACTTCCACACGCTTTCAGATAATCCTTAAACTCTTGGCTTAAGTATTCACCACCTCGATCCAAACGAAGAATCTTGATGGTCTTTCCGAGTTGATTTTCTACTTCATTTTTAAACTCTTTGAATGTTTCAAACACTTCATGTTTATGTTTAAGCAGGTAAACATAACCATAACGACTGAAATCATCCGTAAAAGTTATGAAGTAGCTAGCTCCTTTTCTTGACACATGTCTAAATGGGCGCAAACATCGGTATGAATGAGTCCAAGAAGATCTTTAGCCCTCTCCGGTTTATGCGAAAAAGGTTTTCTCGTCATTTTGCCGGAAACACATGACTCGCATTTATCAAATGATTCATCATTTAATTGTAAGATCCCTTCACGTTGAAGTCTTTCAATGCGATTTTTGCCAATGTGTCCAAGACGACAGTGCCACAGATAAGTAGAGTCCAAGTTAGTCTTGGCTCTTTTGCTAACATTATACATTGAATTATTTGAAACACAACCACGCATATCAATTTCATAAATACCATCACAAGCAATAGCATCAAAATAATGAACATTATTTTTAGAAACTGAAATGCCATATTCATTAAAAACATTAATGAAACCGTTGTCTTTCAACAAAGAAACTGAAACTACACCTCTAGTGATAGAAGGTGCATAATGACAATTGTCTAAAACAATAATTAAACCGGAAGGAAGAACTAAATGATATTCTCCAATAGCTTCAACAGGTGCTGGTAGACCATTGCCCACGAACAGCTGCAAAGCTCCGGGCTTCAGCTTCCTCCTTTTCCTAAGAGCCTGTAATTCATTACAGATATGAGTTCCACAGCCAGTGTCATAAACCCATGATTTACGCTTAGTAAAGGAAAATAATTCAATGGTGAAGATACCTGAAGTACTAGCAACGCTTGCTTGCTTCTTCTTCACATTCAACTCGGCAAGATACTTGGGACAGTTCCTCTTCCAGTGCCCGACTTCATTACAATGATGACAGGTCTGGTCTTTAGCCGGATGCTCTTTCTTAGCCGGAGGGGTTTTCTTTGGTTTGGGGGAATAAGCAGCTTGCTTACCCTTGCCTTTACCATCAAACTTGCCTTTAGCTTGGTGCGATTTCTTAGCTTTCTGGATCCGACCCCCCTTAATCATAAGGACATTTTGGTCATTGGCCTTCTTTGGAATCGTCTTCTCATATTCAATGAGCATAGCATGAAGTTCATTGACGCTTTTTTTCATAGAGTGCATGGTATAGTTTTGCACAAACCCTCATATTCCTTCGTAAGGGATTTGAGAATCATGCCAACTTTTACCTCTTTATGATAAGCGTACTCCATCGAATCCAATTTGTCAAAAATGCTCTTCATTTTGAGCACATGACTGCTAACCGATTTGCCAGATTCAAGTTTCATGTCATGAAGTTCCACGACTAAGTCGAACAGTTCCACTCCAGCTTGTTTTTCATACAAGGATTTAAGTTCTGTGATCATATCATATGGAGTGTAGAGTTCGAATTGTTTTTTGAAGCTCGGGAGACATGCTCGCAAGCATCAAACAACAAACTTCATTGAATCTAGTGTACTGAATCCTATATTCAGCTTTTTCAGCTGCTGTGGATTCAGCACTTGGTTCGGTTGGCCATTGCCTTTCAATGACATCCATGCGTTCCTCAACTCTTAGAACAATTCTCAGTTGACGATACCAGTCATTGAAATTTGATCCATTAAGCTTTTTCTCTTTCAAACATTTGCCGAAAAGCATTGGTGTTTGTGGAAGGATTCATTGCCATCTACAAACAGATTAAGTTCAAAAATCAGTATTTTCGATAATATATCCTTAAGAAATCAATTACCCAATGTTTATCAAATAAACAATTAATTTCATTAAGGCTAGGATCCAATTGACATACAATCATTTCATCAGTTGATCTGCTAGAAATGATTGCACTCAAAAGGTAAGTGACGAGCAGTAATTGCATTTCATGTGCAATTCCTAGTAAGAATGGGACCTACAAATCACACTTGATTCATCAAGTGATTTGTAGTCATGTTTTGTCCCATCTTTTGCCACGGGTCAAGGTCTCACCGCTTAACTCGCTTTAAGTCGTCCAACCAAGAACGCGCAAATTTTTCCACCACTGTGTACCAGTGAGTGGGATTTGCCATGCAACTGCCATTTCACCACTGTGTACCAGTGAGTAAAACAACAGCCACAAGTGTCCTTTACGAGTTGGGTGGCAATGACTTAAGTTTATTGGGTCACTCAATTTGATGTGTGATCAAAAAGTTATGTTTGAAGATTCATGCATATCTTCTAAACATAATATGTTTATAAAACTCATTTTTATTGCCTTTAAATACAAAAGAGCTCGGTAGCTCCATTCGAACGCACAAAGAAGCGCAAGGGCAAAGGTATGCGATAAACGCGATTTAAAAACCGCCCTTTTAGGAGGCTAGCGCACTCCGACTTATACCTCTCTTAGAGTTTGTTCAAATGGGTGAGCCGGTGTATCTTTTGATTTTAGGGCACCAATTTTATAAACAAAATCTTATTTCAATATATTTAGTCAAGTTTATTTTTCCAAAAACAATTTTGCACACAATTTTCATAAAAAAGGCAAAATTAAACTTACTAAATTCACAACTTAACAATTAAGGTAATCAACCTAATTTGGTCACTATGGTATAAGATTGGCTCCTCTTTCATATGGAAAGAGACCACATACATCAAGTTACCTTGATTGCGTAAGCCAAAATATCTATAACAAGTTTATCTACCATAAAACAGGATGCTGATCTGGAAAATCCAGCAGCTTCACGACCAAATCTGGCCCTTAAGAAGGCCGAACTGGGCTTAGCACAAAACATAAAAGTTGTAGCCCTATGAGTCAAGCATCTACTGTAAAGATTTCAGCTTCCAACTCCTTACGGTTAATTAGTTATGATTTTTTTTAGTGAACTGGTGTCAAACAGAAACTTTCACAAAACATAATCACATTGTCACACAATTAATTATTCAATTATCTAGCATAATTAACCCTTATGATCAAGATTTCATATCAATATATCTAAGTAATAATCATGAATAATTTGCATGAAAAATTCATGATTATTACTTCTATTTAACAATTAAATAATTAAAAGTACACCATATATACATGCAATTTATCACATAAACATGTAATTAATCAAAACTTGGATTAGGAACCCTAAAAAAAACAATTTTTTTTTTTTTTTTATTTTCTGGAAAATTTCGAACTATATATATATTAATAATATAGATATTATTTGTTTCTTATTTAAATAATGTAATTAAATTACAAAAACAATTTAAATATATATATATATATATCCGAAAATTTGAAGATCAAGACCCTAACCCCCCTTCAAGTTTTGATTTAATTGGTAATTAAAAACATACATAGTAGGCTCGTGATACCACTGTTGGGTTATATAACAATTTATCAAATCAAATCACAAAGCACGCAGCGGAAAATAATCTATGTAGTTAATTAATTAACCAAGAATAGAAACGTGTACCTTTGATTTGGAGGAAAATAAAGTAAGAAAACTTTATGAGGATTTAAAATAAATCCCTCTACGTTTGCACACACGACACGTGAATGCACGTATGCTAGTACTTGATCACGAACCGCAACGTTTGCTTTATCTCTTGATTTTGTCAAACAACTAAACCGAAAATCCCTTTGTTCTTGGGAGAGTTTCGGCCGTAGGTTAAGAGGAGGAAGGAGGAGAAGTGATGAGGGCTTTTTCTATTCCCTTTTTATATCCAAAACCCTTTTCGTATTTGACATAGATTAGGATTCGTTATTAGATATATACTAGGATTAGTCTATAAGAAACCAAGTTAAACTCAATGAGTTAAAACTCATTAGTTAAAAACCGGCCCCCCTTTATTATATAATTAGGAAACTTCTAGAATCTCCTAATTACAAATTAAGCCTTCCTTAACTAACGCCGTTAGCTAGTAACCGTTAGTTTTTAACGACCACTCGTTAATTGAAATCGTGATCATATTAATTAAATACATTAAATATATTAATTAATATTAAATACATTTGTGTCGAGACGTGTGACCCCGTAGGCTTAAATCATTTCTGGACATACGTTCATTTTTACGTGATCATATACTAACAGAATCTTCTTGCAATATCAGTGTCAATATTTTTCCTCCGTATAAAAACAATGGATCCCACTACTCTAGTCTTTTACATGGCATATGTTCCCACCACTCACTATTTAGTACTATTATCGAAAAATGGTGTATACTTATTGTTTACAGAATCAAACAAACAGATGTTTCAACGAAGGGTCTTATCCATACAATTATCCTCTTCTTGATTTTGTGGGACAAGTGAACAACAACCTCTACATATGTATATAAACAATGGCTGAGAATCATTTTATATGTTTTAAACATCATATTGTCGTATGTTAATTATTCAAGGGTTCTTGGTCTGGTTAGAGGTTTCAAATGCCTGATTTAAATACTTAATTAATGGGTAACTTACACTGAATCAATGTTCTTGGATTCAATGTGTCATGGTTGAATACGTACATTTAAATAATAATTCTTTCAATCTCGTCAATATTGTATTAAAGAGTAAGAATTATTGGTTGAAAATTTTATTTTATGTCGAAATTGTTGATATAGTCATATATTATTCTTTATGGAAAAATAAATGAATGCACTTGGCACCTTTTTTTTTTTTATATATATTTTTTTATCAATATTGAAACCGAAATGACGAGTCCTCATAAAATGGAAACCGAAAAGTCGGGAAACATAATGTGGTTTTTGAACGGAACTAAATATTTTCATGGTAAATATTTTTGTTAGAGCTTGAAATTAGGTAAAACATAGTGATGGTGGTATCACTATACAAAGCTGACGTAAGTTTATCCAACTACTTCATCTCTTCGATTATCGGATTCTTTGTCAAAAATACAGGATGAGGCAATCAAGTCTATATTGCAATCGGGGTTAAGAAATGCACACAAAAACAATCGCTAAATACAAAAGTCACAAAGAGAATTTAATAAAAACATAGAAACACCTATACCTTTTTACATATATGATGATCACAAAGCAACACTTGTTTCATTTTTGAGGATATTGTTACTCTCCAACAACCTAATCCTAGAGCTTGCTTAATTCTTTCAATCTCGTCAATATTGTATTAAAGAGTAAGAATTATTGGTTGAAAATTTTATTTTATGTCGAAATTGTTGATATAGTCATATATTATTCTTTATGGAAAAATAAATGAATGCACTTGGCACCTTTTTTTTTTTTATATATATTTTTTTATCAATATTGAAACCGAAATGACGAGTCCTCATAAAATGGAAACCGAAAAGTCGGGAAACATAATGTGGTTTTTGAACGGAACTAAATATTTTCATGGTAAATATTTTTGTTAGAGCTTGAAATTAGGTAAAACATAGTGATGGTGGTATCACTATACAAAGCTGACGTAAGTTTATCCAACTACTTCATCTCTTCGATTATCGGATTCTTTGTCAAAAATACAGGATGAGGCAATCAAGTCTATATTGCAATCGGGGTTAAGAAATGCACACAAAAACAATCGCTAAATACAAAAGTCACAAAGAGAATTTAATAAAAACATAGAAACACCTATACCTTTTTACATATATGATGATCACAAAGCAACACTTGTTTCATTTTTGAAGATATTGTTACTCTCCAACAACCTAATCCTAGAGCTTGCTTTTCGTTTTCATGATCTCGCGTGGCATGCCCGTGTTGTCGTCCATATGTTGGGTACGTAAAACTTGATCATAAATCGATCTGGTTTTAAGATCACAACTTAACACCACCACGGAAGTACGGATCAGTGACATATATATAAGACGGTCACGTGCACATAATAGTTTCAATGCCAAGAGATCGAATGTGGATCTGAAATCTAACTTCAGTTAAGGTATAAGAGAATGTATAATCACCCTAGAATGCTTAACCCAAGTGGAAGACGTGTTTACAAGAAAGTAATTACATGAATTAATGAAGAGAGGTGTTGATAATATAAACTTGTCTTTCGATGAACGAAATTTATAGCAGTCGTGGTTTAGCTTAAATACATGATAGATTAGAGGTCTTTGATTAAGGCATTTATAGCCGTCGGCGCACGAAGATGGAACTGATCGATGTTAAAATACCAAAGCCCCAAAGGTGAAAATATGATTATATGCAGCTACGACTAAGATTCTAAACATAAAATATTTATCAACAAGGATATCTCTATTGTTAATAATCACAATATTTATCAACAAGAGGGTCTCATGTACCATTTTGGTACATAAAATTCATTACCGGAAGCATCAATCTCTCACATGAAACACAAGATATATTTTCCCCAGTTGTTTAAATTTATGAGCTTACAATCTTCATCTTGTGGGCCCATGTAACAGTTGTTTTTATGCGCATTCTTATATATACCCGATTACAATATCGACTTGCTCTTTCCTATATTTTTGACAAAGACTGATCAATACCGAAGAGATGAAGTAGTTAGTCAGTGTAGTTAAATATTACGATATGATGAACGCCCGTGATAAACTTACGCCTTTGTATAGTGATATTTAAGTTTTATCTAATTTCAAGCCCTAACACAGATATTTAGCTTGCAAATATTTAGTGTCGGTTCATCCCAAGTACCTACATTGTGTTTCCCGACTTTTCAGTTTCAATTTTATGACGACTCTTCGGTTTCAATATCCGAAAAAGGTGCGAAGTGCATATTTGACATAATGATGACGAGTTGAGAACACATTGAATTCCAATATTCATAATGATTATCGACCATATAGTTTATCTTCTCCATTTTATATATATACGAGTATATAATATAAAAGGGAATGTGAATGTTAGATCATTAAGCTCGTGTCTCATGCCAATGACCCACCATTGAAATTAACGGTAAAACATCCAAATTCTATCCACGACAAAAGGTTTAACCATTGAATTGGTTTTTGACTCTTCGTGGATTTTTTTTTTTTTGAAATTCATGCATTTTTATGGGTCTGGGATTTCATTCGACTGGCTAGTTAATTATGGGTTTCGACCACGATAATGATAGCCTTTAGCCATTAATTAGACAATCTAATAAAAGTCCATTTTTCGTGCTTGTTTGGTGTTACAAAAAATTATATCCCACAAAATTAAAGAGAGAATAATTGTATCGCTAAAACTAGGGATTCTCTCAAGTTATTCCTAACATTATATGTTAGGGTAATCTTAGTCTTTAGATGAAAATCAAAGGCCAAGATTCAAATATGGTATTTAAATCTTCGTCCTTGATTTTCATTCAATGGTCAAGATTTTCCCAACTTGATTCAAATTGGGAATCAAGAATTCCCACCCTAATTATATACACTATAGTGGTAGCCTTTAGCCATTAAAATATTGATGCATTTTAATGTGTATGTGATTTCATTCGGCCGGCAAGTTGTGGGTTTCAATACGATAATAATAGCCTTTGACCATTAATAAGACAATCTAATAAAAGTCCATTTTTCGTGCTTGTATTTTGTTTTTTGAAAAGCTGAGGATTATATTAACTAACCACTCGCAAGTAACTAGACAGTCATGAAAATACAAATACAAGTACATCTTATCTATACAATCGAGTACATATGAATCTACATAATTAAACACCATCCTGCCTTGGCTTTAACTGCGAGGATATTAAAACGGATGAAAAAAAACCTAAAAGAGATCCAGAAAAAAATTCCCAAGACTAAGGGCCGAGTCACCGGTTTTCACCCTAAATCGTTTTTGATAATACCACAAACAAGCCCCGGCCACCTATAAATGACTACAAAACCAAGTAAGACTCCACCTATTACAATTTATATACCAGTACTCCTATTAGACCATTCGAAACCGTTCACTCTTTTCACCTACACTTTTTTCGCCTCATCACTATCACCTTCTTACTTCTTTCACCTTCTATTTTTCCCTCTTAACCATTCACCTTTAAATTTAATACTTCACTATACCCTACAATACCTTACAATATTTCACTTTTTATCCAATCAAAATAAAAGAAAACAATAAAAAGTATATATAAATAAAAAATGGACCACACATTTTGTCTTTTTACCTAGGTGATCATAATCACCTTCCTCCCTTCACCTTATCTCATCACCTATATCCCTTAATCATTCACCCTTTTTACTTTTATCTTTCATTTAACTCTTTCACCTATATTTACAAATGGTCTTAGAAACAAAAATGCCAGAGACCCATTTGCTGTGACTAATCCATAATGAATAGCCAAGCAGAAGTGGTTAAATAGAATGCCACATCCACCCAGTGACAATGCATGAGGGACCCATCGTGCTTGTTGGGTGTTATAGAAAAAAAATTATGTCCCACAAAATTGAAGAGAGAATAATAGACTTTTGATGCTATCAAAGTAAAGGTTATTTGTATTACACGTTATCCTCGTTTTAAAAGTATTTTCACTTGATTGGAACACTAATTACATACACCATCGATCCATTTACCAAATAATCGTAGGCCATCACAGACTTCACTCGCCGGACATCACTACTATAACTTTCGTAGGCCAACACCACTTGGATTCAGAAATCAATGTTTAATTTCATACCCAAAACCCAACAACCACGTTTATTTCATGTACAAAAATGCTTACAATTTATTTTATTATTTTTTTGAAACGGCATGCTACTTCAATATGTATTGAGAAATGCTAAGTTGACAAATAACTTACAAACAAAAGTTATGTTTTCTCTTCCTTTTGTTTTTCTCTCTTTGATGATAATTAGTCAATATCACATTTGTTTGTAAATTGTTGGTGGATCTAGCATGTCTCATAAAACTATTCTTCATTTACATTTCATAACCGTTTTCTGCTTACTACTTTTATTTTTCTCCTCGTTTCATAAGTTCTTGCAAATCCGTATGAGATTGACTCTTTCTTACGTTATCGATATTTCTTATGGGACTATTTGGTACCTTATCGACGAATCCAAACCACGCTGGATAATCTGCCTCATTGCAGCTATCAAATGGACCGCAGAATTATGTGGTGGTTCGGGTGACCTTGACCCTCGATAGAAGTCCATATGACGTGTCACGGCCTCTTTGGTGCTCATTAGTCTTTTGTCCCTTACCATTTCATCTTTCATAGCTTCTCCACATAGTCCGCAAAGCCAGTTAATTACCATTATGTGTCACGAGTACTTTGTATGTATGTCGGGGTACACTCCTCTATCAATCCGCAACAATCACACTTCGCAAATACGACTACTTCTGTTATATGATCTCTTATATTCGATATTGGCATCACCATTGTTTCGGTTATTAGTTTAGTAGACATATCTGCAACAACCGACATAACTAATTAATCTAAATATATGATGAGTTCTAAATTTTGAATAGAGATTTTTCATCTAAAGTAAGTATACGATAAATATGACATTGTGTGCCACACTATAAATTTAGTTTTTATATATGACTCCAAAACTCATAATCGGTTCTTGTAAAAAACTGATCAATGATATCCGAATTTAAAATCAATAACATCATCCAAATAACTTACCGGTATAAGTAGTGAGGTTTTGATCAAAAAACCGAAATACGTGCACGTACAACTTTTATCGTTGTCCTTCTAAGTTATGTATCGTTTTCTACTCTTCCTCTTCAAACTTGCTTCATGAAAATAAAAATAAAATGTGTTTAAGCTAAAGACCAGGATCTTTTAAGGAAGAAATGAAGTGATGGTGGTTTTTGTTGGGAATAGAATCCACGTTTATCCGCGAGGTGATAATAAAGTAGTTTTAAATGATTTCAAACGGAATGTGTGGCTACATAAACAATTACTCGTATATTCGATATACCAGTTGTATGTACACATGTCTATAAACTTATGGTAAGTCTAGCTTTATTAATTAAACAATGATATAAACGGATTAGAATTTTTTATCATTTAATAAGTTTTTTTTATGTCTATTCCAGTCATTTTCTTGGCCATTCTCAAAATATATTATACAAACAGAATTTAAACCTAAAATTCCTTATGAGAAAACATATTTCTTTTCACTAGGATGGTTAAAAAAGGATATACTTTAGACTTTTGTAAAACAACGACCTAATAGCAAAGTATAATATGATATCACAATAGAGTATAGAGAGAATAGAAGAATGATTTCCATTGATGTAATGATCCATTATATACAAGCCATTATATATAGGCTACATGACATTAATACAACAAGTACATTAATAGAATGGAATACAAAGAGTAGGGAGTTGGGAATGTGGATAGCCACCTACAAATGAATTCATAACACTCCCCCTTGGCTATCCACCGATCAAAAAATATGCCTCGTTAAAACCTTACTAGGGAAAACCCAATGGGACAAAAACCTAGTGAAGGAAAAAGAGTACATAGTTATTTCGATACGCTTAGGTATGCTGCCTCATTAAAAACCTTGTCAGGAAAAACCCAATGGGACAAAACCATGACCAAGGGAAAAAGAGTACAGCGCGTATCTTCTCCCCCTGATGATCACATCACTTAAGCTCTTTGAGTCGATAATATCACAAAAAAGCATCCTTTGATATACAACTTCAAAAAACATCCATGCTGCATTATCTTCATGTTGATCTGTCAAATAACTTATAATATATGATAAAGTTGATGTCAACATTTATAAATACATATCCGTTTGTAATCGATTATCCTGCATTATCAAAACAAACTAAAACTGCTTGATAGGTTAGTATAATGTAAACCTATAACTTTATCGCCTCCAGGGTAATAAAATATATGTTTTACCCATTCTAATACATTCTCATGAGATAAGATCTCTATCTTTACTAGAAGAACGAAAAGCAATATATTGACATATTAATAATGTCCCGATGCTACTCAAAGATAGTATTTTGAATCAAGAAATCTCCACTTTTTAAGAATTGAAAGTGATCTTTATCAATATCACCTTTGGTAATATCAAATGATCTTTATTAATACCAAGTGATCATATATACAAATTATTTAGTATATTCAATAAATTGATATAACCCACAAAAATATTTTTCTCATCATATAAATTCCCTTTGAGTAATTATTCATCACTAGAATGTTCGATTTTGTTTTATCGAGATTTTCCATCACACACATTCAAACATAAAATTGCCATAGAGATCTTTTGCACTCATTGCACTCATAACTTATTCAAATTTTATATTTATTTAATATCTTGGGCAAATAAATCTCATAACTTCAAGTTATATATTCAAAGAGACTTTACCAAATGTCTATTATAGACTTATAGATTATATTTGCTACATGTTGTTCTCAATGATCTTTCAAACATGTTTGTAGCAGCTTTTGGGTCATTAGACATGCTCCATGCATTTTATATATTTCAAATAATATTGCAATTTAAAGAGCAAGGCATACTCTTTGCACTATATATAATATCTTTAGAGCTCAACATAATCCATAAGACGCAGTTTCATATTATTTTATATTGTCAGACTTATACGATATCTATAGTTGCATCCACCACATGAGAATAAAACTTATCGTATCAAGTCTATATCTTTTGAGAAAAATCCTTAATCCATAATAAATTTCAAAATGACCCAGTTGTATCATATATGGACAACCACTATTTATTTGTAATACTCCATCTTGGATATCCATTACTTAGAAGATTATGCCTTATGTATCATACATGTGATTTTGTCATTTATTTTTCGCACTCGTCAATTATATCATAAAACGTTACACTTTTAGGTGTACGGACTCGAGGTCCAACTTTTGCGTCTTTTCCTTTTGGCCAATCATATATATCTTAGAACTTTATTTTCATGCATGATTTCAAGATCCTCATATTTATTCATAGTACTTAGCGCTATATCAAATTCAAAATAATTATCAACGTCGATTTCACTTTATTCGATCGATTCCATGACTCTTTAGACATGATATCATTTATTGAGATCTCAACGTTTAATGTTCACTTTTTCAGGTACCTGAGGTTTCTCTAAAACCTTCATGTCTAGTTTCATCAATAAGCTTTAATGGGGTCTTTCGTACCTCGAATTTGACCATCTTAATTTTATGCTCCTTTTCATTCGAGGTTTTTTATTTGGAATCGACTTTTCTACCACTTTCAAATGTGTGTAGACTCATCATCAATCAGAGCATAAGCAGCATATTTGGTCAGTTAACTTTGGTGGCAATTACTAAATATTCTGAATGAATTATCCCACAAATTTTAAGCTTATATTCATTGGTGTGAGGATCTTTGATAATTCATTCTTACTTTCTTTAGCTGCTTTCCATTTTCCTTAATGTTGGGAACATCTCCCCCTAATGTTGGGAAAACTAAATCATATCAATGAGAAACATAAGCCATAAACAAATCTTTCAATGATGGCTTTATTGATTATATACACATCTTTCATGTGTCAACTAGTGTCTAGTTAATCAGACATTTTCGAACTGAATCAAAGCACGAGACTACACACTTCCAATGCATGTCTATTTTCCCAACATTATTTCCAACATTCTTTGAAGTCTCATCTTTGTGCATTATAGTGGAGTAACTTAATTATATATTGCACATTCAAAACTTTTACGAGACATATCCGGTTTCTGACCATAAACCAATCTCAATGGGGAGGAAACATTATAAATTCTTGGCATGATGCGAACTCACATTTTTGCATGTTAAATAACATGGCCCCAAAACTATAAGTCATTCATTTTGCTCTTCAATACTGATCATTATAAAATGAATCATTAATGCCAATACAATACGGAACATGCTCTCAATTTTATAATATGAGCAATTTATTACGCAAACCTCATGTTGCGACTTCAGTAACCATTTAGACGATGCATCGATTTTAAACACTAAATGGTCCTTTGGACGATGTATAGGCCTACATACATCTCCTTTGCTTATGTTCCAATAAGGTATTCAACCCTTATTAAACTTGGCATATAAATTCTTATAGAGCAAATAACCACAATTTAGATAACCACTTTGAAGAATATCTCCTAAATTTTATATATTTCGCATCATAATTGACCAGAGATGGTCTATCCGGTCATGCCAATTACTCAAATAATCTTGATTCATAAACCTCTAGTTTATGACCACATGTGTTTAGATTGGAGAATTTAGTACAACGATACTTTAAAACTCTAATTTTTCCAACTTGATTTCAACTTCTTTTTAGCTAATGTACGATTCAATGTAACATTTTGATTGTGACAAAGAATGACAAAATTTGTGCCTTTAAACGATCAATGGAGTGTTTTATAAAGCATATAAAGCACACATGAATATAACTCACATATATGAGAAACTTAGATCCAACTAAGAATTTTTTTTCTTTATATTTTATATCAGTAACTCTTAACAATCTTCGTAATATTGAATATACACATATATCTTATCTTTTATTCATGATTCAACATTTAGACAAATGTAATTTTCATATGCATGGCCATAATGCGTATTTAGTGACATCTTCATTTTTTTTTTATAATTAGTAACATCTCGTCGATCATATCCCCTTAACCATGTCACTAATCAAATAATCAAAGTTCTAAGAAATATAATATATGGACATATATATGTATGTGCGAGCTTTGGTATAAACTATAATACAAAAAAAAATTAGTACCTTCACCTTTAAATATTTATTTCTCATGACAAATTTATATTAGCTCATCTAAAACCTTAAGTAACTAAAGATACTCATGCATAATATTGCATTGACATATAGCCATGTAAAGTAATTAAGTATACAATTCAAGTTGCACATATATTATGATTGATCAATTATCAAGGTTTCTCAACATACTTTTACACATTTATTTCTTAGCTTTTCTAAAGCCTTGGATATACAATAATACTCACATTTGGCATATAACATATCATGGAGTTACACATACTTTTTCATTGATCAATTAACAAAATATCTCTTTATAAGACATATAAAGTGCATGCCAAAATAATCTTTGCGATATCAGAACTAAATGCATAATCTTTGCAATATCAGAACTAAATGCACATAAATTATCTTACAATCTTACTCATGAAATAAACATTTGATGGTGTCCTCTATATCAAGGTTTATATTCAATCAAAGATTTGTTTCATATCACTGTGTTGAGTTAATTATCATCAAATTACATTTTGTACACTGAGTCTTAACTTCTAAAGATTTATGTCATAATTCTTTATAGTTCACTAAATATCATGTACATCATAAATTATAACATACAAACTGAGGTAATATAACACAAGTCATACCTAATATCGACTTTATGCCCAAAATAATTAATATATTATCTTAAGAAGATCATGTCGTTTATTTTATATATAACCAATTGTTACCACATTGAATATAAATGTGATCGATATTTATCATGTATTTAAAAGGGTCTTGCAATAAAATATTTCTATAGGTCATCTATGACTTTGGAGTACGATAATTGTTACCACATTGGAAGAACCGTCTCTGTTTATAAACATTTCCGATTCAACTTCTCCTCAAATTTACATCAGTTGGCTAGAACTCCAATACCTTACGTCATAGAAAATGTAATTACATATAGAGTATGATACTATCATCATGCAATTAAAGTAAATAGTCATACCATCCATAAAACTTAATTTTCGTGCCCGTTTAATTGCAAGTTCAAACGTCCTATCAAATATGAGTCTTTAACTGCATACGTTTAATTAGTTTTATTATTTAGAAAGCAAAATTGTTTAATAAAAACAGCTAAGGGACACCAACCATTTTAAGCTCCAACACATCATTTCATTTAACACACGATATCATAAATTCCCAAATTTATTCTATAATAGAGAAGAAATATCAAATATATATCAGTCACAAAATAGAATTATATACTATCAACATCAATTTATTTCCTAGTTTAATTAATATGTAAAAATTGTTTGCCACCAACAAATACATCGCAAACAAAAAAATAGATACGAGGATATAGGCCGGCATCTTAGAGTTGATAATATATCATCGATTTTTTATTTTCTAAGTCTAATTAAGATAATAAAGTTAGAAAAGGAAAATACATGTTATTTGCATAATTACCATTCAATCAGAGTATCTACCCACAACAACAATGATACAAATCAATGTATCCACACTTCAGATATTTATTTATTTATTATTATTATTATTATTATTATTTTAGAATGGTATTGAATTTCATTAGAGATTCCATGTATATCCTTTTAACACGTATATATGAAAACATAAGTTGGTTCACCAAATGCATCATCATATACTATTACCACCACAATTACATAGACAATTTTAATATTCGAATACCGTTATATAAGCCATCATACCAATTTTTCCAAGTTCCAACATAGACTTTTTGTTTGAATACAAAAATGTTTTGTGTGTAAAGCAACCTGGTACAACGCCAGGATATGCAATTTGTTTCAATATATCATAAAAACGGTTACATATTCATCGTATTTAGACCACATGTTCATCGTTTTATATATATATGTCTCATATTCGACCAATTATTCAACCATATAGGAATTCCCCATGTTTATCATAACTACCATGCATTTATATGTATGTATATCTATTATCATTATCATGACATAATAAAAGAAGATAAGATAGAAATTGTGTACTTTGCAAGTCTGATTCTGTTGCTTTCATCCATATCTTCGTGATCAATATGACGATCTATTTCCATCTAATCACCAGTTTTATTCCCACATCTTTTCCTTTCCAGACTTGATGCCATACCTAGCATATGCATGATAGACAAAGATTTTGATAAAGACGAAAAGCATATCGTGCTGATAACGTTTTGTAAAACAACGACCTAATAGCAAAGTATAATATGATATCACAATAGAGTATAGAGAGAATAGAAGAATGATTTCCATTGATGTAATGATCCATTATATACAAGCCATTATATATAGGCTACATGACATTAATACAACAAGTACATTAATAGAATGGAATACAAAGAGTAGGGAGTTGGGAATGTGGATAGCCACCTACAAATGAATTCATAACATAGACTAATTTATTATACATTTATTCTTGTTTTTGTAAGAAACATTTCACTTCTCAATCTGAAAAACATATTAATTTAATTTTAGTTTTTTTATAAGTAGGGGAAATTTCGTGTTAAATTAAAGGGACACGATTGTTTTTACACCAACAAAAAATTGACATGTGGAGAAATCCTTTTTTCTATCAAAGTAACTTTTCCAAGGATTTTTCTTTTTCCAAAATAATAACAGTTCCTATCCCATTAACCCTCTACCTTCCTTCCCTGTCTGCAACCAAAATGTGTGATTTAAAACCACAATCCTTTTTTATACACCATCTTAAATTAAATGAGTATAACATGTTGTAAATATTATCGGTAACCAAACGGGTTGTGATTCTAAACAACTGAACCAATTACTTTCAATAAAAAATGAGAGTAATTTATTTGGCATTCTCATAAACCAAACATGCCTTAATATTTTGTTTCTTGTTTTTTAATTTGATGTTTAATTTAAATAAAAAATTCAAAATGTGTAGGAGATAATGGTTGATCACAAACTTGTTATTTTGAAATGAATGCCAACACCAGTAAATTATACACTTGGCACCGATATACACATATATAATTCGAGTAATAAATTTTAAATTATATGGTCAAACCAAACTTTTTTTAAATAATAATCATAATTAAATTCATCATCATCAGTGACAATAGACAACAATAAATTAAGGACAAAAGGCAGATGATAATAAATGCTAAATCCATAATGTAATCATAAAATAAACATAATATTATAATACGGAGTAAAAGTGTAAGATCTTATAAGACCTTTAATTAATAACACCACTTCACGAGTTCACTCCCGAGTCAATGTTATATCCTTAAATAGATAGATATATTAAAGAGAATAAAGAGATATAGATATATGTATTTTTTCAAAGATATAGATAGATATATAAGGAAAAACCCCATATTCAGACAGGAGGAATATCATCATCGACGACTTCATCTTGTGGTGGCTGTGGTGGCGGCGGCGGTGGTGGTAGGGGTACCATAAATTGAGCCAGTTGGTCCTCTAAATGTGCAATCTGCTCATCTCAACTCCAATATGCAGTAGCTGGATGGTTTCTCCACGACCCAACAACGGATTTTCTTGACGAGCCTCAAGCTCTTCAATCCATGAGTTGATAAACACGGCCCTCTGGTTCTGATTATGGTTCATTGAGAACCAAACTTTGTGAACGAACTCGAAGATCAACCAAACAACAACTATTATTAACGATTGTTTTATTATTATTAAGTAATTAATCAGTCGGCTGTATAATCCGACTTATAGAGTTCGATTATTACAAAGAAATATGATCAAGATGATCAAATCAATGATTGATCAAGATAGATCAATCAAATTACAAACAGAAAACCTTCGAATATGATTCAGAGAAAAATATAAACGGAAAATATATAAAAAGAGATAATGAACGATATAAAACCCTAATTGGGTTATAAGTTTTATTTATACTCCAAGACTCATGCACTACACCTCCCTCCTCTTTTCCCTTTGTGCAAAATCAGTCCTTCCAGTATCAACAATAACACACCGGCACAATACTCAACCCTGAAGTAAGAAGAATGTTCAAATATAACCCTAAAGTTTATATTAGACATTTTAATTTTTAACACCCTCCCTTAATATAAACTTTAGGCAGAAAAAAGATCAATCATGTTCATCTTACTTAACAAATAATCATGTTGCCTTATGCATAAGCTCTTTGTAAAAATGTCAGCAGTTTGATCATTAGTATCAATCTTAACAAGATTAAGTAATCCAGAAGTTACCTTTTCTCTCACAATATGAATATCAATTTCAATATGCTTTGTTCTTTCATGAAGAACAGGATTATTAGCAATCAAAACAGCAGATTTATTGTCACAAAACAAGGTAACTGGCAATAAATTTTTTACTTGTAAGTCACTTAACAAGTTAAGAATCCATACTAACTCACAAGTAACAGTGGCCATTGCCCTATATTCTGCCTCAGAAGAGGACCTAGACACTGTACTTTGCTTTTTACTTTTCCAGGAGATAAGAGAATATTCAAAAAAATGCAAAAACCTGTAACAGACCTCCTGGAGGTAATGCACTTTCCCCAGTCTGAATCCACAAAGGCAGTTAGAGTAAAAGACTGACCTTTAACAATGTGAATGTAACACCCCAAGCCGAGGCTCAGAATATCACGGAAATCATATAGCGCAAGGTGGAATTACAATAGAACAAGCTAAATGCAAGTAGAGATTCAGTGAATCCATTACAAAACGAAACAAGTTGCAATAACCAACAAGAGCAAATAGCCATTAAAGTTTACATAAAAACGTCCAAGGATGGCGAACAAAAACTAGGTAATGCAAAAGACAGGCCAATGAATCCTTGATCCATGAGGTCCATAATCCGGGTTCACAGCAAGCAAGCAACTAAACTCCACGTCCTGGGAGTACTTGATTACCTGAAAAGTGTACTAAGCATAGTCAACACAAGGTTGGTGAGTTCGTAGTAATGGTCCATAAAGAACCCACGTCAAGAATCACAATAAATGAGTAGAGGCTAGACATGACTTACAGCGAGCCTCTAAGCAATACAATATCGTCCCAACAACAAGATCACACAAGACAACAATGTGTAATGAGAATGCACCAATGATATATGAAACAATGCAAATGCCAAATGCATGAATAAGCCAGCAATGTATGAAACAAAGCCAATGCCAAATGCATGAATAAGTCGACATGCTTATCCTATGCGTGAACGCCGGTCACAAATGCAACGATACCCTTCTGTCATCGACATGAACAAGGCTGTATCTCAAAATCATCGAGTTATATATGTCTATATACTCGGGGTCATGACTACATCCAAAATGGGTGCATACATCTATGCACCAGGATGCCGGCAAATCCCCTGCCGAGGGTCCAACGACAAAGTATGCAATGCTTACAATCAAATGTAAATGCATAATCATAAGCCAACAATCGACATGCGATGAATATGGTGCAATAAACAATATTCGTCAAACCTGAGTCATCCATCAACAATCGTCAAAACATGAGCCACTAATCACAATATAAACCAACTATACGTACATATACTTCAGAGGATTCTACTTTCTTCAAGTCTCAGATGCTTATGTATAGGGTCACCCGCAGCCTTCCCACCACATCTAAAACCCAAAGGAAGCATAACCGACTTCCATGTATATACGTCTATCCTAATGTATAAATAATACTTAACGAAAACACAATCCAAGTCAATCAAACGAAAAGATACGTCACATCAATCCAACAATTAAGTCAACCAACAATGCATCAATAAATACAAGTAAACACGCCAGGTTTACACTTTTCAGCCCGAATCCCAAGCGGGTAGGGAGATACGAAACTCACCTTGTTCGATAAAGAGGCGAGTACAAGATTACAGGCGAGTATTACGGTCCACACGTCCACAACCTATAATTATACATCAATATATCATAATGTCAACTCTACAATCATAAACAAGCTGTTTTAGCACAATCAGGTCAAGTCACAAACCCTAACACGCGTTTAGAACCCCTACACGAGTTTAGAACCTTTACACGAGTTTAGAACCTTTACACGAGTTTAGAACCTTTACACGAGTTTAGAACCTTTACACGAGTTTAGAACCTTTACACGAGTTTAGAACCTTTACACGAGTTTAGAACCTTTACACGAGTTTAGAACCTTTACACGAGTTTAGAACCTTTACACGAGTTTAGAACCTTTACACGAGTTTAGAACCTTTACACGAGTTTAGAACCTTTACACGAGTTTAGAACCTTTACACGAGTTTAGAACCTTTACACGAGTTTAGAACCTTTACACGAGTTTAGAACCTTTACACGAGTTTAGAACCTTTACACGAGTTTAGAACCTTTACACGAGTTTAGAACCTTTACACGAGTTTAGAACCTTTACACGAGTTTAGAACCTTTACACGAGTTTAGAACCTTTACACGAGTTTAGAACCTTTACACGAGTTTAGAACCTTTACACGAGTTTAGAACCTTTACACGAGTTTAGAACCTTTACACGAGTTTAGAACCTTTACACGAGTTTAGAACCTTTACACGAGTTTAGAACCTTTACACGAGTTTAGAACCTTTACACGAGTTTAGAACCTTTACACGAGTTTAGAACCTTTACACGAGTTTAGAACCTTTACACGAGTTTAGAACCTTTACACGAGTTTAGAACCTTTACACGAGTTTAGAACCTTTACACGAGTTTAGAACCTTTACACGAGTTTAGAACCTTTACACGAGTTTAGAACCTTTACACGAGTTTAGAACCTTTACACGAGTTTAGAACCTTTACACGAGTTTAGAACCTTTACACGAGTTTAGAACCTTTACACGAGTTTAGAACCTTTACACGAGTTTAGAACCTTTACACGAGTTTAGAACCTTTACACGAGTTTAGAACCTTTACACGAGTTTAGAACCTTTACACGAGTTTAGAACCTTTACACGAGTTTAGAACCTTTACACGAGTTTAGAACCTTTACACGAGTTTAGAACCTTTACACGAGTTTAGAACCTTTACACGAGTTTAGAACCTTTACACGAGTTTAGAACCTTTACACGAGTTTAGAACCTTTACACGAGTTTAGAACCTTTACACGAGTTTAGAACCTTTACACGAGTTTAGAACCTTTACACGAGTTTAGAACCTTTACACGAGTTTAGAACCTTTACACGAGTTTAGAACCTTTACACGAGTTTAGAACCTTTACACGAGTTTAGAACCTTTACACGAGTTTAGAACCTTTACACGAGTTTAGAACCTTTACACGAGTTTAGAACCTTTACACGAGTTTAGAACCTTTACACGAGTTTAGAACCTTTACACGAGTTTAGAACCTTTACACGAGTTTAGAACCTTTACACGAGTTTAGAACCTTTACACGAGTTTAGAACCTTTACACGAGTTTAGAACCTTTACACGAGTTTAGAACCTTTACACGAGTTTAGAACCTTTACACGAGTTTAGAACCTTTACACGAGTTTAGAACCTTTACACGAGTTTAGAACCTTTACACGAGTTTAGAACCTTTACACGAGTTTAGAACCTTTACACGAGTTTAGAACCTTTACACGAGTTTAGAACCTTTACACGAGTTTAGAACCTTTACACGAGTTTAGAACCTTTACACGAGTTTAGAACCTTTACACGAGTTTAGAACCTTTACACGAGTTTAGAACCTTTACACGAGTTTAGAACCTTTACACGAGTTTAGAACCTTTACACGAGTTTAGAACCTTTACACGAGTTTAGAACCTTTACACGAGTTTAGAACCTTTACACGAGTTTAGAACCTTTACACGAGTTTAGAACCTTTACACGAGTTTAGAACCTTTACACGAGTTTAGAACCTTTACACGAGTTTAGAACCTTTACACGAGTTTAGAACCTTTACACGAGTTTAGAACCTTTACACGAGTTTAGAACCTTTACACGAGTTTAGAACCTTTACACGAGTTTAGAACCTTTACACGAGTTTAGAACCTTTACACGAGTTTAGAACCTTTACACGAGTTTAGAACCTTTACACGAGTTTAGAACCTTTACACGAGTTTAGAACCTTTACACGAGTTTAGAACCTTTACACGAGTTTAGAACCTTTACACGAGTTTAGAACCTTTACACGAGTTTAGAACCTTTACACGAGTTTAGAACCTTTACACGAGTTTAGAACCTTTACACGAGTTTAGAACCTTTACACGAGTTTAGAACCTTTACACGAGTTTAGAACCTTTACACGAGTTTAGAACCTTTACACGAGTTTAGAACCTTTACACGAGTTTAGAACCTTTACACGAGTTTAGAACCTTTACACGAGTTTAGAACCTTTACACGAGTTTAGAACCTTTACACGAGTTTAGAACCTTTACACGAGTTTAGAACCTTTACACGAGTTTAGAACCTTTACACGAGTTTAGAACCTTTACACGAGTTTAGAACCTTTACACGAGTTTAGAACCTTTACACGAGTTTAGAACCTTTACACGAGTTTAGAACCTTTACTTTTTGGTTATACCCCTTAGCTACTAATCTAGCTTTATACCTTTCAATTTCTCCAGAAGACTTATACTTAATTTTATATACCCATTTACAACCTATGGGTTCTCTTCCTTCAGGAAGATCAGTTAAAACCCAAGTATTGTTCCTATACAAAGCTTCCATTTCAAGATTCATTGCCTCAACCCAATTTGGATCTTTGGCAGCTTGATTATAAGTAGATGGTTCAACATTTTTATTAATGCAAGACAAGAAATTAACCACATTTGAACTCAAGTTAGAATAATTCACAACTCTGTCAATACCATATTTAACTTTACCATCAAGCACATAATCATTTAAATTTCTAGGAACATTAGTGGTTCTATTAGACCTCCTAAGATTGAGAGTATTCACTGGAACAACATCATTAGTGATCTCATGATCAACTATATGAACACCCTCAGAATTATCATTATTCCCACCTTGCAACACCTCATTGGTGTTGTCATCATGTGTTGTTGTGCCTCCATTGTCATTGGCAGATTCATGTGTACTACCAATGTCAATGGTGGCTCTGCCATCACAATCAGTTTTGTTTAAGTTGTCATCATTGGGTCCAGTGGACTCAACAATCACCTCAATCCTGTCAAAAAAATTGCATAACTCTTCATTAGAACAATCACTTGTACTCATTTTAAAAGGAAATATTTGTTCATAAAACTTCACATCTCTGGCAAACAAAAGTAGTTTTATCATCTAAACTGTATAGTTTATATCCCTTTTTTGAGTTTGAGTAACCAAGTAAAAAACACATTTTTCAGCTCTCTTAGAAAATTTATTATCATTATTTAAAACAGTTGCATAACAAAGACAACCAAAATTTCTAAGATGAGATAAGACAGGTTCAAAACCAAACACAAGTTCATAAGGAGATTTTCCTTTTAACACAGAAGAAGGAGTCCTATTAATTAAATAAACAGCAGTGTAAACACACTCAGGCCACATGTATAGAGGAATCCCTCCCTGAAAGAGAAGAGCCCTAGCCACATTTAACAAATGTCTATGCTTTCTTTCAGCCACCCCATTTTGTTGGGGTGTATAAGCACAAGTAGTTTGATGTATAATACCAAATTGTTTAAACATTTTATCCATGTTTCAGTTAACAAACTCAGTCCCATTATCAAACCTAATTATTTTAACATTCTTTCCAAATTGTGTGTTAATCATCCTTATAAAAGAATTTATGTTTTCAAATACTTCAGTTTTATTTTTCAACATGTAAACCCAAACAGCTCTTGAAAAATCATCAACAATAGCTAAAAAATACTTGTATCCTTCTTTACTAGGTTTGCTATAAGGACCCCACACATCAAGATGTATTAAATCTCCTACACTTAATGACTCGTGATCACTTAAAGGAAAAGGTTGTCTAGTTTGCTTAGCTTTATGACAAGTATCACATGGCAGAGAATCATCAATCATACCAAGTTTAAGTTTAGATTTTAACACATGCAGAACATTATAAGAAGGATGACCTAATCTTGAATGCCACAAATCAGCAGACACATTGCAATTTGACACAGAATTAATGTTAACATTATTAGCACAAACCTTACCAAGATTTAACAAATATAGACCACCATGAACTCTACCAGTCCCCAAACTTCTCATTGTTCTCAAATCCTGTATATAGCATGCATATTCAGAGAAACCAAAGAACAATTTACTGTCTCTATTTTCTTTGTGAACAGAAAGAAGATTTACATTATATTCAGGTACAACAAGAACATCAAACAATGTAATATGATTTGTGATTCTTAAATCTCCAATTTTAGTAATTTGAGCAGATGTACCATTAGGATGATTCACAGTAAGATTTAAAGCAGATACATCAATCACATTGATCATGTCTTTATCAGAAGCACACATGTGTTGGTTTGCACCAGAATCAATGATCCAATTAATTAAACTAATCAAAGTATCAAACTGAACATTTGAATTAA
This sequence comes from Erigeron breviscapus, assembly GCA_034093135.1. Lineage (NCBI taxonomy): Eukaryota > Viridiplantae > Streptophyta > Magnoliopsida > Asterales > Asteraceae > Erigeron > Erigeron breviscapus. The sequence goes on from CM067173.1 coordinate 19,918,190, forward strand.
AATAAGTTGAAGACATGAAAGCATTAAAAATAGCACCTGCCATATTAGCTTGTGTCTTTCCTTTAGAATCCTGATTCTCATTTAACAAACTCATAAGCTTTGCAAGTTGTTCATTAGTGAAAGGTAAACCAGAATTAGTCACAGAAGAAGAATTAGAACCATTTTCAGAACCAGACAAGTTACTTTTATCACACCAATTACTGGTTTTATCATTCACAACATTATGACTTGTATAATTTCTGTTTTGATTTTGAAAATTAGATTTCTTCTTATAACTATCTGGATAACCAACAAGTTTATAGCATTTGTCAATAGTATGACCTTTTAAACCACATGCAGGATTAGCACAAACAAGATTATCATTTCTAACAAACTTCTTTTTAGGATCATGAAACTTTGACACAAAAGCAGAATTAGAAGGTTTAGCATGATTCAAAGAACTTGTATTTCTATGTGATTCTTCTCTAGATATCAAAGCATAAGCAGATTTCACATCAGGCAAAGGATCCCTTGTAAGAATAGTACTTCTAACAGACATATACATTTCATCAAGACCCATAAGAAACTGCATTAACCTTATTAGATCATGATGTGTTTTAAATTCTTTAGCAGCCTTACAGGTACACACAGGTAATTTAATCATAGCATCAAATTGTTTCCAAAATGTATTTAACTTGTGATAATACTCTGACAAAGAAGAACCATTTTGACTTAATGTATTAATTTTATGATGCAAATTGAACATAACAGATCCATCTACCTTGTCATAAGTTTCTTTTAAATCTTTCCAAACTTCACTAGCAACTTTAGAAAAAATTTGTCCCATATACAATTCTTGACTAACAGATCCTAAAATCCAAGAAAGAACCACAAAGTTGCACCTATCCCATTGTTTAGCAAGAACAAGATCATCTTCATTCTTTTCACATGTACCATCTATAAAACCAACTTTATTTTTAGTTTCTAAAGCAAGCATCATAGCACATGACCACACATTATAATTTTCAGTTCCAGTTAATTTGAAAGATAGAATAGGAGCACCACTAGTATCAGTAGGATGAAGATATAAAGGATCATCAAAATCTAGACCACTAACAGTAGTAGTTTTAGAACCACTACCTGCTTCAGGAGCCATAATAAACCAGATAACAAAAACAAACAAAGCAGATAAACAAACAATTAATCAAAGCAGATAATCAACAATTAATCAAACAGATAATCAAATACCAGCCAATTAACCAACAATTAATCAAATAACACAACAGATAAACAAACAAGAAATCAACCAATAACTTTTTCTCAAAAAAAAAATTGATAAAATATATCTTAATCTCACACAAGAACCAGTGACAGGATTCCTGGCCTCTCGTAAGGAGGTAGGTCAAATATTAATTCAGGTGTTTTTATGAGAAGAAGATAAAAAATATATATATATATATATAAAAAAAAATTTAATTTGAGAAGAAATTACGAGCAGATTTAAACACGTATAAGAAAGAAATTAACAAACAGTGCTATCGGCTGAAAAAAGGAACCCTAATTTTCTTCTTGATTCACTTAGTCAAGAAGAACAATCAGGATCTGAAAATTGAAGAAACCCTAACTTCTTTCTTTATTCACTTAGTCAAGAAGAAGCGGATCTGAAACGATAAGCAGCGGAATCAATCGGATCGTAAACCAGAAAACCCTAAAAATTAGGGTTTCTTAGATTTGGGTTTCGAAATCGAAATACGCCCAAAATCTATGAACACCGAAATCAAATATCACCAACCAGAGGAACCTGGCTCTGATACCATGAACGAACTCGAAGATCAACCAAACAACAACTATTATTAACGATTGTTTTATTATTATTAAGTAATTAATCAGTCGGCTGTATAATCCGACTTATAGAGTTCGATTATTACAAAGAAATATGATCAAGATGATCAAATCAATGATTGATCAAGATAGATCAATCAAATTACAAAGAGAAAACCTTCGAATATATTTCAGAGAAAAATATAAACGGAAAATATATAAAAAGAGATAATGAACGATATAAAACCCTAATTGGGTTATAAGTTGTATTTATACTCCAAGACTCTTGCACTACACCTCCCTCCTCTTTTCCCTTTGTGCAAAACCAGTCCTTCCAGTATCAATAATAACACACCTGCACAATACTCAACCCTGAAGTAAGAAGAATATTCAAATATAACCCTAAAGTTTATATTAGACATTTTAATTTTTAACACTTTGAGATACCACAAATCCACTATCGATGCCACATCCCTGGCCATCTTAACTTGTGCTTGGGTAATAGGGAGAGGAAAAGCCCCTCTCAGTGGGCAGTCTTTTTCACAAATGATTTGTGGCCCACAAAACAAGCAGACCATTGTGGCAGACTAGTGGCGGTGTAGCTGACTAGTGGTGGTTATTGATGGTGGTGGTGGTTGTAGTGTGTGATGACAAAGACAAACCCTAGCCCCAAGAAACTAGGGCTTTTATATCACCCAGATATTTGGGCTATGGGCCTACCTTTAACCTTTTCATCTTTTTTGTCTGTTGGCCCAATTTTAAAGATAAAAATACTTGTTTGGCCCACAAATCAAGTAATGTATGTAACTGTAAATGTAAATAAAATAATCTTTTTATAGATTAAAACCAAATTAAAGACTTTTATTTACTAGTATTGTAGATCCCACGGTATATAAAATTACTCTCTCACTATTGTTAGTCGAGCCACTTGTTATCGATGTATTATTTTACTATAATTAAAACTACCTTGTGTTTGTTATACCTTATCAAAAAATAATAAAAAATAAAGCGGGAGTCAATATTGTTTCTAAAGACCATATCAAGGCAAGTTTCATCCATTTCTTGAACCGGACGAGACACTCTAATTTTCAAAGTGTTTGCTGAATCTTCGTCTTCTCGACCTTTTGAAAGTCATAAGTTGTTAGTTGGAATCACATTAAATGTGACCGTCATTGACCATTTATCATCCATGATATGATAATTGACGATAGATGAAATCTTTATGTTTGGTAAATATACGATGGACGTCTTTACTATTATAAACATAGTATAAGAGTTCCCTATTAGATAATTGGAACTGCGAGAACTTATTTTGGCCTCACCATAGCCGAATTCTCCATTCCGTCTAACAACAATTATCTCGTTTTAAGAATCCGAAATCAATGGTAGCAATGCTTAATGCTTTTACATGTTACTTAGAATAACCGGATATGTTGTTGGGAAAAACGGCCTCGAAGAATCCCAAACAACACAGTCAATGAGAACAGTAAAAAATATGAACACAAGAATTTACGTGGAAACTCCAAAACCGGAGAAAAACCACGGGCCTCCAAAGAGAAACATATTCCACTATATGAAAAATTGTTACAATCATATAGACTAATCTCTTAAGCCTACAACCCCAACCCAATACACTTGAAATCAATAGATCCTACACCGTAAAACAAAGACCCCGGCTTATCTTTTACACATAAGAAAGCACCCCTCTTTAGTTTCACTCAGACCCTCACAGACCTCCTTCAGTATTATTGTGACTAGCTGACCCCCATCAGCACCTGGTATTATTTGTGACTTGCAGCAACCCGCTGCCCACACAAAGAACACACATTTCGGCTCTTCTTTTCTCTGGCTTCTCCGCACCTCTCTTCTTTCTGCCTGATGCATATATATAGAATATACACCACGTACATATCATATACATATTATAATCTATATAATGCATGCAACAAGAATCCAAAAAATGGCCTACCCACTATCACGTAAGAAAAGAAATAAAGAACCAACAATTAAAGCAAAAGTAACATGTATGGGGCCTCTAATGTTAAATATTGTTCAACAACTAACAAATCCTCCCGTGAATAAATAATTAACAGCCACTGGGACTACCACCGGAACAACCACCGGCACCGGTACCCGTTGTCTTGACCGACAACCATTGTCTTCACCGACAATCCATTGTCTAAACCGATAATCATAATTCGTAAAAAATTATCATACTCCACCATAAGAGTATCACCACTCAGAATAAACCATTCTAAGCATTTCATTTCGGCCATGTCGAACAAACCTTGCTGAAAAATTTATGGTGCAACTTCCCTGTTTAGCTTTTCCTGGAAGTTTCATCAGCCATCGACATCCTTTCCACCACACACCTTGCATAAACCGCTAAACCAATGCCCGTGTGCAATTGTGGACCAGCTAACATCCCTTTTCATAGTGGTGCAGACACCATGAGGATATCACATCTCAACAGAAATCACCGTTCACCATGAGATCACCTCTCAATAGAACTCTTCATTCACCGTGAGAACCTTTGTCAGCTGACTTGTTGGAGCAATTTGCCGAACCCGCTCCCACTGTACATCTTGCCATGCCCAGCATTCCCTGCACTACCATCATATTTTTTTTCACAGTACTAGTGTTGTTTGTGACTTGCAAATCCCATTGCCCACGCAAACCAACACTCACCATACCAACCTCATTAGACTGAACTTCAACCACCGTATCCGTATCTAAAACAAAGTATTATATACTAGAAAAATATGACACCAGCCAAAACACCAGGCTCACATATAATTCTACCGTGTACAAAACAATCCACTAGAAAATTCGTTTTTCTGATGTGGAAGCTCAGACAAAGCTGCAACCACAAAGCATACAACGAATATCTAAAATCAAGATACCTTATACGATACCGAGACCTCCACAAAAACCTCTGACCAGCCTTGGCTAACCATAGCTCTGATACCACTTGTTGGGAAAAACGGCCTCGAAGAATCCCCAACAACACAGTCAATGAGAACAGTAAAAAATATGAACACAAGAATTTAAGTGGAAACTCCAAAACCGGAGAAAAACCACGGGCCTCCAAAGAGAAACAGATTCCACTATATGAAAAATTGTTACAATCATATAGACTAATCTCTTAAGCCTACAGCCCCAACCCAATACACTTGAAATCAATAGATCCTACACCGTAAACCAAAAACCCCGGCTTATCTTCTACACATAAGAAAGCACCCCTCTTTAGTTTCACTCAGATCCTCACAGACCTCCTTCAGTATTATTGTGACTAGTTGACCCCCATCAGCACCTGGTATTATTTGTGACTTGCAGCAACCCGCTGCCCACACAAAGAACACACACTTCGGCTCTTCTTTTCTCTGGCTTCTCCGCACCTCTCTTCTTTCTGCCTGATGCATATATATAGAATATACACCACGTACATATCATATACTCCCTCCGTCCCATTTTAATTGTCCTATTTTGACTGGTCAAGTCTTTTTCTTCCGACTTTGACTATAAATATCTTTGTTTGTGTTATATATTAGTTGATGAAAGTTATATCTATGAAAAGTACATTTAAATCTCAATCAATTCATATATGTTATATCAAGTGTTATATAACACAAACAAAAATATTTACGGTCAAAGCTGAAAAAATAAGACTCAAAAAGTCAAAATAGGACAATTATTATAGGACGGAGGGAGTACATATGTAATATATAATGCATGCAACAAGAATCCAAAAAATGGCCTACCCACTATCACGTAAGAAAAGAAATAAAGAACCAACAATTAAAGCAAAAGTAACATGTATCATCATATTTTCATTATTTATTTAATACCAATTATGTTTATTCTAACATGTGCACCTTCTTTGCAAAGAAATAACACAACGCCCTTTAATTCCCGGAATTTCAACGAATCACTAATTAAAGCGAACAAAGTGATCTTTATTATCGTCGTCGCTCATATAAAGACTTTCAATTAAAATGTACCTACCAAATTGCCAATAACGAGTAACGATCACAATATTCCTAACTCCTAAGATACACCAATGCCATGGATAATATAAAGACTCAATATCTTCCCAATATATGCAACAAAAGAATATATGATTTCTCAAGATAAGAGTGTAAGACATCTTAAAAAGACCCGCACAGTTGACTTGTAAACAAATAAATCAAATTTTTTTACATGTGATGTTTTGATGTCAAGATATATAAATATTTTTTTTCAAAATCTTAGTTTTGTCATACAAAAATATTAGCAGCGTAACTTGTTCTCCGTTTGCATTTATTTCTATTTGGTTTCTAAAGTTAATGGAATGAAATAAATTTCTAAATATTAACATATAGTCGAATGTTAATAGACAAAATTTTTATTTTACTATAAGGCCCCATTTCACAAGTTTGTTTGCTTCAAAAATGTAAATGGTCGCGGCGCCCCTGAATGTAACTCAAAGTTGAATAAAAATCAAATGAGAAATAAGAGAAAAATTTATAAATGACAATGACATGTTTCTTTCCCTGGTTGTAATTAAATCTGTCTTTTTTATTTTTATTTTTTTTGTGGAAACTGATTATCGCCACTTGACATTTGATACGTGTTAACTTAACATGGTTGTGCTTTAACCTGAATTAGGTCCCAAAAAAAAACCTTTAAAAGGTAACTATGTAAGCTACTCCGATGAATCGAGGTTGGAATTATTGGATAAACTGTTAAACTCTAAATAATTAAAACATAATTTTTGTATAGCTGGTAACTTCTTGCAACTCATTTGGCTTAAATGTTTCCCATATTGAAAAACAAGATCATGACTAAATCATTGGATCACTTTAATGTTTTTGTTAACAACAAAATCGTGGTTCTTCCCGGTTTATTCTAGTATGCTATGGGTAGAAATGAAGGTGGGGTAAGTGGCTTACGCGACATTGCCTAAATGATTATGAATAGATATTAATGATTTTTAAATATTTGATAACTCATATATATGGTTACAAACTTACAATATGACAAGGATTTTCCATCCTAGCTACAAAATCTTGAGACATCCATTTGGAAGTTTCTTAGGCCATCCCCATTCACAACCCAACCCAACGGTACCATTCATCAAAATAATAATTTCTCTCTCTTATATTTAACCAACCAACTAAAACCAAATTTTACACTCCCATTAACAACCAAACCAAACTATTCTTTTAATAATAAATAATATTTTACAAATAACATTTCATTATAAAACTAATTTTAAAAAATAGAAAAAAAATTTAATATAAAAAAGTTATTTTTCAACAAAAAAATTGAAAAAAATAATAGATTAACAATCATTTCAGAATCATCAACACATATTTTATAAAGTAGATAAATCATTTTATGATCGAAACGTGAAAATAAACTAATTATCTGCATCCATTTGGTTTATGAAGAAAAAAATAAGAGTAAGAGAATTTAAAATGTTATGAAAATGAATGTTCATATAGTAGTCAATAAATAGCAAATGAGAAATATATATATTATTTATTTTTTATATAGTTTATTTATCTGAATGAATCCATCAATAATTAAATTATTATAATAATAAATTTAATCAAAATAATACAAATGTAATCCTCTCTTGTAGTATTGATGGTCAATGTATGGTCCACGTTACCACCAAACATTGTTCGGTGTGTCCAACAAGTGGGTTGGCTAGAATTGAATTTAAATAATAGAGTTAATTACAGAAATCGTCCCTGTCGTGGTACCCAACTTGCAGGTTTCATCCCTACCTTTCATAAATTACAGTTTTAGTCCAAAATAGTTTCCTCCGTCAACAGTTTTAGTCCCTCCCTTAAACGGCCGTTTAAAACCATGACACGTGATCCGCACGTGATGGTTAGTTTCGTAATTTGGCATCATAATAGCCAATAAATACCCCAACCTACCACTCCATCTTCAACAATCGTCCTTCAGATCGACATTTTCCCTCTCTCTCTACCTTTCTCTTTCTAAAACCTTTTCCCTCCATAAACAAAATACCCTAAATATATGTTGATCTGATTCAAATCCTAAGTATATTATTGAAGAAAATGGTGGTTAGCGAGTGGCATTTTCGTGATGACAAAAACCCTAAAGCTCTGGATTATGCAATGGGGGAATATGGTATGTTTTTTATTTTATTTTTTTATTTATTAAAAGTTATAATTTTTTGTATCCATTCATTAATATGACAAAAACCCTAAAGATGTGGATTATAATGAATTTTTATTTTAATTTTTTTAATTTAATTTGCAGAAGCATCAAGGGGTGGGTTGTTTGCTTTGAAAATCCATCATGGTGGAGCATTTACTGAGTGGCCAGATAGAAGATACGTGAATGGTAAGATCTCATATGTGGACTTTGTGGATATTGATTTGTTTTCTGTATTGGAGTTAGATGCAATGATGCTTGAACTAGGTTACAAAATAGGCCAGATAATGTATTACCATTATTTAACTCCAGAAGGCAACTTAGATTCTGATTTACATGAATTAAGCACAGATGAAGATGTTCGTGCATTACACAAATTAGTTGTAATGAACAGATTGTTTGAGGTTTCAGTTTACATTGAACATGGGTTTACAAACTTGAACAATCCTTATGACTCACCTAGAAGGGGGAAGGGTAGTGTAACCATTGTGGATATAACCGACACTGATATAAATGAGGAAATGGTTGTTAAGTCTAATGCTATTAGGGGTAGTTCAGCTAAGTTAATGTTAGAATGGCAAAGAACTGATAATAGTGAACAAGTGAAAGTGCCAACTTACAAGGGGAAGGGTAAGACTGTTGAGAATGATATGCCACATGATAATGTGGATTTAGATAATGATATTACATTTGATGATGTGCATATAGTGGAGAATGAGACAGTTGACAAGGATAATGTGGAAGTAGAACAGGGTGGAAAGCAGTCAGTTGACAAGGGTAAGAGTGTTGAGCATGATGACAATGAGGGTAGTGGGGATGAAGAGAGTGAGGGTAGTGGGGATGATGACAGTGAAGACAGTGATTTCATGGCTGATCCAGATAATGAGATAGATGATTATGAAGTTGACATGAGGCACTATCATATGAATATTGATCCAGATGTGGAGTATATGGGTCCTCCCCCTGAGGTTAATGTGATTCCTAATGAGGATGAGCCTAATGCAGATGATGATGAGAATGATCTTGGTGTGATAAATACTGAGGAATTTTCAAGTGGTGATGAACAAGGTAGTGACATAGAATCTGCAAGAGCTAATTTCTTAAGAAGTTTAAGAAAGAAACAAAGGGAGAATGATAATGAGACATTTCAACTAGGACAAACATTTGGGACTCCCCAAGAGGTGAAAGAGTTGGTCAGGAACCATTCTGTAGAAACTAGGAGAATGTTGAAGATGGTTAAAAATGACAATCAAAGAATAACTGTTAAGTGTTTTGGTAGCACACCAATATTTGGAGATGGTGGGCTTGATGGTGGGGTTGATGCTGGGCCAGTTGGTGGGCTTGATGGTGTGGTTGATGTTGGGGCAGTTGGTGGGTCAGATGATGGGCCAAGTAAGGTTCAGAAGGGTTCAAATAAAAAGGGTCCAACCACAAAGAAGAGTCCAGTTAAAAAGGGTCCAAGTCAAAAGAGTCCAACCTCAAGTAGTCCAAAAAAGATTCCCAAAACACCTGCCACCAAAAAGAAAGTTGACCCAAACACCATTCAATGTCCTTGGTATTTACATGTTAGTAAAATAAACCAATCTGCCACATGGATGGTGAAAACAATAAATTCCACCCATACTTGTATCCAATCTAGGGTTATACCAGCCTGTACGCAAACCTATTTAGCAAAACAAGTCCACCAACAGTTGGCAACCAATCCTGAAATACCCCCAGCATCATTACAAGAAGAATTGTCAAGGAAATTGGAAGTTGGGATTTCATGGATGAAAGCATTCAGGGCTAAGCAAATGGCTGAGAAATCATTAAAGGGAGACTACCAAAAACAATACCTGATGCTGAGGGATTACTTACAAGAGTTGCAGAGAACAAACCCTAACACCACAGTTAGGTTGGAGGTGGAAAGACCAACAGATCACAACTCAGTTACAAGGCAATTTAGGAGAATTTATATATGTCTGGGTGCTTGTAAAGAGGGTTACAAGGCTTGTATGAGGGAGATTATTGGGTTGGATGGATCTTTCATGAAGGGGCCATATCCTGGATGGGTTCTAACTGCTGTAGGCTTGGATCCAAACAATGGGATATATCCATTGGCTTATGGCATTGTTGAAGCTGAAACAACACTCTCTTGGACTTGGTTTTTGACATGTCTAGGTGAAGACTTGGATTTGTCTCCACAATCAAACTACACCTTCATTTCTGATAGACAAAAGGTACCACAATCAAACTATACTTTTCTACTTTCAATTATGTATTGCAATATTTTTTAGTATAAATCTGGTTTGGTGTAGTATAATTATGTATAATTATGTATAACCAGGGAATCATACCAGCCATTGCAAGATTGTTCCCATCAGCTGAACATAGATATTGTCTCAAACACATCCATGAAAATATGAAGTCACAGTGGAGGGGCAAAGCTTTCAAAGACTGCCTTTGGAAGGCTGCAATTTGTACAACAGTTCCACAATTTCAGAGGGCAATGGAAGCTTTGAGAAGGTTGAACCAAGAATGCTTTGACTGGGTTTCAAAAATTCCTCCAAGCCATTGGTCTAGATCACATTTCACAGGTATAATTTCTTTCAGTTTTGTATAATTTCTTTAAGTTTTTTATAATTTCAGAGTATATAATTTCACCAAGTTTTGTAAATATTTTGTAATTTTGTAACATGATTATTACAAATTGGTACAGGGAGAGCAAAATCAGATATCCTGCTGAATAATTTATGTGAGGTCTTTAATAGAAGGTTGTTAAAAGCTAGGGAAAGCCCAATTATAAAGTGTTTAGATTTCATTAGGGAGTACATGATGAGAAGGATAGCTTTGGTAATCAAGCTGGGAATTAACAAGTGTATTGGACCATTGACACCATCAGCAGCTAAGTTGTTAGAAGTTTCTAAGAAAGATGCATCTAAGTGTACACTAATCTGGGATGGGGCTGTTGGATATCAAGTAAGTGGTCCATGGGGTGACCAATGTGTGGTGGATGTGTCACTTAGGACATGTACTTGTAGGAAATGGGAATTAACAGGAATTCCCTGTCTACATGCTGTTGCTGCAATGTTTGATATATGGATAATGCTTTTGATGTCAATTTGGTTATGAGATATCTTTCAATTTCTTGATGTCAATTATCTTTCAATTTAGGCAGTGTTATGTATCTTATTTGTAACCATTTTTTGGTAATTTGACTTTATATAGTCAAAACACTTGCAAAATTAACAATTTTCTGCTACAGACAAAACATTTTCTCCATTTCCATAAACAATTACATAAACAACTTCTGCTACATTTCCATAAACTTGAATACTACAATTAAATTTACATGAACTTTAAAATTACATTAACTGCTTATTTTCTTATCCACTAATAAGTAGATATAACAGCAGAAACACAACCACCATTGACAAAAAAAGATACTTCCTTAATCGATTATTTTCTTGATTCTTCATTCTTACTTCGTTCTCTAGTGCATTCTTAGCCCTTAACAGCCCTGGAATAATGTCCATAGATCGATCACACATAACTGGATCATACCACCCAATAAAACTAGTACAACGCGAATCCCTTTTAGGGCAACTGTAAAACCTCCTTCCAGGGTTTCGTGGTGTCCAAGATGTTCGAATCACAGCAATCGAACCACAGCTACAATGGACCATTTTTCGTGACCTAGATCGTATTTCAAGAACAGATGAGGGAGAAAAGTGAGAGAAAGTAAGAGAGAGGTAAGAGAGAGAGTGAAAATAAGGGTTTTGTTGGTAGGTTGGGGTATTTATTGGCTATTATGATGCCAAATTACGAAACTAACCATCACGTGCGGATCACGTGTCATGGTTTTAAACGGCCGTTTAAGGGAGGGACTAAAACTGTTGACGGAGGAAACTATTTTGGACTAAAACTGTAATTTATGAAAGGTAGGGATGAAACCTGCAAGTTGGGTACCACGACAGGGACGATTTCTGTAATTAACTCATTATTTTATTATTAAACCTACCGACCGAACGAAATTTTTTCAAGCGATGGCAATGGTCTTATAGGTGACGTACAAATCATGCCTATAATGGTGTGACATAGGTAGCTTAATTACTGCTACATATAAAATCTGTTCGATCAGAGCGTTATACCCCGTTTTGTTCTTAGTTTTATGCCGTTTTTTTCTTTTCTAATTGTGTACTTGTGGATAGGTCAGATCAGTGTTTCTGGAGAATGTAACATAAATCTTCCCATATTCAGTTCATCTAGATAGTCATGGGCAATTTAGTCAAGAGTCAAGAGCTAGAACTCGACGTCATATACACATATCAAATTATCAAGCTAAATTTACTTCTTTTCTTTTTCTTTATAGCAGGCTTTTTTATTGTTAAAAAAATTGTTGAATAGATTGAGTTTGTCATCATTGTTTCAGTTGCTTCGATTATCTTTATGTAATCAAGTTGTAGCACTTTTTTTAAGCTACAATGATTTATGAAATGAAAAAGATAAAAGAAGACTGTGTTGTTGACGAGAACCATACAACAAGGCACAAGCCAAAGTTGGGATCTCAACCAATTCTATAATTTGTAATTTTGTATAAGTGTCGCTCTCTCAAGTAATACGAGTAATAACTAACTAAATGATTATACCAGCGTGAGTCAATTTAATGAAATCGAGTAATGTGATTGGATAATAAATTATTAGTTCAACTATATTTCATTTTTTGAAATACCTTTTTTGGTAAACAATATATTGTGTTGAATTTTTTTAATTAATTAAATGATAAAAAATTTTAAAAATATCTTCTCAACTGATAACTAAAAATTGTAATAAATATAAATTAAGTATTTAGGGCTAAAAAGTGTAAATTATTAACGAAAACAAAAAAGTGTAAATTAGTGAGACTTTTTCTACGAATATTAATATAATAATATATTTGGATAATGATTATTAGAAATTTTAATTTATAATTAAACTAAATGATGACATAAGCGAGAGTCAATTTGATGAAATCGAGCGATGTGATTGGTTAATAAGTTATTAGTTTCACCGTCTTATAATATATATTAAGATTAAGATAAGAAGATTAAGATAAGATTAAGATTAAGATAAGATAAGATGCGCCACATGTTTTATGCATGCGTCGCATATTATGCTCTAGGGACGGTTTATCTAATTTAGGGTCTGTTTGTCTTTTTAACCATTAAGTGACTCAATGGATAAATAATGTTTATATGAATTAAGTCAATACAGTTGTTTTTTGCGTATTAAGTAAAAAAAAACGAACATTTTTGATGACTTAATGAATTAAGTATTTTTGATTAAGCAATTCATTAAGTCTCAATCAAACACACGTGGATTAAGGGTGGTTTGTCTACAACATGAGATAAAGGAGTTCATAACTACACCTTTTACATGTTGTAGGCTACATTTACTAGTCATTTGTTCATTTATGTAGAGATCTTCTTGGCTGTCCATGATATCAATAGCGACGTCCTCATCTATTACCGACGCTCTTCTGGGAGGAGAACATGCTAATTGAGTTTCTAAGTCGGCACAAGTGACATGGCTCGATCATCAATCGGTTGAATACTCATGTTGATGTGAATGAGAGATGAAGTAGTGGTGCATGGAAGTGATGTGAATGAGAGGTGGATATATGTAACACCCCAAGCCGAGGCTCAGAATATCACGGAAATCATATAGCGCAAGGTGGAATTACAATAGAACAAGCTAAATGCAAATAGAGATTCAGTGAATCCATTACAAAACGAAACAAGTAACAAAATACATAAGGAGCAAATAACCATCAAAGTTACAAAGAACAATCCGAAAGATGGCAAAACGATCCTAAGTATAATGCAAATGAAGGCCAATGAATCCTGGATCCATAAAGTCCAAAGCCTGGGTTCAACAGCATGCAAGCAACTAAACTCCACGTCCGGGGAGAACCTGATTACCTGAAAAGTGTACTAAGCATAGTCAACACAAGGTTGGTGAGTTCGTAGTAATGGTTCGTAAGGAACCAACAACAATAGTCACAATATACGAATAGAGGCTAGACATGACTTACCGTGAGCCTCTACATAACACAACATCGTCCAACAACAAGATTACACAAGATAAGTAAATGTGCAATGAGGAATGCATAAATGATGTATGCATCAATGTATGTGCCAAATGCATGAATAAGCAAACATGCCTATCCTATGCGTGAACGCCGGTCACCAATGCAACGATACCCTTCTGTCATCAACATGAACAAGGCTGTATCTCAAAATCATCGAGTTATATATGTCTATATACTCGGGGTCATGACTACATCCAAAATGGGTGCATACATCTATGCACCAGGATGCCGGCAAATCCCCTGCCGAGGGTCCAACAATAATGTATGCAATGCTTACAAACAAATGTAAATGCATAAATCATAAACCAATGATCGATATACGAAGAATATGAATCCATAATCAATATTCGCCAAACCTGAGCCATCAATCAAAGATCGTCAATCATAACCAATAATCACCCTTCATCAACATCAGCCATTAATACTTAACTAAAATATTAACCAAGTAAATCAACATATGACGAACCATAAACTAATAATCAATAATCGTCAATCTTAACCCACTAATCATCATTCGACAACCATAAGCCATCAATCACAACTTAAACTAACTATACGTACATCATAACTAATAATCAATAATCGTCAATCTTAACCCACTAATCATCATTCGACAACCATAAGCCATCAATCACAACTTAAACTAACTATACGTACATATACTTCAGAGGATTCTACTTCCTTCGAGTTTCAGATGCTTATATATAGGGTCACCCGCAGCCTTCCCACCACATCTAAAACCCGACGAAGGCATAACCGACTTTCATGTATGTACATCTATCCTAATATTACTAGATACTTAACAAATATAAACTAAGTCATTCGAACGTAACAATCATCTCAACAATTCGATACTCAATCCAATTTTTAACCAATCAAACGAAAGGAAACATCACATAAATCCAACAACTAAAACAACCAATCAATCAATCAATCAATAAATGCAAATAAACACACCAGGTTTACACTTTTCAGCCCGGATCTCAAGTGAGTAGGGAGATACGAAACTCACCTTGTTCGATAAAGAAGCGAGTACAAGATTACAGGCGAGTATTACGGTCCACACGTCCACAACCTATAATTATACATCAATATATCATAATGTCAACTCTACAATCATAAACAAGCTGTTTTAGCACAATTAGGTCAAGTCACAACCCTAACACGCGTTTAGAACACCGACACGCGTTTAGAAACCCTACACGCGTTTAAACCTTAACGCGTTAGAACCCTTACACGATTTAGAACCTTTACACGAGTTTAAAACCTTTACACGCGTTTAGAACCTTTACACGAGTTTAAAACCTTTACACGCGTTTAGAACCTTTACACGCGTTAGAACCCTTACACGCGTTTAGACCCCAAACGCGCGTTTAAACCCCATCGCGCGTTCTACTGCACAGCGGCTTGAAACTGTGAATCTAATCCGACTTTTGACTCGATTCAAGGCACAAAACGTTTGGGTTTTACTAGAAACATGTTTATCAACATAAAATGACTACTATGAGGTAGTTTTAACTTACAATTTCTTCCACAATTGCTCAAATCCGAAATTAACTAAAAATGAAGATTTTCTTGTTCTTGAACTCTAATCTTTTGATATGATATATAAATGATGAAGATGATGAAATTTCTTGAATTAATCTAGTTTGGAACACCTTTGATTATCCAAAATTTGATTATGAATTTGTTGATTTTTGGGTGAAGAAATGAGATTGGAAGGAAAGAAAGAAAGAAAGAAAGAAAGAAAGAAAGAAAGAAAGAAAGAAAGAAAGAAAGAAAGAAAGAAAGAAAGAAAGAAAGAAAGAAAGAAAGAAAGAAAGAAAGAAAGAAAGAAAGAAAGAAAGAAAGAAAGAAAGAAAGAAAGAAAGAAAGAAAGAAAGAAAGAAAGAAAGAAAGAAAGAAAGAAAGAAAGAAAGAAAGAAAGAAAGAAAGAAAGAAAGAAAGAAAGAAAGAAAGAAAGAAAGAAAGAAAGAAAGAAAGAAAGAAAGAAAGAAAGAAAGAAAGAAAGAAAGAAAGAAAGAAAGAAAGAAAGAAAGAAAGAAAGAAAGAAAGAAAGAAAGAAAGAAAGAAAGAAAGAAAGAAAGAAAGAAAGAAAGAAAGAAAGAAAGAAAGAAAGAAAGAAAGAAAGAAAGAAAGAAAGAAAGAAAGAAAGAAAGAAAGAAAGAAAGAAAGAAAGAAAGAAAGAAAGAAAGAAAGAAAGAAAGAAAGAAAGAAAGAAAGAAAGAAAGAAAGAAAGAAAGAAAGAAAGAAAGAAAGAAAGAAAGAAAGAAAGAAAGAAAGAAAGAAAGAAAGAAAGAAAGAAAGAAAGAAAGAAAGAAAGAAAGAAAGAAAGAAAGAAAGAAAGAAAGAAAGAAAGAAAGAAAGAAAGAAAGAAAGAAAGAAAGAAAGAAAGAAAGAAAGAAAGAAAGAAAGAAAGAAAGAAAGAAAGAAAGAAAGAATCAAAGAGGTGGTAGTGATGATCAACCTGGTAATGACCAAGGCAGAAAAGTCTTTTTCTCGCTCATTTTCTTATATATTTAAACACAAAAATGTCAAGAAAAAAAAAGCCTAAATTCCGAGTAAATTCCCAAACTAAAATGTCAAGAAAAAAAAAGCCTAAATTCCGAGTAAATTCCCAAACTAAAATGTCAAGAAAAAAAAAGCCTAAATTCCGAGTAAATTCCCAAACTAAAATGTCAAGAAAAAAAAAGCCTAAATTCCGAGTAAATTCCCAAACTAAAATGTCAAGAAAAAAAAAGCCTAAATTCCGAGTAAATTCCCAAACTAAAATGTCAAGAAAAAAAAAGCCTAAATTCCGAGTAAATTCCCAAACTAAAATGTCAAGAAAAAAAAAGCCTAAATTCCGAGTAAATTCCCAAACTAAAATGTCAAGAAAAAAAAAGCCTAAATTCCGAGTAAATTCCCAAACTAAAATGTCAAGAAAAAAAAAGCCTAAATTCCGAGTAAATTCCCAAACTAAAATGTCAAGAAAAAAAAAGCCTAAATTCCGAGTAAATTCCCAAACTAAAATGTCAAGAAAAAAAAAGCCTAAATTCCGAGTAAATTCCCAAACTAAAATGTCAAGAAAAAAAAAGCCTAAATTCCGAGTAAATTCCCAAACTAAAATGTCAAGAAAAAAAAAGCCTAAATTCCGAGTAAATTCCCAAACTAAAATGTCAAGAAAAAAAAAGCCTAAATTCCGAGTAAATTCCCAAACTAAAATGTCAAGAAAAAAAAAGCCTAAATTCCGAGTAAATTCCCAAACTAAAATGTCAAGAAAAAAAAAGCCTAAATTCCGAGTAAATTCCCAAACTAAAATGTCAAGAAAAAAAAAGCCTAAATTCCGAGTAAATTCCCAAACTAAAATGTCAAGAAAAAAAAAGCCTAAATTCCGAGTAAATTCCCAAACTAAAATGTCAAGAAAAAAAAAGCCTAAATTCCGAGTAAATTCCCAAACTAAAATGTCAAGAAAAAAAAAGCCTAAATTCCGAGTAAATTCCCAAACTAAAATGTCAAGAAAAAAAAAGCCTAAATTCCGAGTAAATTCCCAAACTAAAATGTCAAGAAAAAAAAAGCCTAAATTCCGAGTAAATTCCCAAACTAAAATGTCAAGAAAAAAAAAGCCTAAATTCCGAGTAAATTCCCAAACTAAAATGTCAAGAAAAAAAAAGCCTAAATTCCGAGTAAATTCCCAAACTAAAATGTCAAGAAAAAAAAAGCCTAAATTCCGAGTAAATTCCCAAACTAAAATGTCAAGAAAAAAAAAGCCTAAATTCCGAGTAAATTCCCAAACTAAAATGTCAAGAAAAAAAAAGCCTAAATTCCGAGTAAATTCCCAAACTAAAATGTCAAGAAAAAAAAAGCCTAAATTCCGAGTAAATTCCCAAACTAAAATGTCAAGAAAAAAAAAGCCTAAATTCCGAGTAAATTCCCAAACTAAAATGTCAAGAAAAAAAAAGCCTAAATTCCGAGTAAATTCCCAAACTAAAATGTCAAGAAAAAAAAAGCCTAAATTCCGAGTAAATTCCCAAACTAAAATGTCAAGAAAAAAAAAGCCTAAATTCCGAGTAAATTCCCAAACTAAAATGTCAAGAAAAAAAAAGCCTAAATTCCGAGTAAATTCCCAAACTAAAATGTCAAGAAAAAAAAAGCCTAAATTCCGAGTAAATTCCCAAACTAAAATGTCAAGAAAAAAAAAGCCTAAATTCCGAGTAAATTCCCAAACTAAAATGTCAAGAAAAAAAAAGCCTAAATTCCGAGTAAATTCCCAAACTAAAATGTCAAGAAAAAAAAAGCCTAAATTCCGAGTAAATTCCCAAACTAAAATGTCAAGAAAAAAAAAGCCTAAATTCCGAGTAAATTCCCAAACTAAAATGTCAAGAAAAAAAAAGCCTAAATTCCGAGTAAATTCCCAAACTATTTTGTCAAGAAAAATTCAATGAAAACATAACACAATTACCCGGTTAACGTCAGATTTCTGTGCTGAAAAAAAGTGATCTGGAATGTGAGTGACATAATCAAACTTCTTGAAATTTTCATACTTTCTCACAACGTCATTACCAAGCCCCCTTGCCATTATGTTGTTTCTTAGATCTGCATCCTTCTCTTTCTCATGGGCCACTAACACATCTTCCATAGAGAAATTACCAACGCCTAAACTCCTGTTTGCAGACAATATCCGTTGAATCATCGGGTTCTTAGTCTTGGACTTCTTAATTACGACTGGTTCAGCAGTTCTAGACATACACCAGTCTAGAGCAAATTTCTAAAGAAGCGTTGTACAAGAAAAACAATTAATAAGGGAACTGATCGAGACTAACAAGAAAAGTGGTATGGATTGTATCATCTCAAACCTGAGATTTCCGGTTATCCCATACATACAATGGGTCCCCTCTTTTGATTGTCATCCCAGCACGGATCAGAACCTTAGAGACCGCTAAAGTAAAAGAGGCTGGGACAGTGAATGCATCCGGAAGAGGGTATTTGTTAGTATCCAACACCTTGTTACAAAAAAACACACAAGTGACATAGACTTAAGAAACACAATCTACATTTGGACAAAAAGAAAGAAACTTAAACATTAAAACTGTTGAAGTTATAATCTCATTCTCATGAATTGCTTATATAATGCTTTGTTATTGTTTAGCTTATTGTATGATTAGTTGTGCAGGTAGGACTTGGAATGTTGATTCATAAGAGAGAAGGACTAAAGATGACAAGTTGGGAGAAGATACAAGTACAAGGACTTAAAGTGTCATTATGCCAAAGTAGGGTTGTATATATACCCTCTTATGGTCAAAATTAGGGTTATGCAGAAAACCTCTCAATTGTTTATTTCTCTCTCTTTATTCGATATATATATATATACAAATATATATATATCTCTGCTTAATAATTGTAATAATAATCTAGGTTATTGATTATTGTTTGTAATAGAACATTCAACAAATAGTTGAGTGAATCATACTTGATTAGCAAGTGTGATTTTGTGGTTGATTGATTCGAATCTATTTGAGAATAGATTAGAGTTTCTGGTGATAAATTGAGATTTATTCTTTGTTCATGGTATCAGAGCCAGGTTATCGTAGTTGATCGCGATTAATCGAATTAATTTTGTTTAAATAATAATTTTAGGGTTTCGAGATCTCCGATCTAGGGTTTCGCTTATTTTGGGTTTTGTGTTTAGATCTGGCTATTGTTAACGGCGTATGATCTTTTGATCACCGTTATTGTTTCTGGATCCGATTGTGGTTGTAAACCCTAATTTTTTAGAAAATTAGGGTTAGGGTTTCACTGTTCATCGACTAAGTGAATCGATCGAATAGTACGGCTGCTTCTTCTTGATTCTGCTATTCATCGACTAAGTGAATCGTTTGAATAGTAGAGTCCCTCTTCTTCTTCATTCATCCGATAGCACTGTTTGTCTTCTCCTTCCTTATTTTTCTTAAAAGTGTTTTTTATCTTATTCTCATTCAAAACAACTGTGCTAATACTTGACCTGCCTTCTTTGAGAGGTTAGGAATCCTGTCCCTGGCACTTTTGCGAGGATAAGATTTATTTTTCAAAAATATATATATATTTTTTCGTTTAAAATTTCTTGTGTTTATTATTAATTGTTAATTGTGATTAACTGTTAGTTGTTTACTTGTGATTATTTGATTCTGTTTGCAAATATGGATGATGATAATATTCGTGGCTTTGATTATGAGTCTGAAAATGGAAGTGATGATAGTGTCACTAGAATAAGTCAATTGGATTTAGGAAGTCCTTTACATTTGCATCCTAATGATTCTAGTACTTTGTCTATTGTGTCAATAAAATTAAAAGGTACTGAAAATTATCAAGTATGGAGTTGTGCTATGCTTCTTGCTTTAGAGGCTAAAAACAAAGTTGGTTTTATTGATGGTAGTTGCAGAAGATCTAATATAGATGAAGTTCTAGGGAAACAATGGGATAGATGTAATGCTGTGGTTATTTCTTGGATTCTGAATTCTATTTCTGAAGAGTTATATCTTGGTCAGATATTTTCTAGAAAAGCTTCTCTTATATGGCAAGAATTAAAAGAAACTTATGATAAAGTGGATGGTTCTGTGATTTTTAATTTACATCATAAGATTAACTCTTTATGTCAGAATGGTATGCCTTTATCTGATTATTATCATAAACTGAATGCTTTGTGGAAACAATTTGATGCTTTAGTTCAGTTACCTAGGTGTACTTGCCATGCTGCTCAAGATTTCTCTAAACATTCTCAATTGATTAAACTGATGCAGTTCTTGATGGGTCTTGATGATGTTTACATGAGTGTTAGAAGTAATATTTTAACTAGAGATCCTTTACCTGACTTAAAAACTGCATATTCTATTATATCTAGGGATGAGTCACATAGAGGGTTAACTGCTACTTCTAATGCTAAGTCACAATCTTCTGCTTTTGTGTCTAAGATTAATAATGCTAGAAATATGCCTTCTGTGAATAACTTTGCTAAGAATTCTAGAAATAAAGGTTCTTCTGTGATATGTGAAAATTGTGGGTTTAATGGTCATACAGTTGATAAGTGCTTCAAATTGATTGGATATCCTCCTGATTTTGGTAAAAAGAAGTCTGGAAGTTTTCAGAATGGTCAAAAGAAATTTTCTAGTAATAATACTTCTACATCTCAAGCTTCTACTTCTAGTACTACTAATTTTTCTGATGAGCAGCTGAGCAGAATTCTAAACTTGTTGAAAGATAGTTCTGATTCTTCTCAAAATGTGAATGCCAACATGGCAGGTGTGTTATTCAATAATAGTAAGATATTTCATAAAATTTTAGTCAATTTTTTTGTTCAAATTCTAATATGAGACAAAAACTTGTGAAAAAGGGTTGGATTAATGATTCTGGAGCAAATCATCATATTACTTATTCTGATTCTAATCTTGTTGATGTTTTGGATGTTTCTGCCTTAAAAATCAAAGTTGGTCACCCAAATGGAACTTATGCTTATGTTCAGAAAATTGGGAATTTACAATTAACTCCTTATTTGACTCTTTTTGATGTTCTTGTTGTTCCTGAATATTGTGTCAGCCTGTTATCTGTTCATAAAGTTACTAAGCATAGTAAATATCTTATTGCTTTTGATGATACTATGTGCTATGTTATGGCTCAGGATTTGAATACAATGAAAGTTCTAGGGACTGGTAGACAAGAAGGTGGATTGTACTATATTGATGAAAGTTTAGAAGGTATTGATAGAATGATTACTTGCAATGTGTCTAAAACTGTTTGGCATCATAGATTAGGTCATCCTTCTGAATCTGTTCTAAATATTCTTCAGTCTGGTTTGCATTTTAAACAATGTAAAGATTTTGTTTGTGAAATTTGTCATCAGGCTAAACAAACTAGAGATGTTTTTCCTCAAAGTGATCATAAATCTACTGAATTAGGTCAACTAATACATTTAGATGTTTGGGGTCCTTATAGGGTGACTAGCAGAGATGGTTACAGATATTTTTTAACCATTGTTGATGATTACACCAGAGCTGTCTGGATTTACTTGTTAAAAACTAAAGATGAAGTGTTTGAGAACACTGTTGTTTTTTATAACTTGTTAAAAAATCAGTTTAATAAAACCATTAAGACTTTAAGAAGTGACAATGGGACTGAATTTATTAATAAATCTTTTACTAATTTTGTTGAGACAAATGGTATTGTGCATCAAACTTCTATTCCTCATACTCCTCAACAGAATGGGATAGTAGAAAGAAAACATAGACATATTCTTAATGTTGCTAGAGCTCTTTTGTTTCAAGGGGGTATTCCCTTAAATTTATGGACTGAATGTGTTCTAACTGCTTGTTATATTATTAACAGATTACCCTCTTCTGTGCTAAATGGAAAAACTCCTTATGAGATGGTCTTTAATAAACCTCCTTTTTTCTCTCACTTAAGATCCTTTGGTTGCTTATGTTTTTCAAAAAATCTAAATGTCTTGGATAAATTTCAAAGCAGGTCTTCTAAATGTATCTTAATTGGTTATTCTAATTCAAAAAAGGGATACAAGCTTCTTTCTCTCAATGATAACAAAATATTTTTTTCTAGAGATGTTAAGTTTTTTGAAAACATTTTTCCTTTAAAACATAAACAACAAGATAAAGATTCTGGACAAGTTTTAGTTCAAGAAAACTTTTTTGATTTATATGAGCAGCCTTCTATTCCCAATGATGAAGTGAGAGGAAATGAGGTAAGTGATGGTAGCAACCATTCTCATTCTGGCAGTGCTTCTTCTAGCTCTACTAATGAGAATCTGGATGCTGCTGCTAATGATTTAAATGGAAATAATTCTGAGGGTGATGATTATGTTATCAATAATGAAGATGCTCATATGCAGAATCAACAAATCAATGATTTACAAAATGAAAATGAAAATAACAATAATGTTATTGATAATAATTCTGATCAGATTCTTAGAAGGTCTGAAAGAGTTTCTGTGTTTCCTGCTAACAAATATAAAGACTTTGTCATTAATAGCAGTGTTAAATATGGCATTGAAAAGTTTGTTTGTTATTCTAATTTACATCCAAATTGTGTTTCCTTTATTTCTGAGCTTAATAAAAGCACTGAACCTAATAGATATAGTGTTGCTTGTAAAGAAAAACATTGGGTAGATGCTATGAATCTTGAGATGGAAGCTCTTTATAGAAACAATACTTGGGAATTAACTAATCTTCCTGAAGGAAGAGAACCAATTGGATGTAAGTGGATATATAAGATTAAGTATAAATCCAATGGTGAAATAGAAAGATATAAAGCCAGGTTGGTTGCTAAGGGTTATAGTCAAAAGGAAGGTGTAGATTTTGATGAAACCTTTTCTCCTGTAGTTAAGATTGTCACTGTTAGGTGCTTAATAGGTTTAGCTGTTCAAAATAATTGGTGTTTATATCAACTTGATATAAATAATGCTTTCTTGTATGGTGATCTTGAAGAAACTGTGTATATGAAGCTGCCTGAAGGTTTTTTTGACAAGAGTGACACTAGAGTATGCAAGTTGAATAAGTCTCTTTATGGCTTAAAACAAGCTCCTAGACAATGGAATGCTAAGCTTACTGAAGCTTTAATTGGTGATGGTTTTATGCAAAGTAAAAGTGATTACTCACTTTTTACTAAGACTGGTAATGGTGTTTTTATTGCCTTGTTAGTATATGTTGATGATATTATTATTACTGGCAACAATGAAGTTGAAATTGATAAGTTTAAATCTTATCTTAAAACCAAATTTCTGATAAAAGATTTAGGGAAGCTTAAATATTTTTTAGGCATTGAAGTTGTTGACACTAATGATGGTTTATGTTTAAACCAAAGAAAATATTGCTTAGATCTTTTATCAGAATTTGGCCTTTTGGCTGGCAAGCCAGTCAGTGTACCTTTGAATCCTAATGTTCAATTGTCTAGTTGTGAATCAATTGATGATCCTATTCTTGAGAATATAACAGATTATCAAAAGTTGATTGGCAAGCTTATTTATTTGACTCATACTAGACCTGACATTGCATATACTGTACATTGCTTAAGCCAGTTTATGCATAAACCTCTTGCTTCACATCTTAAAGTTGCACTTAGAGTATTGAGATACTTAAAAGGTGCACCTGGAAAAGGTATCTTGTTCAGCAGGTTTGATTCTTTTAAACTTGAAGCCTATGTTGACTCTGACTGGGCCAAATGCATTTCAAGCAGGAGGTCAGTTACTGGTTATTTTGTGTTTTTTTGTGGTTCTTTGGTATCTTGGAAGAGTAAGAAACAAAACACTATATCTAAGTCATCTACTGAAGGTGAATATAGGGCAATGGCTTCTGTTACTTGTGAGATAATTTGGATTGTGAAAATCTTGCAGGATTTACAAGTTACTAATGTATTGCCTGTTACATTGTTTTGTGACAATAAATCTGCAATTAAGATTGCTTCCAACCCTGTCTTCCATGAAAGAACAAAGCATCTTGAAATTGATCTACATTTTGTTAGAGAAAAGATTCTTGCTGGTGTTATTAAAACTGAAAAAATAGATTCTGCTCTAAATGTAGCAGATATTCTAACTAAAGGGTTGGATACAAAAACTCATGAGATCTTTTGTAACAAACTTAAGCTTGTTAACTTGTTTGAGAATAAGATTAAGGGGGGATGTTGAAGTTATAATTCTCATTGTAAGATTCCGAAGCCAAATTTCCATACACAGAGCCTTTCATTATTGCATATGTAAGGTCGTTGTATAGTGGGTTTGTGTTCAGAATCTGGTTCTGTATGGAAACCAGAAGCTTGAGAATAGTTGAAGTGCCGGGGGCCCACATCGTCTCCTGGCCACCAGTTGTTTTGGGTAGGTTCAAGTCAACTTTACCACACTTGTGCAGATTAGGGTTGATATGAAGACCACCAGAGTGATAATGCACAAGCTGGGAAAAAAAATCACTTATCGAGTATACTGTCTATATATAATACATAAAGATCAATTAAGTAGACAATGGAAGAGGAGGATTACATACCGGCGGGCTAATGGGATAGTTGCTCGGGAAGCACATATCAAAGAAGAAGAGACCATCACGGTAAGGAGTCCCCTGTGGTCCGATAATTACAGCTCTTAAAAGATCCATCCTGGATTGGTCAACCCTCACATATATGGTTTCTGCAACCAACAAAGAAATAAAAGTTGGTACGCCGTGTGCTAATCTTTATCAAACAGTGTTCATAATGAATTGGCATTACCGGGCAACTGTTTCTTAAGAATCGCCCACTCTTCACGTATCTTGTTATCCCACTTTTTGGATGGCTGAAACATATCATATTTGAGTATATATGGAGACAAGAACGCCACTATTTTGTCAAGAAAAATTCAATGAAAACATAACACAATTACCCGGTTAACGTCAGATTTCTGTGCTGAAAAAAAGTGATCTGGAATGTGAGTGACATAATCAAACTTCTTGAAATTTTCATACTTTCTCACAACGTCATTACCAAGCCCCCTTGCCATTATGTTGTTTCTTAGATCTGCATCCTTCTCTTTCTCATGGGCCACTAACACATCTTCCATAGAGAAATTACCAACGCCTAAACTCCTGTTTGCAGACAATATCCGTTGAATCATCGGGTTCTTAGTCTTGGACTTCTTAATTACGACTGGTTCAGCAGTTCTAGACATACACCAGTCTAGAGCAAATTTCTAAAGAAGCGTTGTACAAGAAAAACAATTAATAAGGGAACTGATCGAGACTAACAAGAAAAGTGGTATGGATTGTATCATCTCAAACCTGAGATTTCCGGTTATCCCATACATACAATGGGTCCCCTCTTTTGATTGTCATCCCAGCACGGATCAGAACCTTAGAGACCGCTAAAGTAAAAGAGGCTGGGACAGTGAATGCATCCGGAAGAGGGTATTTGTTAGTATCCAACACCTTGTTACAAAAAAACACACAAGTGACATAGACTTAAGAAACACAATCTACATTTGGACAAAAAGAAAGAAACTTAAACATTAAAACAATAACATTGTACTACAAAAAATCAGGCTTACAAAATGTAACTGTGCTACTACTAAAGATATACCTTCTTATCCCTTTTTACTGTAAAATGATCATTTGTTTTTTTATCAATAACAGCAACCTGGCCAAATTTTAGTGATTAAATAACAACACTTTAATTACTCTATCCAGCCATGATATAAAAAAGAATGATGAGAAAGAGTAATAATATATACCTTCCTATCCTTTTTTGCTGCAGGTTTGATTTCTTCATCAGCCTAACAGAATGTAACTGATTAAATTACAGCACCAGCAAAAATGAACACATACAAGAATTGATTTATAAGCACGTAAGAATAATAAGCATGTACGCCATCCAACTCAATGCAACAAAACAACTTGTGAAAGTTGCATATTTAAAGTCGCTAACAAAATGTAATTGTGTTGCACCACTAAAGATGACTCTAATTAGTACCATCCTAAGGATCTCAAAGGAGACGGGCATGTGTCCCCAAAAGGGTTGGATACAAAAACTCATGAGATCTTTTGTAACAAACTTAAGCTTGTTAACTTGTTTGAGAATAAGATTAAGGGGGGATGTTGAAGTTATAATCTCATTCTCATGAATTGCTTATATAATGCTTTGTTATTGTTTAGCTTATTGTATGATTAGTTGTGCAGGTAGGACTTGGAATGTTGATTCATAAGAGAGAAGGACTAAAGATGACAAGTTGGGAGAAGATACAAGTACAAGGACTTAAAGTGTCATTATGCCAAAGTAGGGTTGTATATATACCCTCTTATGGTCAAAATTAGGGTTATGCAGAAAACCTCTCAATTGTTTATTTCTCTCTCTTTATTCGATATATATATATATATAAAATATATATATATCTCTGCTTAATAATTGTAATAATAATTTAGGTTATTGATTATGTATATATATAATAGATATATATATATATATATATATATATATATATATATATATATATATATATATATATATATATATATATATATATATATATATATATATATATATATATATATATATATATATATATATATATATATATATATATATATATATATATATATATATATATATATATATATATATATATATATATATATATATATATATATATATATATATATATATATATATATATATATATATATATATATATATATATATATATATATATATATATATATATATATATATATATATATATATATATATATATATATATATATATATATATATATATATATATATATATATATATATATATATATATATATATATATATATATATATATATATATATATATATATATATATATATATATATATATATATATATATATATATATATATATATATATATATATATATATATATATATATATATATATATATATATATATATATATATATATATATATATATATATATATATATATATATATATATATATATATATATATATATATATATATATATATATATATATATATATATATATATATATATATATATATATATATATATATATATATATATATATATATATATATATATATATATATATATATATATATATATATATATATATATATATATATATATATATATATATATATATATATATATATATATATATATATATATATATATATATATATATATATATATATATATATATATATATATATATATATATATATATATATATATATATATATATATATATATATATATATATATATATATATATATATATATATATATATATATATATATATATATATATATATATATATATATATATATATATATATATATATATATATATATATATATATATATATATATATATATATATATATATATATATATATATATATATATATATATATATATATATATATATATATATATATATATATATATATATATATATATATATATATATATATATATATATATATATATATATATATATATATATATATATATATATATATATATATATATATATATATATATATATATATATATATATATATATATATATATATATATATATATATATATATATATATATATATATATATATATATATATATATATATATATATATATATATATATATATATATATATATATATATATATATATATATATATATATATATATATATATATATATATATATATATATATATATATATATATATATATATATATATATATATATATATATATATATATATATATATATATATATATATATATATATATATATATATATATATATATATATATATATATATATATATATATATATATATATATATATATATATATATATATATATATATATATATATATATATATATATATATATATATATATATATATATATATATATATATATATATATATATATATATATATATATATATATATATATATATAACAGAATGTAACTGATTAAATTACAGCACCAGCAAAAATGAACACATACAAGAATTGATTTATAAGCACGTAAGAATAATAAGCATGTACGCCATCCAACTCAATGCAACAAAACAACTTGTGAAAGTTGCATATTTAAAGTCGCTAACAAAATGTAATTGTGTTGCACCACTAAAGATGACTCTAATTAGTACCATCCTAAGGATCTCAAAGGAGACGGGCATGTGTCCCCAAAAGGGTGAAACTCCATGTAGGTCACAAGTTCAATCTTTGGTTTCTTAAAAAAAGATACCCTAGTGGGCACAGAGGCTCAACTGCTCTGAATCTGTGCTCGCAAAGCAAGTAGGACACCCATGATTACCAAAAAAAAGAGACAATTCGATCAATACCCTTATCTCTTTTGTTGGTAAATCATCATTGGTTTCTTCATGAACAACCTATACAAAATTTAAGAACAACACTTAAATTACTAGATATATTCATGACATAAAAAGGAACAAAGAAAAGGAAGAAAGATATACCATCCTATCCCTTACTACTTCTGCACCGGCCTAACAGAATGTAAATGATAAAGTAGCAGCACCAGAAAAAAGAGAACACATGAGATTTAGTAGATCTGGACCTATTAGTGGAAAAAAAAAGGTAATGGAATAGTAGTACGCACCACGTTAGTAAATCTGGGACATAGTCGGGAAAGTAGTCGGCAAAAAAAGTAAGAACCAAATCCGTTCCACTTTTTGTTTGCTGTAACATTAATTTCTTCATGAACCTGACAAAATTTAGATTTTAAATAAAAAAATAAACACATGCTAGCAGATAGAAGTATCAAGTTCTATTAAATAACTCACAAAATTCATCATTACAATTCTCAAAGAATCAATAAAACTCTTTTAGTGGTATCTTTACTATTTAGTATTTACAAACCAGCCAACTATCCATAATATGAAGCTTATGTCAAATATCATATCATGGCTGTATATGGTGAAAATATGATATGTACAGTGGGTAATATTCTAGCGTAACACTTCAGGACCACTCGCAAAGTCGCAAAGCATCTGGTCGGCCTGGCGGCTGGCGCAAATGAAGTGGGTGGTCACAAGAGTTGGCACTTTGCAGGCAAACCGATTTTTTTCAAGTTAGTATAGTAAAGCTATTTATTTTGATACAAGAATGAGTATAAGCATGTCAATGTCATCCAACTCTTGTCAGGATAAGAGGACGATAATAAAGGATCAGAAGACTAATTGGCCAATGACCATCCTAGCTAGGGTCAGAGGACGATAATAAAGGATACGATTAGTTATAAGAGAAGTTGATACCTCGGTGTCTTTCTTAGCTGATTCACTAGTTCCTTCATTATTAACAGCAACGGCCTAAGGAATTGTAAGTGATTAAATAACAGCAAAGAACACACACATCGTGGCAGATATGTACGAGAATCAACACAAAGATGTATAACATAGACAGAATCCAATACGTACCCCACAAAAGCAAATCCAAAGAAGTAAAAGGAAAGAAAGAATAAAACTTATACCTCCTTCTTTTCATTCACTGTGGCACTCATGTCTTCAACAACGGCGGCCTGACAAATCTGAAATGGTCAAATCCGAATACATTAGTTGACATTCATTAAAAAATGACTATATCATATATATATATATAATATTGAGCAGAAGGATGGATTCACCGGGGTTGGTGAATTTGCAGGCAAAACAGTTTTCACTTGATGATCACTTAAATAAAGATATCCTTGAGCTTCCTTTGCTCCGATTTTGTCAAATGCTTTTACCAGGGGCTTGATGCACGAAATGAGATCCTTTTTGAACTTGATTGAGGGTGTATGATTGAAGCCACCGACAAGACACCCAAATTCTTTCTGACTTTCGATATAAGCCTTACATGCCATTAGGATATCATGTACACGCGTGTGAAAATGCCCGCGCACCAAATCCTCAAAGTTCTGTATATCAGTATATATGTGTGCATCACACACCATTATAATCAGTTAAGCATATACAAAAACATATATAGATATTTACAAGAGTACCTAAGAAACAAAATCTTGCCTTGGGTGGTTTGTTCATCGTATAGATCATTGTTTCGAGTGATTTGACAACACTATTCTCGTTG
The DNA here is from genome assembly GCA_034093135.1 of Erigeron breviscapus. NCBI lineage: Eukaryota > Viridiplantae > Streptophyta > Magnoliopsida > Asterales > Asteraceae > Erigeron > Erigeron breviscapus. The sequence goes on from CM067173.1 coordinate 19,948,865, forward strand.
TATAGGAAGGACGTCCTTTCTTGCAAGATAGATGGTCTCGATGTTACATTTCCACGTATGTTGAAATAATAAGGTTGTGCGTTCAAAATCAGATCCCGTATATAGACCAGGAGTTGGAGTATATTAGAAGTGCCAGACGTCCACATATTTTCCTTTGACGTGGCATATTCAGCCGACAGGATAAACTGAACATCACCGCACTTGTTCAGACGTGGACTCATTAGAGGAACACCAGAGTGATACCGCACAAGCTATTGGCCGCAAAAAGAGATATTAAAATCAGTCATTTTATTTATTGGGGAAAAAAACACAAATGTACGCATATATGAGAAGAAGGCATATACAGGAGGGCTACGAGGATAGCTGCTTGGGAAATACACGTCAAAGAAGAAGAGACCGTCATGATAGGGAGTCCCCTTTTGTCCAATAATTGCTGCTCTTAAAATATCCATCCTTGATTCATAAACTCTCACAAATATCGTGTCTGTATGTAGAGGTTATTATATTAAAAAAAAAGTAACAAGATCATGTAGAAAACAGATGAAAATAATTACCAGGTAAATGTTCCATAAGAAGCATCCGGTCTTCCTTTATCTTGTTAACCCAGTCGTCTTTCGGTGGCTGAAAGAGGATCATAATTTAATATACATATATGAGTTATATATAGAGAGTATCAAGAGCTAGCTAGTACTTGTTTCATAAATAAAGTAATTACTACTGATCAAAAGGAAAAGTGATCGACCCATTGTGTTTCAGGAGAAGACTGTTGTGAGAAAAGATGGTCAGAATAGTCGACGACAGTATCAAACTTGTTGAAATTATTAAGTAGTAGTCTAGCAGCATCTACATTATTGTGGTGAAGAGTAATCCTTGTTTGCGTTGTGGAGGTATAGTCAACCACAGTAGGAGACCGATGTTTCTGGTTCTGCTCGAGTCTGTGCTTAATGTTGATTTTTAAGCATTCGGGGAGTGGTGCATAGGGAGACACAAGTCTAGTTGGTAGTGGGCGATGCAAGACAAACATAGGGTCCCCTTCTTTTACGATTGTATTATCCTTGATGAAAACCTCAACCACCGTACAAGACATTTCCGAATACCTGGTCTCTCTAGGATACCCGGAACGGTCCTGCAAACAAAAAATAAAGGATGGATCGAATGATATGGGCTAGCTAACAAAGTAATGAACATAAATCAAAATCATACAGATAGATAAATGATGAAATACATATGGAATGGCATGCAACCGGTTATATCATATAGGCTAAGTTCCCCGCTTAATTAATTTGGTCTATAACTGGAACACGAACATAAAAAATTTGCTAAATTAGTGTTGGTTTATTATTTGTTCGCTTAACAAACTAATATCTCTTTATACTACTAACCATCATATTCCAGAACGAAATGAATGAATAATAAAAACATAGGAGTAAAAAAGAAAGATCAAAATCGATTAAGTAGAAAATATATATACTATAATGCGTTGGAACTCCTCATGATCGTCGAGCTCTATTTCTAGCAGTCGTGAATCGTTGCAGCATGACATTATATATCTTCTGATCTTTAGTGGTTTCTTAATTAGTGTATATTGTTGTGTGTATATTGATCGGTTTTATGATTTTGTATGCAGTACTTGTTCTGGTATCTCCTCTTATTTAAACCCGAATACAATATTGACTTTTATGTATGACCAAAAAATCCGGTCAGTTTACTTAAATATAGCTTTATTCGGTTAAACTTTAACACCTTTTCTATATCTGTATCTATACCTTTTAGTTTTTACACTAACAAAAAGAAGGAAAATGAGGGTTGTCATTAATACCTTATTACAGGTAGTACTTTATACATAAAAAATTACCCCCTCAATTTTCGCATGACAAGATACAAATTTTAATGCACCCAAATAACTTATACTGCCAACCCTAAGGGCTGTCATTAACAAAATCCCAAAAAGAAAGACCATATTTTTCCTTTAAACAACCTTTGAATTACCTTTTTTACCCATAACCTTTTAACACTTGTATTCTAAATCCTAAAACATCCTCACATAAAACCAAACATCTTCACACATATATCATATTTCACAAGTGCCCTTTTTCATTAACTATGTTATCTTTTTACGTCAACTACTTTTACATTAACCACACCGTTAATCACATTACCCGTCGTCACCGTTCTGCCGCCGCATTGCGCGGGTACCTCTCTTATTCTATATAAATCAGCCTATCAGGTTTACCTCATTCTTTTGGACTAAATCTATCTTCAAACAAACTCAATATTTATCCTTTTTTTTATAAAAATAAACATAAATATACATAAAACAATTAAAACATTAAATACTTGAAAAAACACAAAAACATATTACATTTAGTTAGTCTCGGATATTGTAAAGCTTATATAACATTCTTCTTTTGACAAGTAATTTTTTTTTTTTTTTATAAAAGAGTATAGATAACAAATCATGGCTCGTAACCTTATTCTTGTTTTTGAAATTTTATAAGCCACGTTTGGGATGATCAACAATCCTTTTGGATACGGCTCATGTGAAATGTATATACAAATGGAAAAGTGAATGTGGGGTTGTGTTACACCTAACTTAGTGAAAACCCCTCTCATCTTAATTTTTTTAATAATAATTTTTATAAAAGAGTATAGATAACAAATCATGGCTCGTAACCTTATTCTTGTTTTTGAAATTTTATAAGCCACGTTTGGGATGATCAACAATCCTTTTGGATACGGCTCATGTGAAATGTATATACAAATGGAAAAGTGAATGTGGGGTTGTGTTACACCTAACTTATGAAATATCTTCTCAAATCTTAATTTTTTTAATAATAATTTTTATAAAAGAGTATAGATAACAAATCATGGCTCGTAACCTTATTCTTGTTTTTGAAATTTTATAAGCCACGTTTGGGATGATCAACAATCCTTTTGGATACGGCTCATGTGAAATGTATATACAAATGGAAAAGTGAATGTGGGGTTGTGTTACACCTAACTTATGAAAATCTTCTCATCTTAATTTTTTTAATAATAATTTTTATAAAAGAGTATAGATAACAAATCATGGCTCGTAACCTTATTCTTGTTTTTGAAATTTTATAAGCCACGTTTGGGATGATCAACAATCCTTTTGGATACGGCTCATGTGAAATGTATATACAAATGGAAAAGTGAATGTGGGGTTGTGTTACACCTAACTTATCTGAAATATCTTCTCAAATCTTAATTTTTTTAATAATAATTTTTATAAAAGAGTATAGATAACAAATCATGGCTCGTAACCTTATTCTTGTTTTTGAAATTTTATAAGCCACGTTTGGGATGATCAACAATCCTTTTGGATACGGCTCATGTGAAATGTATATACAAATGGAAAAGTGAATGTGGGGTTGTGTTACACCTAACTTATGAAATATCTTCTCAAATCTTAATTTTTTTAATAATAATTTTTATAAAAGAGTATAGATAACAAATCATGGCTCGTAACCTTATTCTTGTTTTTGAAATTTTATAAGCCACGTTTGGGATGATCAACAATCCTTTTGGATACGGCTCATGTGAAATGTATATACAAATGGAAAAGTGAATGTGGGGTTGTGTTACACCTAACTTAGTGAAAATCTTCTCATCTTAATTTTTTTAATAATATTTTTTATAAAAGAGTATAGATAACAAATCATGGCTCGTAACCTTATTTTGTTTTTGAAATATAAAGAAAATAAAATACATATGCAATCAGTGACATACGATTTCAATCCCAACTTTCAAATCTCAATTTTTAAATGATAGTAGCTATAAGCAGATGATCTTCATTCTCCTTCTCCATACATCTTTTCTTCTTCAACAGGTAATACTTTCATTTATTGATCTAAATAAAAGTATCCATATATATTTTCTTTAATTATTAGGATTTCTTATTTTCATTTGGCTTGAATTGAAAGATGAAAGTGTGATGATAGATTGGAAGTGCCGAAGGGGGGTTTTGTTTTGGGGAATCTCACACATAACACACTAGACAACATATTATTTGTTATCTTGTATTGATTTAATATGAAGATGAGTAGATATAATATAGCATTGTATGGGTCGTTAAGTTTAGTGAATAGTTCGTGCTTTGGGTTATACGACGAAGTTGTAGTTGGTTCGTTATGTCGTCTTTTGGGTTTGCATTTTGGTTGAAATTGGATGGTTATTATTTTGCCGGTGTATGAATTTATCGGAATTTGATCGTTATATTCAAAAAAAATTTTACCTATATAATGTTTTAAATTTGCCCCCTTACGATAAAATTCCTGGCTCCGTCCCTGCCTATATTGTAATGACGACAAATAATTAAAAACATTGTTGATGATGGATGAGAAAAATTTATCTTTCTAATCGTTGAAGTGATATTTGGATGTTTTGTTTTCCTATGATTGAATGAGTATTACATTACATTAATATAAATGATACCTAAAATCCTTTTGGATGCCAAGTAACTTTAATTGGTTTTAGTCTTACGAATATTAAAAGGGTTCGTATATATGATCAAGTTCATATCCACCCTAAGATTACCAAGTATATCTATAATCCCTTATAAAGCATATTGGCATTTCTTATTTTAGAAAATTCAGCATTTTTTTATACCCAAAATACCTTTATTTCTTAATCATAATTCCCCTATACACCTAATCAATACTTTTATACTATTTAATTAATAAAACAACCCTCTCCTTAAAAGTTATGGAGGAATTATCTAAAATACCATTAATGATTAAATTACAATATCAGTCATTTATCTAAAATATCTCCATTAACCTTTTACATCAATTATCTACACCACTTATCCGCCTCGACCACCAACAGTCACACCCACACCAACCGTTCATCGCCACAACCACCGCCGGATTCATCGCCACCAACCAGGCCGCCGGATTCATCACCACCAACGAGGCCGCCGGATTCATCACCACCAACGAGGCCGCCGGATTCATCACCACCAACGACCGCCGCCGGATTCATCACCACCAACGACGGCCGCCGGATTCATCACCACCAACCAGGCCGCCGGATTCATCACCACCAACCACCGCCGCCGGATACTTCACCACCAGACATCGCCACCAACCACCGCCGGATTCATCACCACCAACCACCGCCGGATTCATCACCACCAACCGACCGCCGGATTCATCACCACCAACGACGGCCGCCGGATTCATCACCACCAACGAGGCCGCCGGATTCATCACCACCAACGACCGCCGCCGGATTCATCACCACCAACGACGGCCGCCGGATTCATCACCACCAACGAGGCCGCCGGATTCATCACCACCAACGACCGCCGCCGGATTCATCACCACCAACGACCGCCGCCGGATTCATCACCACCAACGACGGCCGCCGGATTCATCACCACCAACGAGGCCGCCGGATTCATCACCACCAACGACCGCCGCCGGATTCATCACCACCAACGACCGCCGCCGGATTCATCACCACCAACGACGGCCGCCGGATTCATCACCACCAACGAGGCCGCCGGATTCATCACCACCAACGACCGCCGCCGGATTCATCACCACCAACGACCGCCGCCGGATTCATCACCACCAACGACGGCCGCCGGATTCATCACCACCAACGAGGCCGCCGGATTCATCACCACCAACGACCGCCGCCGGATTCATCACCACCAACGACCGCCGCCGGATTCATCACCACCAACGACGGCCGCCGGATTCATCACCACCAACGACGGCCGCCGGATTCATCACCACCAACGAGGCCGCCGGATTCATCACCACCAACGACCGCCGCCGGATTCATCACCACCAACGACGGCCGCCGGATTCATCACCACCAACGAGGCCGCCGGATTCATCACCACCAACGACCGCCGCCGGATTCATCACCACCAACGACCGCCGCCGGATTCATCACCACCAACGACGGCCGCCGGATTCATCACCACCAACGACGGCCGCCGGATTCATCACCACCAACGAGGCCGCCGGATTCATCACCACCAACGACCGCCGCCGGATTCATCACCACCAACGACGGCCGCCGGATTCATCACCACCAACGAGGCCGCCGGATTCATCACCACCAACGACGGCCGCCGGATTCATCACCACCAACGAGGCCGCCGGATTCATCACCACCAACGACGGCCGCCGGATTCATCACCACCAACGACGGCCGCCGGATTCATCACCACCAACGACGGCCGCCGGATTCATCACCACCAACGAGGCCGCCGGATTCATCACCACCAACGAGCCCGCCGGATTCATCGCCACCAACGACGGCCGCCGGATTCATCACCACCAACCAGGCCGCCGGATTCATCACCACCAACGACCGCCGCCGGATTCATCACCATCAACGACGCCCGCCGGATTCATCGCCACCAACGACGGCCGCCGGATTCATCACCACCAACCAGGCCGCCGGATTCATCACCACCAACGACCGCCGCCGGATTCATCACCATCAACAAGGGTCGCCGGATTCATCACCACCAACGAGGCCGCCGGATTCATCACCACCAACGACGGCCGCCGGATTCATCACCACCAACGAGGCCGCCGGATTCATCACCACCAACCAGGCCGCCGGATTCATCACCACCAACACGACCACCGCCGTATTTATCACCACGAACCACCGCCGGATACATCGACACACACACACACACTAAATCATAACCCCACCAACCACCGCTGGATCAATCGCCACGAACCACCGCCGCACACACACACACACACACACACACACACACACACTCACACACACACACACACACACACACACATACACACACACAAACACACTAACACACATACACTCACACACACACACACACACATACTCACACACACACACGACACACACCGCCGGACACACACACACACACACACACTAAATCATAACCCCACCAACCACCGCCGGATACTTCACCACCAGACATCGCCACCAACCACCGCCGATACATCACCACCAACCACCGCCGGATACTTCACCACCAGACATCGCCACCAACCACCGCCTGGATACATCACCACACACACACACACACACACACACACCACACACACACACACACACTAAATCATAACCCCACCAACCACCGCCGGATTCATCGCCACCAACCACCGCCGCCGGATTCATCACCACCAACCACCGCCGGATACTTCACCACCAGACATCGCCACCAACCACCGCCGATACATCACCACCACACACACACACACACTAAATCATAACCCCACCACACCGCCGGATTCATCGCCACCAACCACCGCCGGATATCACCACCAGACATCGCCACAACCACCGCCGGATATTCACCACCACATCGCCACCAACCACGGCCGCCGGATTCATCACCACCAACCACCGCCGGATATTCACCACCAACATCGCCACCAACCACCGCCGGATTCATCACCACCAACCACCGCCGGATTCATCACCACCAACCAGGCCGCCGGATTCATCACCACCAACGAGGCCGCCGGATTCATCACCACCAACCACCGCCGCCGGATTCATCACCACCAACGACCGCCGCCATAACCCCACCAACCACCGCTGTATCCATCGCCACGAACCACACACACACACACACACACACACACACACACACACACACACACACACACACACACACACACACACACACACACACACACACACACACACACACACACACACACACACACACACACACACACACACACACACACACACACACACACACACACACACACACACACACACACACACACACACACACACACACACACACACACACACACACACACACACACACACACACACACACACACACACACACACACACACACACACACACACACACACACACACACACACACACACACACACACACACACACACACACACACACACACACACACACACACACACACACACACACACACACACACACACACACACACACACACACACACACACACACACACACACATACTCACACACACACACACACACACACACACACACACACACACATACTCACACACAAACACACTAACACACATACACTCACACACACACACACACACATACTCACACACACACACGACACACACCGCCGGACACACACACACACACACACACTAAATCATAACCCCACCAACCACCGCCGGATTCATCGCCACCAACCACCGCCGGATTCATCACCACCAACCACCGCCGGATATTCACCACCAGACATCGCCACCAACCACCGCCGGATTCATCACCACCAACCACCGCCGGATATTCACCACCAACATCGCCACCAACCACCGCCTGGATTCATCACCACCAACCACCGCCGGATCATCACCACCACACACACACACACACACACACACACACACACACACACACACACACACACACACACACACACACACACACACACACACACACACACACACACACACACACACACACACACACACACACACACACACACACACACACACACACACACACACACACACACACACACACACACACACACACACACACACACACACACACACACACACACACACACACACACACACACACACACACACACACACACACACACACACACACACACACACACACACACACACACACACACACACACACACACACACACACACACACACACACACACACACACACACACACACACACACACACACACACACACACACACACACACACACACACACACACACACACACACACACACACACACACACACACACACACACACACACACACACACACACACACACACACACACACACACAACACACACAAACACACACACACACACACACACACACACACACACACACACACACACACACACACGCATACACACACACACACACACACAGACACACACACACACACTAATTATGGTAATGTGCTCAGGTATTTATAATTTGATTTACATATATCTTATAATCTTAACAAAATCTTTTTATTTTGGCAAAATTATTCTTAATAAACATTATGTAAATTCTATATAAACCCTAACCCTTCTACATACTTTCATAGACTCCACAGTACGTTTTTTACTTTTGGTTGCTCTGTATGGTTCTCCATCTCCCACTGGTGCTATCCAGACTTCCCATTGCTGGTTCCCAATCCCCCGCTACTAATGGATGGTCTCTTGCCCCCCGTTTTGTTCCTGCCACTGCAAATGGACACGCTCCAACCGACTTCTACTGGCCCCGTTCCAACACCCGATACAACTGTCCAAGGTACCACTACGGTCATTGTTTCGCCTTCGCCATCGCATGTGCTCCAACCGACACGTCCTGTCGAGGTCAATATTTCCTTTTTTATTATGTCTTTCCATTGAATTTTAATTGTTCATGATACTGATACTATATGCCCATGAACATATCCATCATACATCCATAACTTATTATTTTACATGTATATTCCCGGTAATCCTGAGGGTGTACCAAGACATCATGGAGATGAATGATCAAATCCGATTGGCTCATCCGAAGGAACTCACCTTAATTATGAAAGGCATTCGTAGAATGAAAAATTGCGTCGATAATATCTACTATACCTTAAGAATTATCCTGTACGATGGGTTTCTTATAACTGAAATTATGAGGTATACTCCACTATATTGGTTATTAGTATTGGTGATTAAATAAACTGTGTTTCTTACTTAATAGTACAAGTAATAAACTTTTGGTGTTATTTTTGTTTCATATCGATATGGTATATTGTTGATTTGTATTTGATATTTAAAACTTTGTGTGTAATTTTTTTTTTTTTTTTTTTTTTTTTTTTTTTTTTTTTTTTTTTTTTTTTTTTTTTTTTTTTTTTTTTTTTTTTTTTTTTTTTTTTTTTTTTTTTTTTTTTTTTTTTTTTTTTTTTTTTTTTTTTTTTTTTTTTTTTTTTTTTTTTTTTTTTTTTTTTTTTTTTTTTTTTTTTTTTTTTTTTTTTTTTTTTTTTTTTTTTTTTTTTTTTTTTTTTTTTTTTTTTTTTTTTTTTTTTTTTTTTTTTTTTTTTTTTTTTTTTTTTTTTTTTTTTTTTTTTTTTTTTTTTTTTTTTTTTTTTTTTTTTTTTTTTTTTTTTTTTTTTTTTTTTTTTTTTTTTTTTTTTTTTTTTTTTTTTTTTTTTTTTTTTTTTTTTTTTTTTTTTTTTTTTTTTTTTTTTTTTTTTTTTTTTTTTTTTTTTTTTTTTTTTTTTTTTTTTTTTTTTTTTTTTTTTTTTTTTTTTTTTTTTTTTTTTTTTTTTTTTTTTTTTTTTTTTTTTTTTTTTTTTTTTTTTTTTTTTTTTTTTTTTTTTTTTTTTTTTTTTTTTTTTTTTTTTTTTTTTTTTTTTTTTTTTTTTTTTTTTTTTTTTTTTTTTTTTTTTTTTTTTTTTTTTTTTTTTTTTTTTTTTTTTTTTTTTTTTTTTTTTTTTTTTTTTTTTTTTTTTTTTTTTTTTTTTTTTTTTTTTTTTTTTTTTTTTTTTTTTTTTTTTTTTTTTTTTTTTTTTTTTTTTTTTTTTTTTTTTTTTTTTTTTTTTTTTTTTTTTTTTTTTTTTTTTTTTTTTTTTTTTTTTTTTTTTTTTTTTTTTTTTTTTTTTTTTTTTGCTGGTTCCCAATCCCCCGCTACTAATGGATGGTCTCTTGCCCCCCGTTTTGTTCCTGCCACTGCAAATGGACACGCTCCAACCGACTTCTACTGGCCCCGTTCCAACACCCGATACAACTGTCCAAGGTACCACTACGGTCATTGTTTCGCCTTCGCCATCGCATGTGCTCCAACCGACACGTCCTGTCGAGGTCAATATTTCCTTTTTTATTATGTCTTTCCATTGAATTTTAATTGTTCATGATACTGATACTATATGCCCATGAACATATCCATCATACATCCATAACTTATTATTTTACATGTATATTCCCGGTAATCCTGAGGGTGTACCAAGACATCATGGAGATGAATGATCAAATCCGATTGGCTCATCCGAAGGAACTCACCTTAATTATGAAAGGCATTCGTAGAATGAAAAATTGCGTCGATAATATCTACTATACCTTAAGAATTATCCTGTACGATGGGTTTCTTATAACTGAAATTATGAGGTATACTCCACTATATTGGTTATTAGTATTGGTGATTAAATAAACTGTGTTTCTTACTTAATAGTACAAGTAATAAACTTTTGGTGTTTTTTTTGTTTCATATCGATATGGTAAATTGTTGATTTGTATTTGATATTTAAAACTTTGTGTGTAATTCATTATCAGAGAATTTACAATTTGTCTTGTGTTAATTTGCATCATTGTAAAGTGGACAGCTAAGTTGTGTACTTGTGTATGCATTGTTTATCTTCTGGATGTTTATCCCTCTTGCTTTATACCAACACTCACTAAATAGTTCAGTTTTAAAAATGAGAAAGATTAAACTCCCTATTCGGGTATAAATTGTTAAATTCTCAAATTTATGTTATACCTTATTACACTTTGCGTTATTGAATTTGATTTACATATATATGTTAATGTTTCATTTTGCTACTGAATTGAACTTAGGTAGTGTTTTTTTAATATTCATTTACGACAACACAATCATATATAACATTGGTTTACATATATGTGCACGACGCTTCGGTTTTATGTTCATTTCTACACTTGGTCCATCTAAATATAGATAAACCTACGTGCTTTACTTATTTTTCAATTTTGAAGGTTATAAATGCTTTTTGATTTATTGATACTAATTGATCGTTAAAACTTTTTGTGCACATTTGCTTTACTTTTAGATAAACGATAGCCTTCCTAATATAGATTATTATTCAAAACATATTTTTATTAGAACATATTGAGTTACTTGAATTTAATAATCTATCAACAGAAAAACACACCCTCTCGAACAACAATGGTGGTTTGCACCTTTAGCCAGACTAAAAAAACACATGAATTGAATCATACATTCATGTAACACACTACCACTACCACCAATCGCCGCCGTCAACATCATCGCCACCGCTACCGCCATTATATTCGTTATTGCCACCGTCGCCGCCATTACATCGCCACCACCACCGTCACCTACGCCACCGCCGCTACCACCGCACGCCACCACCATCCATCATCGCCACCACCGCCGCATCACGCGGGTACCCTTCTAGTTGGTCAATATTCAAGCAACTATTATAATTTTGGAAGGTAAAGCCGTAAAAGGACCAGATTGCATGAAATGTATCCATTCACATGCTTATAGTCTCCTAATTATCATCTCTCTCTATATATATAGCTAAAAGTTAAAATGAGAACCAATAATTTATGAGAACTAGTATTTAATTAAAATCAATAAGGTTAGTATTGTAAATTATTATATAAATTATAATTAATCGTTTATTAAAACTAACTAATCCCCATAAATTACTCCGAATGGAGGAGTTCCATTTATTTACTCTTTTTATTCACCATTAATACTACTCTTTTTACTACACCATTACACAATTTCCATGAATTGCACGATACATCAACAGGAAAAATGGACAAATTATATATTTTTTTATATATTATGTTTATGATGTTCTATCTTTTATTTTCTCTTATTTACGATCACAATTTTTTTTTCTTTCCAAATACATGATTTCCATTTCTTTTTATATTTGTCTATTGTATTATAGCTTTTTATGATTATTAGTATTCACATCATATCATTAAAAAAATTAATCGAACACTTGTGAATAAAGTCTTTCACATGTGTTCGAGCTAAAAAAATATACTTTGTTATAATAATAAAAAAAACATTTGTACACTTGTGAATAAAATCATTCACATGTGTACCAGCTGAATGATAAACTTTGTTATAGTAAAAATATATATTTATACACTTGTGAACGGAATTCACATGTGTATTTGCTAAAAACTATACTTTGTTATAATAAAAAATATATATATATTTGCGAATAGAGTAATTCATATGTGTGTCAACTAAAATAAAATTTGTTATTATAAAAAAACATATTCAAAAATTGTGAATAAGATCATTCACATGTGTATCAGCTAAAAGATATATTTGTTATAATAAAACATTACTACACACTTGTGAACCTCATTCACATATGTACCGGCTAAAAAATATATGTTTATAATAAAAAAATATTTATACATTTGTAAATAGGATCATTCACATGTGTAGCTAAAAATATACTTTGTTATAATAATAAAAAAAACATTTGTACACTTGTGAATAAATCATTTCACATGTTTACCAAATTAATATAACACATTCATGACCATAATATAATATATTTTTTCATTTCACATATAATACATTCACTTAAATTAAATCTGTTATAATGGTTAAATAATGTGTATCTAGTTATAAATTAATTTATAATAATAAAACGAAAGTTAGAGAGCTTCAAAATAGGAATTGAAGATCCATTATTTTCGTCTGCTCGTGCTCGTTCTTTTCTTTTTTTATTTGTCTATTGTATTATAGCTTTTTATGATTATTAGTATTCACATCATATCATTAAAAAAATTAATCGAACACTTGTGAATAAAGTCTTTCACATGTGTTCGAGCTAAAAAAATATACTTTGTTATAATAATAAAAAAAACATTTGTACACTTGTGAATAAAATCATTCACATGTGTACCAGCTAAAAAATATACTTTGTTATAATAATAAAAAAAACATTTGTACACTTGTGAATAAAATCATTCACATGTGTACCAGCTGAATGATAAACTTTGTTATAGTAAAAATATATATTTATACACTTGTGAACGGAATTCACATGTGTAGCTAAAAAAATATACTTTGTTATAATAATAAAAAAAACATTTGTACACTTGTGAATAAAATCATTCACATGTGTACCAGCTGAATGATAAACTTTGTTATAGTAAAAATATATATTTATACACTTGTGAACGGAATTCACATGTGTATTTGCTAAAAATATACTTTGTTATAATAATAAAAAAAACATTTGTACACTTGTGAATAAAATCATTCACATGTGTAGCTGAAAAATATACTTTGTTATAATAATAAAAAACATTTGTACACTTGTGAATAAAATTATTCACATGTGTATGAGCTAAAAAATATACTTTGTTATAATAATAAAAAACATTTGTACACTTGTGAATAAAATCATTCACATGTGTATCAGCTGAATAATATACTTTGTTATAATAATAAAAAACATTTGTACACTTGTGAATAAAATCATTCACATGTGTACGAGCTAAAAAATATACTTTGTTATAATAATAAAAAAAACATTTGTACACTTGTGAATAAAATCATTCACATGTGTACCAGCTGAATGATAAACTTTGTTATAGTAAAAATATATATTTATACACTTGTGAACGGAATTCACATGTGTATTTGCTAAAAATATATATATATATATATATATATATATATATATATATATATATATATATATATATATATATATATATATATATATATATATATATATATATATATATATATATATATATATATATATATATATATATATATATATATATATATATATATATATATATATATATATATATATATATATATATATATATATATATATATATATATATATATATATATATATATATATATATATATATATATATATATATATATATATATATATATATATATATATATATATATATATATATATATATATATATATATATATATATATATATATATATATATATATATATATATATATATATATATATATATATATATATATATATATATATATATATATATATATATATATATATATATATATATATATATATATATATATATATATATATATATATATATATATATATATATATATATATATATATATATATATATATATATATATATATATATATATATATATATATATATATATATATATATATATATATATATATATATATATATATATATATATATATATATATATATATATATATATATATATATATATATATATATATATATATATATATATATATATATATATATATATATATATATATATATATATATATATATATATATATATATATATATATATATATATATATATATATATATATATATATATATATATATATATATATATATATATATATATATATATATATATATATATATATATATATATATATATATATATATATATATATATATATATATATATATATATATATATATATATATATATATATATATATATATATATATATATATATATATATATATATATATATATATATATATATATATATATATATATATATATATATATATATATATATATATATATATATATATATATATATATATATATATATATATATATATATATATATATATATATATATATATATATATATATATATATATATATATATATATATATATATATATATATATATATATATATATATATATATATATATATATATATATATATATATATATATATATATATATATATATATATATATATATATATATATATATATATATATATATATATATATATATATATATATATATATATATATATATATATATATATATATATATATATATATATATATATATATATATATATATATATATATATATATATATATATATATATATATATATATATATATATATATATATATATATATATATATATATATATATATATATATATATATATATATATATATGATGATTATATACAGAATATATATATATAATATAGATAATATATTAGAATATTAAATAGATAGTGAATAAAAATTGTAACACCCGTCGTTTAAAAATATGGATTTCCAAAAGTTTTCGCCTAACGGCGTCAAAGAAAGCGGAATAAACTTTAAAAGTCCAAACCAGCAAAATCTGTTTGGTTTATTCGTTAAATGGTGTTACTGGTCATATCATTGAAACTAGTCTAAATGGAAATCCATCGGTTGCCCAACATTAAACAACCGACCACATTATCATTGTAAGACATCATTATCTAAACATTAAGCAAATGTCTAAAGCGAGCAGCCACTAGGGGTAAACTATAGCGAGCTTCAAGATCATCTACCCATGCCTCACATCTTCTCACATCTACCTGCTCACTAATGTTGGACCTGAGGGAATTGTGACATAAGTCACACACATCATATAACATATACATATCATTAAGTGTGACATAAGTCACACCCGACTAGATGGACAAACCTTACGGCTGTACATCAATGTCGTTAAGGAATGGCAAGCCAAACCCGGAGTAGTCCGTATGTTCAAAGACATTAGTGGTTAATCACGCCACCCGGAGATACTCATCCCACTTAATTATGTTGCAAGGAGCCACCCAAGCAACCACATATACGCACTTAGCTGGGGCAAGGGCAAGTACGGGTTAAGCTTAACACTTCTCACATCAATAGCTCGAGCATTTCCCACATATCACATCACATCATTACGAGCTCGATTTACATCACATATAGTTTAGGTGTCCACATTACCTAAACATTCATCACATATTCATCTTTAACGTTTGGGCCCTTAAACGTGCACGTGTCATGGCAACTTAATAAGTCTAGTGAACTAGATGAACAAGCCATGTAGTCAATCACATTTCACATATCAACATATATCACATTTCAATTCATCTCAAGACATTACATAGCATTTCATTACATCTCATATCATTGCATAACATTTCATAACATCTCAAAGCATCACATATCATTACATATCAAATCATTTCAATTCATATCATGGGGACTGTAATTCAGGCCTCATTGGTCACTTACATAGCCCCATATCACCTCCCGTGTAACCCCGAATACCCATAAGCAATCAAGATATCAATTGGGAAGTTATTATATGAAATCATACTTTTTGTTGAACCCTCAGCGTGTCAAAGTAGTGTATCTTACCTTAAAGGAGTTCAACCACAACCAATTTAACAAGTTATTGTGCTTGACAAGTATTCCAGGGTACCTAGAACAAATATAAGATCAACCTATAAGCTACAACCAAACATAAGTGCTAAACAAGGAAAATTCAGCACGTATCCAGCTTGCGCCATTCACTTGCCAACGAATTTTCGCAGGGGACTCAAAGACCTTTTCAAAAATGTATGGTTTGACTCATAATAATCTGTAATGAATGAGATATGATATTTACAAAAACAGAACTGCAGCATTCGTCCAGACTCCGACCAGTTCTGGAGATTAGCATTTTACGCCCGTATCTGAGCAAAACCAAAAGAAAGATAGTTCATATAAAATTTACTGAACACATAGAGGTTTTCAAAAATGTAAGGTTCATCTTCTAAATCGTTCAGATGAAGAATATATGATCTTTGCAACACAGACCTACATCATTCGTTTGAAAACTGACCAATTCAGGAAATTGTCATTTTGTCACTTTTCTGGGCAGAACTAGAAGAAACATTGTTCATATCAAATTTATGGGACATCTGGAGGTTTTCAAAAATGTAAGGTTCATCTTCTAAATCGTTCAGATGAAGAATATATGATCTTTGCAACACAGACCTACATCATTCGTTTGAAAACTGACCAATTCAGGAAATTGTCATTTTGTCACTTTTCTGGGCAGAACTAGAAGAAACATTGTTCATATCAAATTTATGGGACATCTGGAGGTTTTCAAAAATGTAAGGTTTATCTCCTAACTCCTCCAGACGAAGCAGATATGATTTTTGCAAGATGATAGAAATTTCAGTCCTAAAGAAACCATTGTTTTGCAAACTATTTCGATCATCAAATTACCATAGCAAACCACCACAACCTAAGGAACTTATATTCAATCAAAATATGACTAATTTGACAACTTATTCCAGTAGTTGATCCACAAATCTTTTGCACACAATACGGAATCGATTAAACACCCAAAAACAATCAATTTCGATTTCAAAACATAATCTATCCATAATCAAACCTCAAGACCATACTCAACAACTTGACATCAACACAAGACCTGGAATCATGATAAAATAAAAAGATATATTACCTTACTTGTGCACTTAATCAAAAGGATGATCAAAGGAATGATCAAAGATGACCAAAATGAAAGTCAACTATATTTTCCAGGCTACTGTTCCGGCTATAACTCGAGATCAAGACATCAAGAGACAAATTCAACGGTTGGAAATGTTAACCTATGTGTCAGGAACCTACTACATAAAATTGAAGATGATCCAACGGTTTGATCTTCGATCCGACGCGATTTACTGGGCTGCTGTAGCTAAAAAACGGGATTTGATCTTTTCTTTCCTTTCTTTCTTTTAGTATTATTGTTGTATGTGTAAGAATGAATGATTGAATATGAATAACTACAAAGTCAATAATAGCCTAATGATCTGATTTTTAAGTTTCAAAAGTAACACTTTTAGTCCATGTACTTCTAAACTTTACATTTAGAGCTTAAACTAGCTACCGGGAATACATACGACACTTCAAGCACGTCTAGACCGTCTTAAAAACACATCTCATCAAATCCTTAAACATATAAACATATTAACACATACATAATTAAGGCATTAAAGCCTCACACATATAGCACATTAAACATATATAAGCATTAAATCTCCTAGAGACTTAACGGACTCAAGGTGTTCACTTAAAAACTCAAGTCAACCGTTAAATAAAAGTTTGGGATGTTACAATTACCTCCCCCTTAAGAGGATTCCGTCCTCGGAATCATTTCAGCATCAAACAGGTGAGGATAGTTCTCCCGCATCACGGACTCGGTTTCCCAAGTCAGACTTTCACCATGGTTATGCTTCCATTTGATCAACACAAGATCAATCACCTTCCGGCGTAGCTTCTTTTGCTTTCTCCCGAGTATGTACGAAATCCACGGCTGTTCGTTTCCATCACAAGGTGTTTCTTCTTTCCAATACTTTCTTTGTCAATGTTATCCTTCATCAAAGCCTTAACTTGGGCTTCCTTGATGCGGTCAAGTAACCCAGACTTAGCTTGTACAACCATACTCATCAGTCTACAAGAAAAATTCTGCACCTTACTACTCAATGCATCCGCCACCACATTAGCTTTACCGGGATGATATTTGATCTCACAATCATAATCTTTAAGCAATTTCATCCATCTTCGTTGCCTCATATTCATATCCTTCTGAGAAAACACATATTGTAAGCTTTTATGATCAGTGAATAAAGTGCACTTAGTGCCATATAAATAGTGTCTCTACAACTTCAATGCAAAGACAACTGCAACAAACTCTAAATCATGAGTAGGATAATTTTTCTCACGAGGCTTCAACTGGCGTGAAGCATAGGCAATGACTTTGTCTCGCTGCATAAGAACACAACCCAAACCCGTAGAAGAAGCATCACTATACACCACCAAATCATCAGTGCCTTCGGGTAAGGATAGAACCGGAGCTTCACACAACTTGGTCTTTAACGTCTGGAAAGCCTTTTCTTGAGCTTCAGCCCACACAAACTTCACCCCTTTCTTTGTCAATTCGGTCATAGGCTTAGCTATACGGGAGAAATCTTGAATGAACCTTCGGTAGTAGCCCGCTAAACCAAGAAAACTCTTAATTTCCGTAGGTGTCTTTGCCTGTTCCCATTTAGAGACAGCTTCAATTTTTGCAGGATCAACTTTAATACCTTCAGAAGAGATGACATGTGTTAGTCCCTTTTAAGCCAAACGGATCTATGAGATTAGTTAACCAATTATAGAGTGCGGAAATTCTCTATAATTAGCAAGCAACAATATGAAAGACAATATGTTCTATGGAATAATAAGCTTTGTATTATTGATAATAATCTCTATTATGAATAACACACAAAAGCTAGAATATGTGAAACAAAGAACTAGAAAGATTAACCTTAAACATAAAGGTTTAATCTCCTATATATAGACAATGGATGGTATGGTTCGACCACCATGTCAAATTCGACCTCAATGGTCAAATTCGACCATATGGTGGATTTCGACCACCATGCCATTTGTTGGTCAATCTTGACTTTCGACCTTATTTAACGCTAAAACATATCGTTCAATACACAATTAACTTAAAACTATATTTCTATAATCTGTTGTCACTAGAATATGTACCAACAAACTCCCCCGTGACATCAGCATTATAAAAATCTTCAATAGTCTTCAAAGATGTATATCATACTTCAGACATGTCTTCAAGCTCTTCAATTAGAAGTAAGATGTCGAGCGCTTTGGCATCTTTCTACCCTTAGGTATTTCAGAATCATCAGCAGCATCTCTCGAAGTTCCAGTCTTACCAGCAACACTAGGGATCCTAACACTCCCCCTAGATGTCAAAGTTGCGAGACGATCTTCAAAATGCTTAATCCAGCTCTCAATCTTATCAAAAGTTTCCCAGTAATTGAGAATCGACTTCTGATGAGCAACAAGCGTATCATTCAGCTTACCTAGTAAGATCTTGGCCTCTTTTATTCGATCTTCCATGGTTTTTTCAATACCATCAGCTTTATAAAGAATTTGTGCCCAATTCTTAGTAGAAGTCTCCAACTGTAAACCAAGATCAATAACAGTAGAAGATAAACTAGTAACCAGAAGTTGCACATCACTAATCTTCGTATCATGTTGAATTTGTTGTTGCTTCATTGCATCAGTAAGCGTACTTACTTGAACATTACAATGTTCCTTTAATTCAACATTGGCAGCTTCACTAGTAGCCAATCGCTCAAGTAACAACTCATATTTAGCTTCTAGTTTAGCAAGACGATCTTCAGAAAGCAGAGAAGAACTAGGACCAGATACAACCGGTACTGTACTTTGAACAGGAACAGTAGAAGATAAACTAGTAACCAGAAGTTGCACATCACTAATCTTCGTATCATGTTGAATTTGTTGTTGCTTCATTGCATCAGTAAGCGTACTTACTTGAACATTACAATGTTCCTTTAATTCAACATTGGCAGCTTCACTAGTAGCCAATCGCTCAAGTAACAACTCATATTTAGCTTCTAGTTTAGCAAGACGATCTTCAAAATGCTTAATCCAGCTCTCAATCTTATCAAAAGTTTCCCAGTAATTGAGAATCGACTTCTGATGAGCAACAAGCGTATCATTCAGCTTACCTAGTAAGATCTTGGCCTCTTTTATTCGATCTTCCATGGTTTTTTCAATACCATCAGCTTTATAAAGAATTTGTGCCCAATTCTTAGTAGAAGTCTCCAACTGTAAACCAAGATCAATAACAGTAGAAGATAAACTAGTAACCAGAAGTTGCACATCACTAATCTTCGTATCATGTTGAATTTGTTGTTGCTTCATTGCATCAGTAAGCGTACTTACTTGAACATTACAATGTTCCTTTAATTCAACATTGGCAGCTTCACTAGTAGCCAATCGCTCAAGTAACAACTCATATTTAGCTTCTAGTTTAGCAAGACGATCTTCAGAAAGCAGAGAAGAACTAGGACCAGATACAACCGGTACTGTACTTTGAACAGGAACAGTAGAATTAGCCGCTGCAAATCTAGCAGTATCAGGCGAAGTCTCAGTATCAGAATCAGAAAGAACCACTCGTCTTCGCTTTCGTGTTTTCATCGGCGAACCAGAGACTTGATTCAATTAGGATTATCACAATCCATAGCTTGAGTAGCCACTGTAGAAGGACCATCAACAGAAGGACCACCTTTACACGAAATCTTCTCATAAAGCCAAGAAATATCCAAATCATCCACACCATTCCAATCCATTGAACCAAAATCGTCATAGAGTTTATCCACATCAAGATAGAAATCATCAGGTAAATCCCCAAAATCACCAAGATTACCACTGTCAATACCAGCACAAAGATCGCCAAACTGATCAGGAGGTGCAACACATTGAGGCGGTTGAGGAACAACTATGTGATGAATATCATCATCCCAACCATCATTAAGAGGTTCCACATAGTTTTCATTTACCAAATGTCCAAACAATGGAGTTCGTAAAGTCTCAGCTGTAGCTCCATCAATCTTGATTAAACTCATCCGAAGAAAAGTCCTTGCATCCCCAATTTGATTAACCCGAAGAATTTTACCAACAGGAACAAGATCCGGCAAACAAAATCGGATAATCTCAGCAATAAAGCGAGGATACAAAACATATCGATTAGAAATGGTATTTGCACACATTGCTCGAAGGTTTTCCCACAAGAATTTCGCCAAGTTGAATTTCTTGTTATATGTGAGAGCAATCATCAACGAGAACTCCCTCAAGTTTAGAACATCTAAAGTACGTTTCTGCCCAAAACATGAAACTATGACATGAGCCAAGAATCGCCATTGTTCAAAGAAACCTTTCTTAGGAACACCATGCCTTTTAGAAATAGATGGATGAAATCCCATCCTCCTACAAGCACCGTCCCTCAAAGAAGGTGGAAACTCGATACGCGCAATCAACTGTGAGTCATCTCGAAGCTGTAACGCTTCTCTCATATGATCAAACGAACAAGTCAAAACCCTATCACAAACACGAGCCTGAATATAAGACTGATCTCCTTCAATATGATAAGTAGCAGTAGCCCAAAAATCTTGAACCAAACGATCATAGATAGGAGGATCCATAGTCAGTAAGTGTGCAATCCGAGATCGTTGAAGAAAATGTATTATTGGATGATATGTCACAGTAGTCTGATCACTCGCATCCGGAGTGTATCGGACATTATGAGTCGTGTGAAACTCAGGTTTACCATCAGCCACTGCAAAACAAACATAAAACCAATCCAAAAATACAAAACCAAAATATAAGTTAAAATATACCTAATAACTCTTTAAAACACACCAAAGAATTATTATTCAAGTATATTAGCACTTTTGTACAAAAAGCAACTTATTAAATCCATTCTTCAAAACGATTCTTTCTTTTAAAACAACTGTTATGTTGACAAAGAAAAATTAGTTAAACATATATCACATATGTGAACAATTTTTAAACAGTCAAATTGAAATTCTCATACGTCCTTAAAATCAATTTACCACAAATAATATAAAAAATGGCAAGCCAAATTTCCAATCATAAGTAGTAACAAGATTACAAAGACTAAACCATCTCGGTATTACGATGAGAACCTCAAACATTTCAATCAGCATGCAAACAGCTTAAAATTCAGCCAAACAGCATGCAAACAGCTTAAAATAAAACCAAACAGCATGCAAACAGCTTAAAATTCAGCCAAACAGCATGCAAACAGCTTAAAATAAAACCAAACAGCATGCAAACAGCTTAAAATAAAACCAAACAGCATGCAAACAGCTTAAAATTCAGCCAAACAGCATGCAAACAGCTTAAAATAAAACCAAACAGCATGCAAACAGCTTAAAATAAAACCAAACAGCATGCAAACAGCTTAAAATTCAGCCAAACAGCATGCAAACAGCTTAAAATTCAG
Source organism: Erigeron breviscapus (assembly GCA_034093135.1). NCBI lineage: Eukaryota > Viridiplantae > Streptophyta > Magnoliopsida > Asterales > Asteraceae > Erigeron > Erigeron breviscapus. Next base: position 19,972,306 of record CM067173.1, read on the forward strand.
CCAAACAGCATGCAAACAGCTTAAAATAAAACCAAACAGCATGCAAACAGCTTAAAATTCAGCCAAACAGCATGCAAACAGCTTAAAATAAAACCAAACAGCATGCAAACAGCTTAAAATTCAGCCAAACAGCATGCAAACAGCTTAAAATTCAGCCAAACAGCATGCAAACAGCTTAAAATACAGCCAAACAGCATGCAAACAGCTTAAAATACAGCCAAACAGCATGCAAACAGCTTAAAATTCAGCCAAACAGCATGCAAACAGCTTAAAATTCAGCCAAACAGCATGCAAACAGCTTAAAATTCAGCCAAACAGCATGCAAACAGCTTAAAATAAAACCAAACAGCATGCAAACAGCTTAAAATAAAACCAAACAGCATGCAAACAGCTTAAAATTCAGCCAAACAGCATGCAAACAGCTTAAAATAAAACCAAACAGCATGCAAACAGCTTAAAATTCAGCCAAACAGCATGCAAACAGCTTAAAATTCAGCCAAACAGCATGCAAACAGCTTAAAATTCAGCCAAACAGCATGCAAACAGCTTAAAATTCAGCCAAACAGCATGCAAACAGCTTAAAATTCAGCCAAACAGCATGCAAACAGCTTAAAATAAAACCAAACAGCATGCAAACAGCTTAAAATTCAGCCAAACAGCATGCAAACAGCTTAAAATAAAACCAAACAGCATGCAAACAGCTTAAAATTCAGCCAAACAGCATGCAAACAGCTTAAAATTCAGCCAAACAGCATGCAAACAGCTTAAAATAAAACCAAACAGCATGCAAACAGCTTAAAATTCAGCCAAACAGCATGCAAACAGCTTAAAATAAAACCAAACAGCATGCAAACAGCTTAAAATTCAGCCAAACAGCATGCAAACAGCTTAAAATTCAGCCAAACAGCATGCAAACAGCTTAAAATTCAGCCAAACAGCATGCAAACAGCTTAAAATAAAACCAAACAGCATGCAAACAGCTTAAAATTCAGCCAAACAGCATGCAAACAGCTTAAAATAAAACCAAACAGCATGCAAACAGCTTAAAATTCAGCCAAACAGCATGCAAACAGCTTAAAATAAAACCAAACAGCATGCAAACAGCTTAAAATTCAGCCAAACAGCATGCAAACAGCTTAAAATTCAGCCAAACAGCATGCAAACAGCTTAAAATTCAGCCAAACAGCATGCAAACAGCTTAAAATAAAACCAAACAGCATGCAAACAGCTTAAAATTCAGCCAAACAGCATGCAAACAGCTTAAAATAAAACCAAACAGCATGCAAACAGCTTAAAATTCAGCCAAACAGCATGCAAACAGCTTAAAATAAAACCAAACAGCATGCAAACAGCTTAAAATAAAACCAAACAGCATGCAAACAGCTTAAAATAAAACCAAACAGCATGCAAACAGCTTAAAATAAAACCAAACAGCATGCAAACAGCTTAAAATTCAGCCAAACAGCATGCAAACAGCTTAAAATTCAGCCAAACAGCATGCAAACAGCTTAAAATTCAGCCAAACAGCATGCAAACAGCTTAAAATAAAACCAAACAGCATGCAAACAGCTTAAAATTCAGCCAAACAGCATGCAAACAGCTTAAAATAAAACCAAACAGCATGCAAACAGCTTAAAATTCAGCCAAACAGCATGCAAACAGCTTAAAATAAAACCAAACAGCATGCAAACAGCTTAAAATTCAGCCAAACAGCATGCAAACAGCTTAAAATTCAGCCAAACAGCATGCAAACAGCTTAAAATAAAACCAAACAGCATGCAAACAGCTTAAAATTCAGCCAAACAGCATGCAAACAGCTTAAAATTCAGCCAAACAGCATGCAAACAGCTTAAAATAAAACCAAACAGCATGCAAACAGCTTAAAATTCAGCCAAACAGCATGCAAACAGCTTAAAATTCAGCCAAACAGCATGCAAACAGCTTAAAATTCAGCCAAACAGCATGCAAACAGCTTAAAATTCAGCCAAACAGCATGCAAACAGCTTAAAATAAAACCAAACAGCATGCAAACAGCTTAAAATTCAGCCAAACAGCATGCAAACAGCTTAAAATTCAGCCAAACAGCATGCAAACAGCTTAAAATACAGCCAAACAGCATGCAAACAGCTTAAAATACAGCCAAACAGCATGCAAACAGCTTAAAATAAAA
>CM067173.1:19975475-19996725 GCA_034093135.1 Erigeron breviscapus
TTTCTTATTTTTAAAAATCCAAAAAGATTTTCTCTTTTCATCATTTTTACTTTGTCTTTTAGTTACTCACAATGTATTAGGATGAGATGCAAGGCATCGAACGCCTTTGTGTACTGCCTTTGTAGTCTCATTTTTAATGTTTGTGAGCAACTTTCAAACTCTTTAATCACCCTTTATATGCAAAAACTTTGTTTATATCATGCATATATTTAGGGGGAGTTTTTCCATTTTAAAACACTTTGGAAGATTTTCAAACCATTTTCGATCAAATTCAAAGAAGTTCGGTGTTAGATTTGCACATGAGAGTTTAGGCCACTCATAAAAACTCCATGATCTTGTCATCGCCGATGAGATCTAACCCCGGAGTTAATTCTATTCTAGATTGTGAGGGTTTATGAGCGTGGTGATGATGTTTGTGCAAATAGGACATGCATTAAAGGACTCGAAATCACCTCAAATCAACTAGAAACATATGAACAAGCATAAATGGAAATAAATGGGATGATTTTGACTTACACAAACACCTCTTGAGCTTAAACCCGAAATTAGGTCAAAATGGCTAAGAATGGAAGATTTCCACCTTTGATTCTTCGATAGGAAGCAAACGAGATGAAGATGGCTATGATTCTTGTATTATGGTAGTTTCAACACAACGTTAAGGCAAGATTTGATGAAGAACCAAAAGAGGGTTCTTTTACTTGAGAGAGGATAAGAGAGATAGAGAGAAAAGAGAGAAATGAGAAAAGGATAAGGGGAAATGGGTCTTGGGGGGGGCTGGTGGGTCATGGACTACCCACGGGCCGACCCGTTTCCCTTCTCAACCACAATACCATTAGTTGCACAATTTCATACCGACTACACATACGACGACCCGACTAGCATACCACATAGCCATATAATCACAAATGGGCCCAATTATTTCATTCAACAAGTTTGTTAGTCAAATTACACAAAGTCAACGGGTCAAAATTCACGGATGTTACATTATTCCCCCGTTAAAAGAATTTCGTCCCGAAATTCAACAAAACCCTAATTATTAAACAAATGCGGGTACTTAGACTTCATGTGATCCTCTCGCTCCCAAGTGAACTCGGCTCCACGTCTAGCATTCCATCTAACCTTACAATGGTGTAGCGCTTCTTCTTGAGTTTCTTTTCTTGACGGTCTAAGATCTCTACCGGCTCTTCAACAAAGTTCAAATTCGAATCAACCCTAATTTCGTCCATAGGCACATGATGTGTAGGATCCGCCAAACACTTGCGCAAGTTACAAATATGAAACACATCATGCACACCGCTAAGCTCTTGAGGCAATTCTAGCCGATAAGCAACTTTCCCAACCCGTTCAAGAATCTTGAAAGGACCAACATACCTTGGTGCAAGTTTTCCCCGCTTCACAAATCGTACGACTCCTTTCCATGGTGACACTTTCAAAAGTACAAATTCCCCAACTTCAAACTCCAACGGTCTTCGTCTCACATCGGCATACTTCTTTTGACGCTCACGGGCCAATTGCAACTTCTCCTTGATTTGAGATATTACCTTGGTTGTTTCAATCACAATTTCTGGCCCGATAAGTTGACTCTCTCCAATTTCCGCCCAAGCTAGAGGAGAGCGGCAAACTCTACCATACAATGCTTTAAAGGGTGCCATTTGAATGGTAGCATGATAGCTGTTGTTGTATGAAAATTCTACTAGCGGTAAATGGTCTTCCCAACTCCCACCAAAATCGATTGCACACGCCCTTAACATGTCTTCAAGTGTTTGAATGGTTCTCTCGGTTTGCCCATCCGTTTGAGGGTGAAACGCCGTGCTCATGTCAAGTCGAGTACCCATGGCTTTTTGAAAGGCTTCCCAAAATTTTGATTTGAAACGGGCATCTCTATCCGAAATGATAGAAATCGGAACTCCATGCTTAGATATTACTTCCTTGATGTACAAACGAGCCAAAGTGTCAAATTTATCGGTTTCACGAATGGCTAAAAAGGGAGCCGATTTCGTTAACCGATCTACTATCACCCAAATCGTGTCACGGCCGCTTCTCGTCTTCGGTAGTTTAGTGATGAAGTCCATTGAGATATGTTCCCACTTCCATTCGGGCATCACCGGTTGTACCAACAATCCGGGTGGCTTCTTGTGATCGGCTTTGACTTGTAAGCAAGTAAGGCACTCACTCACATACTTAGCCACATCACGCTTCATGCCCGGCCACCAATACAATTCCTTCAAGTCAAAGTACATCTTATCCGACCCGGGATGGGCCGAATAAGGCGATAGGTGAGCTTCATTCATAATAAGCATTCTTAAGTCACCGAAAATAGGAACCCAAAGTCTTTCAACCATGTATAGCCCATTATCATTCTTTCGGTCAAATAGTTGTTCCATGCCATCTAGGTTTTCGTTTCCAAAGTTTTCCGGTAGGGTGGCTTGAATTTGGGCTTCAATGATCCGATCACGAATGTTGGCCCTACCGTGAGGCTCATAGCTCTAGCCCGTCTTGGTTTCACTCTCTCCTTTCGGCTCAAGGCATCGGCTACTACATTTGCCTTGCCCGGGTGATAACGGATGTCACAATCATAATCACTAAATAGCTCTAACCAACGCCTTTGCCTCATGTTCAATTCACTTTGGTTGAAGATGTGTTGGAGACTTTTGTGATCGGTATAAATCACACATTTGGTGCCATAGAGGTAATGCCTCCAACACTTCAAAGCAAACACAACCGCCCCCAATTCCAAATCATGTGTCGGGTAGTTCTTCTCATGCACCTTCAATTGCCGAGAGGCATAAGCGATGACTTTACCCCTTTGCATAAGGACACAACCCAACCCTTGCCCCGAAGCATCACAATAAACAACAAAATCTTCGATCCCATCCGGTAGTGTCAAAATAGGAGCATCACATAGCATATCCTTAAGTGTTTGGAAGGCGTTCTCTTGTCTTTCGCCCCATTCAAAATTTCTCTCCTTTTGAGTCAAGAGGGTGAGTGGTTGTGCAATACGGGAGAAATTTTCAATAAATCTTCTATAGTAACCCGCCAATCCAAGGAACTGACGGATCTCGGATGGCGTTTCGGGTCTTCTCCAGTTCTTGACCGCTTCAATCTTGTTTGGGTCCACATGAATACCATCCTTGCTCACTACGTGACCAAGGAAGTGGACCTCTTCCAACCAAAACTCACACTTGGAAAATTTCGCATACAACTTCTCCTTCCTTAGTAATTCAAGCACTTCACGCAAGTGCTTAACATGCTCCTCCTTTGTCTTCGAGTATACAAGTATGTCATCAATGAAAACAATAACGGACTTGTCTAAATATGGTTGACACACCCGGTTCATCAAGTCCATGAACACCGCCGGTGCATTATTCAACCCAAATGGCATCACGGTGAATTCAAAATGGCCATACCTTGTGCGAAAAGCCGTTTTGGGGATGTCATCTTCATGTACCCGGAGTTGATGATAACCCGAGCGATAGCATATAATGGGCCCAATTATTTCATTCAACAAGTTTGTTAGCCAATTTACACAAAAGTCAACGGGTCAAAATTCACGAGAAAGCTCAGGAACAATCTGAGGGTAAAACTGAAGCAGCTCAGACCACTGCTTCAAAAAAGAAGGCGAAATCCAAAAAGTCATCTCCTCAGTCTTCATCTAAGGTTCCTAAGAATCAGAAGAAGAAAAATGTCTCCCCCACTGAGCTATCTACCTCAGATTCAGGTAAGGCTCAGGTGTCTAATGAAGAATCAATTTTGTTGAGGTTAGAAAGCCAATTTCAACTATTGGCTAGACAAGTGCAGAGTTGTAATGCTCGTTTGAAAAATGTTGAATCCACTCCACTTCAACCTAAACAAAATGCAAAACCTTTTTCGAAACAAATGAAACAAGTCAAACAAAAATCTGAGAAGAAAAAGGTTGAAAATCCCATCAAACCAACTGTTTCTGTGTCATCTGAAGTAATGACTGAGATCCCTTTTGATCCTTCAGTTCTTCTTGAACCAAAGAAATCTGAGACTGCTAAGGGAGAGTCCAGTGAACCCATCAAGAGATGGGTTCCCAAAAAGAACTAATCTTTGTGGTTGTGCAGGGAGACTGAAAGAAGAATATATGATTTCTGGACAGTGCTGCTGGCCGAACCATGACTGGTTATCAAACCCTGCTGGAGGAATATAGGGTGTAAGATGTGCCCTCAATAACATTTGGGAATGATGAAAATAGACAAACTGAGGGATATGGTGTGGTGAATAATGGTCAAGTCAAATTTACACGTGTTGCATATGTGAATGGTTTGAAATATAACCTGATCAGTGTCAGTCAACTGTGTGATGATGGCTTTTTAATTATTTACTTTGTTCATATATTTAATCATTATTATTATATTATAATTATTGAACGAACTCTTATGTTATTGTGTTGTAATCCATTATAGGTTTATCATGGCTTCTTCTTTAATAACAAAAAATAAGACCACATTAGTTCATCTTGAAAATCTTAAGCCAACACATGTTAACCATCATCTACGACTCCGTGTTGTGCATGTATGGACTGTTTTGGAGTGAAACAACCCGAAGAAAATCAAAACGTTCGAGATGGTTTTGTTGATGAATTGGTATGTATTTTTCAAATTATATATTTTTCTTTAGTTTTCGTAATTATAGTCTAAAATGTTGTTTGTGTTTGTCTTAAGTTTAGATATAACAAACTAATTTTTTTTTATAACTAAATTTGAAAAAAGAGGTTAACTAGATTCAATATTTATATGGAGTTAATTTTCATATGTTTCCTTCTTTAGTTTTAATTTTTTTTAACTAAAGTTGAAAAAAAGGGGTTAACTAGATTTAATATTTATATGGAGTTAATTTTCACATGTTTCCTTCTTTAGTTTTCGTAATTATAGTCTAAAATTATTGTTTGTGTTTGTCTTAAGTTTAGATATAACTAACTATAAATTTTCTATTTAACTAAAGTTGAAAAAAAGCGGGTTAACTAGATTCAATATATTGATTATGGGTTGTAAGGGATTATTTAGTTTTTTTAGGTATAGTGTTATAAAATTTGGTTCATCACATTGTGGTTTCTTTGGGTAAGTATATGATTGGCTGTTTTTTGTTACCGCAACTATACTTTTTGTATATAAGTATATAGATGTATACATGTATTGTATTATTTCTTAGTTGGAGTCTAAAATTTTCATGGGCTGCTAATTGTTAGTGCTACTATAATTGATATAGTTTTGTTAGGGAAGTACTCACATTATGTTAAGATTGTATGTTTAAGATGTGGCAGAAGTTAATGAGTCGAACAATCCTATGATTGTTGAAGACTTTATATATAATGTAGTATTTAACATGAATGATTATTGATTTGAACTTCACATAAGTCATTTACTTTGTATAGTTCATACTACGAATTCTCTATTTTTGAATACATGTTTTCAATTAGTTTATTTCCGTTCTAATTATAAACACACTTCTTCAACTTTTTGCCTTATTTGATTCGTTTTATGTTTTATTTTTTAGGTATAGTGTTATAAAATTTGGTTCATCACATTGTGGTTTCTTTGGGTAAGTATATGATTGGCTGTTTTTTGTTACCGCAACTATACTTTTTGTATATAAGTATATAGATGTATACATGTATTGTATTATTTCTTAGTTGGAGTCTAAAATTTTCATGGGCTGCTAATTGTTAGTGCTACTATAATTGATATAGTTTTGTTAGGGAAGTACTCACATTATGTTAAGATTGTATGTTTAAGATGTGGCAGAAGTTAATGAGTCGAACAATCCTATGATTGTTGAAGACTTTATATATAATGTAGTATTTAACATGAATGATTATTGATTTGAACTTCACATAAGTCATTTACTTTGTATAGTTCATACTACGAATTCTCTATTTTTGAATACATGTTTTCAATTAGTTTATTTCCGTTCTAATTATAAACACACTTCTTCAACTTTTTGCCTTATTTGATTCGTTTTATGTTTTATTTTTAGGAAATTTATTTTTGTAACATCCCAAACTTTTATTTAACGGTTGACTTGAGTTTTTAAGTCAACACCTTGAGTCCGTTAAGTCTCTAGGATATTTAATGCTTATATATGTTTAATGTGCTATATGTGTGAGGCTTTAATGCCTTAAAAATGTATGTGTTAATATGTTTATATGTTTAAGGATTTGATGAGATGTGTTTTTAAGACGGTCTAGACGTGCTTGAAGTGTCGTATGTATTCCCGGTAGCTAGTTTAAGCTCTAAATGTAAAGTTTAGAAGTACATGGACTAAAAGTGTTACTTTTGAAACTTAAAAATCAGATCATTAGGCTATTATTGACTTTGTAGTTATGTATATTCAATCATTCATTCTTACACATACAACAATAATACTAAAAGAAAGAAAGGAAAGAAAAGATCAAATCCCGTTTTTTAGCTACAGCAGCCCAGTAAATCGCGTCGGATCGAAGATCAAACCGTTGAATTTGTCTCTTGATGTCTTGATCTCGAGTTATAGCCGGAACAGTAGCCTGGAAAATATAGTTGACTTTCATTTTGGTCATCTTTGATCATTCCTTTGATCATCCTTTTGATTAAGTGCACAAGTAAGGTAATATATCTTTTTATTTTATCATGATTCCAGGTCTTGTGTTGATGTCAAGTTGTTGAGTATGGTCTTGAGGTTTGATTATGGATAGATTATGTTTTGAAATCGAAATTGATTGTTTTTGGGTGTTTAATCGATTCCGTATTGTGTGCAAAAGATTTGTGGATCAACTACTGGAATAAGTTGTCAAATTAGTCATATTTTGATTGAATATAAGTTCCTTAGGTTGTGGTGGTTTGCTATGGTAATTTGATGATCGAAATAGTTTGCAAAACAATGGTTTCTTTAGGACTGAAATTTCTATCATCTTGCAAAAATCATATCTGCTTCGTCTGGAGGAGTTAGGAGATAAACCTTACATTTTTGAAAACCTCCAGATGTCCCATAAATTTTATATGAACAATTTTTCTTCTAGTTCTTCCCAGAAAAGTGACAAAATGACAATTTCCAGAATTGGTCAGTTTTCAAACGAATGTTGTAGGTCTGTGTTGCAAAGATCATATATTCTTCATCTGAACGATTTAGAAGATGAACCTTACATTTTTGAAAACCTCTATGTGTCCAGTAAATTTTATATGAACTAGCTTTCTTTTGGTTTTGCTCAGATACGGGCGTAAAATGCTAATCTCCAGAACTGGTCGGAGTCTGGACGAATGCTGCAGTTCTGTTTTTGTAAATATCATATCTCATTCATTACAGATTATTATGAGTCAAACCATACATTTTTGAAAAGGTCTTTGAGTCCCCTGCAAATGTCCAGAACTGAGTTTTGTTGTATCTGGTAGTCTTGGGCTCGAAAATTCGTTGGCAAGTGAATGGCGCAAGCTGGATACGTGCTGAATTTTCCTTGTTTAGCACTTATGTTTGGTTGTAGCTTATAGGTTGATCTTATATTTGTTCTAGGTACCCTGGAATACTTGTCAAGCACAATAACTTGTTAAATTGGTTGTGGTTGAACTCCTTTAAGGTAAGATACACTACTTTGACACGCTGAGGGTTCAACAAAAAGTATGATTTCATATAATAACTTCCCAATTGATATCTTGATTGCTTATGGGTATTCGGGGTTACACGGGAGGTGATATGGGGCTATGTAAGTGACCAATGAGGCCTGAATTACAGTCCCCATGAAATGAATTGAAATGATTTGATATGTAATGATATGTGATGCTTTGAGATGTTATGAAATGTTATGCAATGATATGAGATGTAATGAAATGCTATGTAATGTCTTTGAGGGTGTGACTTATGTTACACTTAATGATATGTATATGTTATATGATGTGTGTGACTTATGTTACAATTAATGATATGTATATGTTATATGATGTGTGTGACTTATGTTACAATTAATGATATGTATATGTTATATGATGTGTGTGACTTATGTTACAATTAATGATATGTATATGTTATATGATGTGTGTGACTTATGTTACAATTAATGATATGTATATGTTATATGATGTGTGTGACTTATGTTACAATTAATGATATGTATATGTTATATGATGTGTGTGACTTATGTTACAATTAATGATATGTATATGTTATATGATGTGTGTGACTTATGTTACAATTAATGATATGTATATGTTATATGATGTGTGTGACTTATGTTACAATTAATGATATGTATATGTTATATGATGTGTGTGACTTATGTTACAATTAATGATATGTATATGTTATATGATGTGTGTGACTTATGTTACAATTAATGATATGTATATGTTATATGATGTGTGTGACTTATGTTACAATTAATGATATGTATATGTTATATGATGTGTGTGACTTATGTTACAATTAATGATATGTATATGTTATATGATGTGTGTGACCTATGTCACAATTAATATATGTTATGTTATATGATGGGTGTGACTTATGTCACACTTAATGATATGTATATGTTATATGATGTGTGTGACTTATGTCACAATTCCAAAGATGTTATATGATATGCGTGACTTATGTCACACTTGCAAAGATGATATGTGAAAAAGATATGAAAGATGAATAGGCACATTTAGGATGACCCATCCTAATATGATGATGTTGATGCTATGATATGTATGTGAGATGATATGATTGATGTGTTATGTGCCTTAACGATTCTAATGACTTTTCGATAATGTTTTAATCGGACAAATGTTTTATGAATGATGTGTTATCTTACTTAGCTAATTCGTTAGCTAACACTTGCTCTTTTAAAATGTGTTGTTCCCTCAGGTCCAACATTAGTGAGCAGGTAGATGTGAGAAGATGTGAGGCATGGGTAGATGATCTTGAAGCTCGCTATAGTTTACCCCTAGTGGCTGCTCGCTTTAGACATTTGCTTAATGTTTAGATAATGATGTCTTACAATGATAATGTGGTCGGTTGTTTAATGTTGGGCAACCGATGGATTTCCATTTAGACTAGTGTTATAACACGATTTCTAACACTGAATTCAAGTCATCAATGGTGGTTTTGGTGAGTGTGTGTTCTTGGTGTATGTGTGTGTTTTGAGAGAGAATCGTATGTAACTGTGTGTAATTTGGTATTAAAGTTATGCAGGTATGAAAGTTATTCAAAGTTATGATCTCTAAGGTATGAGAGGGCTATTTATAGTCTAACTACTCAATTATGCTAATTGTCACAATTAGCCCCTCAACCTTAGTGATCATTTATCTATGACTTAACAACAAGAAATTCCTCTATTCTAGATTACAATTTATCACTATTTTTGGATTTCTAACATTCTCCCCCTTAGTGATACATTGTAATGAATGAAGTACGTGTTATTTTGTCTTGTAAGAATAAATTTGATGAGCCCGGTGGTGAAGACAATTGGTGTGTTGAAACAAGTCTTCAAAGCTTTCTCTTTTGTCTTTGGAGAACTTGATTCAGTCTTGGTCTTGAATTTCTTGAAGTTAAATCATGTGATGATTCTCAATGTTCTTTTTGAACAGAGAATAATGAATGCGTGTGAGTCTTGAAGAAAGAGAATAATGAAGTCGAACAAATGTGTGTGACTTGAATCTTCGAGAATTGTTGAATCATGAATCAGAGTTGTCTTTTGAAATGTGGAAGGTATGAATCTTGGTTTCGAATGTTTCAATCTTCGATTCTTGAGTGAAATTCAACTTTTCGATTCTTCAGTTTTAATTTCATTTTCTTGAATTAAAGTTTCATGAATATGAACTCTCCCCCTTGATGTATGCATTGGAGTTTCTTGATAAAATGTTGTTGAATGACTTGAAGATCTTGAATGAAGTGTGTTTGATGAAGACTCTTTTGAAGCTTTACTTCTTTGACTTGAATCTTCTAACAAATCTTTGATCCTTTTTGAAGCTTTGACCTTTGTCATATCAACTTGAACACTTTGGAGAGTAAGCATTTGAATGAAGTTTGGATGAAATTCTTATGAAGTAATCATGCTCCCCCTCAATCCATGAGTATAAACATTTTTGGAGCATCTTTTTGCTTTTGAAGCATCTTGAGTGAAAATCCTTTCATCTTCGGTTTCATTCTTATTTTTGAAGTCAATTCAGATTCCCACTTTTTAAAATCAAAATCTCAATCAACTAAAATCTAGTGAAAATCTGAAACTATTGACACATCATGAAGAATTTTCTCCCTCTATACACAAACTTTGATAAAGCCTAAACCCAATTGAAACAACCAAACACAAACTTTTCTCCTTGTTTCCTTATCAATCAGTGAATCAATCATAATATTTTCTCCCCCTCATAATGACAAAATTGGGAACCAATGTCATTATGTACACATTTGATTGATTAAATGTCAAAAGGAATAACAAGACATGGAGAAATGTCAACCATCAAAACATCAACCCAAACCATTAGCCCAACCCAAGAGATCCTAGGAGTGACTAAAATGTAAGATTGAAGTTGTTGGGACAAACGTTATATCATGGTGTTGGTGTTTTCTGTGTTTGTGTGAAGAGAAATGATACCGGATAAGAATGATCCGTTAGCATGTTCAAAAATCAAAAGGATTAATGAAATGACCAATTCAAATGTATAACATTTTTCGGATTTCCTATGTATCATTGAGAGATGCACAAAACAATTCTCTAACATAGTTCGATCTGCGGCTTTGCAACCACGAGATTGCTTCAAAGAATATAAATCATGGTTAGGACAACAGTGTTGATAACCACAATCTATTATCCTTAAAGACTTTTTAGGGAAAACCGAGGTCACTTAGACTTCTCGTTAACTCAATAATCACATAAATGTAATTATGAGACCTACGTTCAACGTTGGAAAAGATGTTAGCATTGGTAGGATTTCCATTCGATCATCGTGAAATATCAATTAAGATATCACTACGAATGTTCCGGCTATATCACAAAGATAAGCAGTAATATCACAAAGATATGACTCGAATGTGTCCTAAAGAAGTGAAGAATGATCAAATTAATGACCAATCAAGATAGCTCTAGACACAATGTGGTCAAATGAAGTCGGGGACTGGAGCAGAATGTCGCCCTTTTTCAATATCAACATCTTCCAAATGAAGAGTCAATAGAAATGTGAAAATCTCCGTGAGAATTGAAACAAGTATTTGTTAAGAAACACTTGAGTGGTTAGGAAAAGATGTGCATTGCTTCACTGGGTCCATGAAGACTTCTTCAATATCGAGAAATCAACAGATGAAATCCGATAGGAACGTGTTTTACCCGGATATTTGAGAATTTAGGGAAGGGTATCATTTCTTTTAACCCTTTTCTCACAACATATCACCTTAACCTCTCACTTTTCGACGTTACTCCCTCCATCCTATTTGCACGAAAACAACATCACTCAAAATACCCTCACTATCTAATGAAAGAAGTGAATACTCCGGGGTTAGAACTCATCGGTGATGATGAAATTCATGGAGTAAATTTGAGAAATACTTATCACTCATGTGCAAACTAATCTCCGAACTCCATTTGATTGAAAATCATTGGAAAAAACATCAAATGTGTGTATGAAAAAAAAATTTGAAACACATTCGAAGTTTTGAAGGTTGTTGAAATCACAAACTCCTCCTTAATCTATGCAAGAATAGAAAAAAAAATTTCATAGAAAGGTGGAGCAAAAATTGGTTTTGTGAGATCAAAAATGAGTAAAATCTTTGTTGTGATATTTTCGGAAAATTTGAGAGTCTATTGTTCACAAAGTTTTGCATCAACAACAATGTTGAGAGTAAGATAGCTAGGGAGTACACAAAGGCGTTCGATCCTTCGCATCTTACAACAACAAGTTGGAGGCAATTAAAACATTTAAGCAAATGAAAATCCAATCAATTGTTCAAGATGAGACAACAAGGGAGTACACAAAGGCGTTCGATCCTTTGCTTCTCATATCAACAATTGAGAGTTTGAAAAACTTTATTTGAAAAACTTGATTGCTATTACACATACATATTCATATAAGAACACTTGGAAGTACACAAAGGCGTTCGATTCCTTGTTATCTTATATCAATCTATATGTATAATAACAAGATCTTAGAATGTAGAAACACTCTAAAATAAATATATCATTTAAGAACGGGTTGCACACATAGTATATGCAAGCCACAGAAATAAATATCTTTTTGTTTATTTTTGAAAAATTTAATATTTTGTTTTTGATTTTCTCTTTTCAAATTTTGTATTTTGTTTTTCTGGAATGTGTCAAGAATTCCTTCAAATGTAAAAAGAGTTAAGGTTTAAGATTTAACATACCAAGCTTGGAGATAAGAAAGTTAAACCTCTTTTCATCCAATGGTTTTGTGAACAAATCTGCAAGTTGAAGTCAGTACCCACAAAGTAGAGCTCGATGTCACCTTTCTCAATATGATCTTTGAGAAAATGATATCTAACATCAATATGCTTAGACCGAGAGTGGTTTACTGAGTTGACTGCAATGGCAATGGCACTCTGAGAATCACAATAGATAGGGATATGATCATATTTCAGACCATAATCAGTTAGTTGTGTCTTCATCCATAAAACCTGAGCACAACACTAGCCGCAGCCACATATTCAGCTTCAGCCGTTGATAGTGACACACAATTCTGTTTCTTGGAAGACCAACTCACAATTTTATCACCTAAAAATTGTAATAAAGTACCGGAAGTGCTCTTGCGATCAAGTTTACAACCAGCATGATCTGCATCTGAATATGCAGTTAGATTGAATCCAGTATCCCTTGGATACCAGAGACCTAAATCGGGTGTACCCTTCAGATAACGAAAGATTCGTTTCACAGCTTGACAATGTAAATCAGTTGGAGCAGCTTGATATCTAGCACACATACATGTTGCAAACATTATATCTGGGCGAGATGCTGTTAGGTACAACAACGAACCAATCATACTTCGATATCTCTTTTGGTCAAATGGTTTCCCATTTGTATCAGCATTTATGTTTGTTCGAGCAGCCATTGGGGTAGAAATTGAAGAACATGAAGTCATATCAAACTTTTTCAACATGTCATTTATGTATTTACCTTGTGATATTAAAAAATACCAGTTGGTAATTGTTTGATTGAAGACCCAAAAAGTAATTCATTTCCCCAATCATGCTCATTTCAAAATGATTAACCATAAGAGATGAAAAGTTTCGGCTAAATGTTTGACTGGTCGACCCCAAGCCGAGGCTCGAAATGTCACGGAAATCACATAGCACCAGGTGGAATTACAATAGAACAAACTAAATGCAATTAAAGATTCGGTGAATCCAAAACATAACGAAGCAAGTAACAAAATACAACAGGAGCAAATAGCCATCAAAGTTAACATAATAACATCCAAAGATGGCAAACGATCCTAAGAATAATGCAAAAGGCAGGCCAATGAATCCTTGATCCATGAAGTCCATAGTCCGGGTTTACAGCAAGCAAGCAACTAAACTCCACGCCCTGGGAGAACCTGATTACCTGAAAAGTGTACTAAGCATAGTCAACACAAGGTTGGTGAGTTCGTAGTAATGGTTCGTAAAGAACCAACATCAATAATCACAATATAAGAATAGAGGCTAGACATGACTTACAGCGAGCCTCTACATAACACAACATCGCCCAACAACAAGATTACACAAGACAAGTAAATGTGTAATGAGAATGCGCAAATGATATGCGAATCAATGTAAGTGCCAAATGTATGAATAAGCAAACATGCCTATCCTATGCGTGATCTCCAGTCACCTATGCAACGATACTCGCTTGTCATCACCATGAACAAAGCGGCATCTCAAAATCATCGAGATATATATGTCTATATACTCGGGGTCACGTTCTACATCCAAAATGGGTGCATACATCTACGCACCAGGATGTCGGCAATCCCCTGCCGAGGGCTCATCAACGATGTATGCAATGCTTACAATCAATAAACCAATAATCAATATTCGACAAACATGAGCCAACAATCAATAATCGTAACGGGGCTCACTTGACAACAGGGGGACAAGGCCGCATTTCAACATACATAAGTCAAATCCATAATTTAACAGTGGGATTTATGCACATCACAATTCCATTAATCATCAAACATCAATTTAAATTAAACTATACGTACATACACTTAAGAGGATTCTACTTCCTTCGAGTCCCAGATGCTTATATATAGGGTCACCCGCAGCCTTCCCACCACATCTAAAACCCGATGAAGGCATAACCGACTTCATGTAGGTACGTCTATCCTAATATATATATACGATAATATTAACACAACATAAACTCAAGTCAATCAAACGAAACGAACTGCCACATCAATCCAACAATCAAGTCAAACAATCAATAAATCAATAAATGCAAGTAAACACGCCAGGTTTACACTTTTCAGCCCGAATCTCAGCGAGTAGGGAGATACGAAACTCACCTTGTCCGGCAAAGAAGCTAGTATAAGATTACAAACGAGTAATAGGGTCCACACGTCCACAACCTATAATTATACATCATAATACCATAATGTCAACTCTACAATCACAAACAAGTTGGTTTAGCACAATTAGGTCAAGTCACAAACCCTAAACGCCTTTACAACTTAAACGAGTAGGAACAAGACGCATTCGACTCGACCTTTTTAGAAATGACAAAAGATTCATACAAAAAGAGTGTTACTACTAGAAACTAGACTCTCTTACGATTCCAACGATAGGTCATACGACTCGATTGGACTTACGGATCAAAAGTTATTAACGTTTAAAAATCGACGCGCAAAATTTCCAGAATCTAACCACTGCGCCGCAGTGAGCCTTTGCCAAGCTCACTGCGCCGCAGTGGGCTAACCAAGACTTGACCAGGCCCTAGCCACTGCGCCGCAGTGGGTTAGCCTAAGCCACTGCGCCGCAGTGGCCCAGTTCTGGTCCAGAAACAGCAGCACCAGCATATGCAGAAAACAAGACCAAAACCCTAAAAACTCGACCCAAACCAACCCAAATCGATTTGTAGACTTGTAACTTATTTTTAAGCATATTTAAGCATTGTTACACATAACCACACTTAACCCACACCATAAATCCAACCTTTAACATCAAAATCATATCAAATCGTTCCAACCCTAATCGAAACCCTAGTTTGACCTAAATCGTCTTTTGACTCGATTCAAGACTTGCAATTGTTCAAGATGACTAGAAATGCATAAACAAACATAAGTAGGTGTAAATGGGATGAATTTGACTTACCAAAACTTCTCCTTGAGCTAGAACCCGAAATTAGGTCAAAATGGGTAAAATGCAAGAACTTCCACATTTGATTCTTCGATATGACGATAATGTGGTTTAGAAGACTATGATTCTAGTGTTATAATCGATCCAACACTAATTTGATGCAAGAATGGTGAAGAAGATTGAAATGGGTCTTGCTTTGCTTTTGAGAGAAAGAGAGAAGAGATAAAGAGATAGGTAGAAAAGAAAAGAAAATGAGAAGGAAAGGATAAGGGGGAGAAATGGGTCTTGGGGCTGGTGGGTCATGAACTACCCACGGGCCGACCCGTTTCCCCTTCTCAAACCACAATACAATTAGTTACACATTTAAACACCGACTACACATACAACGACCCGACTAACATACCACATAGTCATAAAATCACAAATGGACCCATATTCATTAACTTAAATTGTTAGTCATATTACACGTAAAGTCAACGGGTCAAAATTCACGGATGTTACATTATCCCCGTTGAAAGAATTTCGTCCCGAAATTCAACAAAACCCTAATTATTAAATAAATGCGGATACTTAGACTTCATATGGTCTTCTCTCTCCCAAGTGAACTCGGCTCCACGTCTAGCGTTCCATCTTACCTTCACAATGGTGTAGCGCTTCTTCTTGAGTTTCTTTCTTGTCGGTCCAAAATCTCTACCGGCTCTTCAACAAAGTTTAGGCTCGAATCCACCCTAATTTCGTCCATAGGCACATGATGTGTAGGATCCGCCAAACACTTGCGCAAGTTACAAATATGGAACACATCATGCACACCGCTAAGCTCTTGAGGCAATTCTAGCCGATAAGCAACTTTCCCAACCCGTTCAAGAATCTTGAAAGGACCAATATACCTTGGTGCAAGTTTTCCCCGCTTCACAAAACGTACGACTCCCTTCCAAGGTGACACTTTCAAAAGTACAAAATCACCAACTTCAAATTCTAACGGTCTCCGCCTCACATCGGCATACTTCTTTTGACGTTCACGGGCCAATTGCAACTTCTCCTTAATTTGAGATATTACCTTAGTCGTTTCAATCACAATTTCTGGCCCGATAAGTTGACTCTCTCCAATTTCCGCCCAAGCTAGAGGAGAACGACATATCCTACCATACAATGCCTTAAAGGCGCCATTTGAATGGTAGCATGATAGCTATTGTTGTATGAAAACTCGACTAGCGGCAAATGGTCTTCCCAACTTCCACCAAAATCAATTGCACATGCCCTCAACATGTCCTCAAGTGTTTGAATGGTTCTCTCGGTTTGCCCATCCGTTTGAGGGTGAAACGCCGTGCTCATGTCAAGTCGAGTACCCATGGCTTTTTGAAAGGCTTCCCAAAATTTTGATTTGAAACGGGCATATCTATCGGAAATGATAGAAATCGGCACTCCATGCTTAGATATCACTTCCTTGATGTACAAACGAGCCAAAGTGTCAAATTTATCGGTTTCGCGAATGGCTAAAAAGTGAGCCGACTTCGTTAACCGATCTACTATCACCCAAATCGTGTCACGACCGCTTCTCGTCTTCGGTAGTTTTGTAATAAAGTCCATTGAAATGTGCTCCCATTCCATTCGGGCATCACCGGTTGTACCAACAATCCGGGTGGCTTCTTGTGATCGGCTTGACTTGTAAGCAAGTAAGACACTCACTCACATACTTAGCCACATCACGCTTCATGCCCGGCACCAATACAAATCTTTCAAGTCAAAGTACATCTTATCCGACCCGGGATGGACCGAATAAGGCGATAGGTGAGCTTCATTCATAATAAGTGTTCTTAAGTCACCGAAAATAGGAACCCAAAGTCTTTCAACCATGTATAGCCCATTATCATTCTTCCGGTCGAATTGTTGTTCCATGCCATCTAGGTTCTCGTTTCCAAAGTTTTCCGGTAGGGTGGCTTGAATTTGGGCTTCAATGATCCGATCACGAATATTCGGCCCTACCGTGAGGCTCATAGCTCTAGCCCGTCTTGGTTTCACTCTCTCCTTTCGGATCAAGGCATCGGCTACTACATTTGCCTTGCCCGGGTGATAACGGATGTCACAATCATAATCACTAAATAGTTCTAACCAACGCCTTTGCCTCATATTCAATTCACTTTGGTTAAAGATGTGCTGGAGACTTTTGTGATCGGTATAAATCACACATTTGGTGCCATAGAGATAATGCCTCCAACACTTCAAAGCAAACACAACCGCTCCCAATTCCAAATCATGTGTCGGGTAGTTCTTTTCATGCACCTTCAATTGCCGAGAGGCATAAGCAATGACTTTACCCCTTTGCATAAGGACACAACCCAACCCTTGCCCCGAAGCATCACAATAAACCACAAAATCTTCGATCCCATCCGGAAGTGTCAAAATAGGAGCATCACATAGCATATCTTTAAGAGTTTGGAAGGCGTTCTTGTCTTTCGCCCCATTCAAAGTTTCTCTCCTTTTGAGTCAAGAGGGTGAGTGGTTGTGCAATACGGGAGAAATTTTCAATGAATCTTCTATAGTAACCCGCCAACCCAAGGAATTGGCGGATCTCGGATGGCGTTTCGGGTCTTCTCCAATTCTTAACCGCTTCAATCTTGCTTGGGTCCACATGAATACCATCCTTGCTCACTACGTGACCAAGGAAGTGGACCTCTTCCAACCAAAACTCACACTTGGAAAATTTTGCATACAATTTCTCCTTCCTTAGTAATTCAAGCACTTCACGCAAGTGCTCAACATGCTCCTCCTCCGTCTTCGAGTATACAAGTATGTCATCAATGAACACAATGACAGACTTGTCTAAGTATGGTTGACACACCCCGGTTCATCAAGTCCATGAACACCGCCGGTGCATTAGTCAACCCAAAAGGCATCACGGTGAATTCAAAATGGCCATACCTTGTGCGAAAAGCCGTCTTGGGGTGATATCGCCTATTTTATACATAATTATTTTACGCGATATCATCTCTTTTATATTTAAGTTATGATTATTTTATGGACTTTTGATACTTAATGGTTAAATTATTTGAATTGTAGGTTCATATCATGAAGTATAATACAAGTGTTGTTTTTAGCGCAAGTTTGGACTACATTTTACAAGTCAAGAGAAAAGGAAGTCTTTAACTAATGTCATGTGAAATTGGAATGAAAGTGCTGACGGACAACATGAGCTTTCAAAGAATAAATTATATTATTGATTGGAAAAGACTTTGGGCTTGAAGCAGGAGAGTTATCTCATGGGTATTTAGCCTAATAGTAATGGGCCGTGTGAATTGGAGTCGGCTAGAAGAGGTGAACCCTCCCACCATACCTACTCCCCCCACTCCCCCCATCTTCCCCCCCACACCCCCCACCCCACTTGGTGACGTGGGCTTTCAAGAGATAATTACAATCTCACAAAGGCTTTATTATATTATTATTTTAGGGGGCAGCCACAAAAGGAACCCTCACTTTTTGAGGAGGAGGGGAGTCGGCAGAAGGTGGGAGCGGCAGAAAGCCAAAAGGCTTTTTGATCTTTCTGTTTTCGTAAAGTAGCAGCCGAGGAAAATCCTTTGTTTCAAATTCGAAAAGCAGCACAGCCGCACTTACTGTTCGATTTCTTTACTCTTTTATTTTTATTACATCATAGTTTCAAGACTTGTTCGAATAAGCAATTACTTCTGTACTAGATTTATTCTTTGTTACAACAATGAAGGTTTTTATGATAGTATTTGTTTTTATTAGTCTTGTCATGAGTAGCTAGATAATTAATCATCTATTAGATGACGTGAAATAATTATGTGACGGTTGCGATGTTTAGTCGGTACACTTGATGTTTTGTCGTGATCTTGATGAATTAATTCCTTGCCATTTGTTATTATTATTGTTGGTGATATATGTGTGCTTCGTTGGTGGTACCAGTTGTATGCATATGTGATTTTAATTGTTTGTCTAACAATTAGCACTAGTTCATGGTATGATAGTGAACAATATAATAGTAATAGGAATTGATCTGTCAAGTGGGATTAGCGGTTGGTGGTACCACGTTACCTCACATTAGGCAAAGTTATAATTTAAATAACCAAACAAACTAACTAATTAGGAAAACTATAAACGGAAAGGGTGGTACTCACGGTTATAGTGGAACTCTTTGGTTAGGGGTTTTAAGTAGAGGAAACGGACTTGCTAGCGGTTGGTGGTACCACGTGAACTTGTCTAGTGATTTGCTTGATGCTCGGTTATTGTATCAACTATTTTAAATGCAACCTGAACTGTTATGGATCTGATTCGAAGTAGACGATGCTTTTAATTTTTATTGTCTTTATATTTAATCTTTTCTGAGTTTCTTCTGAAGCAACCTTCCCCGATACCGGATTCCTTTGTCTTTTATTATTATTAGTTTAAGCATTGTGACAACTCGGTCACAGAACCCCCCATCTTCTAGAATTACATTAAACTCACATTTTTCCTAAATAAATAGTCCCTGTGTTCGATCCTGACTTACCATTTTCTATACTATACACGAACGGGTCCACTGCCCGAGAGTGTGCTTTAGTTGATTAATTGGTATTTCTTGTTTATAAATTTAAGACTAGATTTTGCACATCATGGATGTCATCTTCATGTACCCGGAGTTGATGATAACCCGAGCGAAGATCGATTTTTGAGAAGTGCATAGCACCTTGAAGTTGATCAAACAAGTCATCAATTCTAGGGAGAGGATATCGGTTCTTCACGGTGAGCTTGTTCAATTCCCGGTAATCAATACACATTCTGAAGGATCCGTCTTTCTTTTTGACGAAGAGAACAGGAGCACCCCAAGGAGATTGACTAGGGCGAATGAAACCCTTCTCTTGGAGTTCCTTGAGTTGAGTTTGTAGCTCTTGCATTTCGGTTAGAGCTAGTCTATAAGGAGCTTTTGCTACGGGCGCGACTTCGGGGATAAGATTAATACGAAAGTCAAGTTCACGAGTTGGAGGTAATCCCGGTAAGTCATCCGGAAAAACATCGGGAAAATCACAACAATAGGAACGGTCTTCAATTCTACCTTTGTGACGGTAGCACTAAAGACCTTAGGATTAGAGGAATCGGAGATTTCGCCTTGAACCCTAAGAATTCTACCGTTAGTCAAAGGTATCTTAACAACTCTCTCACCACAATCGATCGTCGCATTCACCGCCGTTAACCAATCCATACCCACTATAATATC
The DNA here is from genome assembly GCA_034093135.1 of Erigeron breviscapus. Taxonomy (NCBI): domain Eukaryota; kingdom Viridiplantae; phylum Streptophyta; class Magnoliopsida; order Asterales; family Asteraceae; genus Erigeron; species Erigeron breviscapus. The sequence goes on from CM067173.1 coordinate 19,995,940, forward strand.
AAAACTACCAATGTCCAAAGGCATAAGGTCTATGAAGAAATCGACATCTTCCAAGGTCAGGACACAATCGCGAAGTATTTGACTAATTTTAGTTAGTGACCCGTTTACCATTTCAATGTCAAGCACATAGTTTAAAGCACAAGGATTCACATCAATCAAAGGAACAAAGTTAGAAGACACGAGGCTATAATCGGCCCCGGAATCAAATAGGACGGTTGCATAGAGACCATTAAGGAGAAAAGTACCTGCTACTACGTTGGATCATTGCGAGCTTCATTTACATTGGCCGCAAAGGCTCGGCCGCTGGTTGTACTTGGTGGCCTTGTTGTCCCCGGTTTTGATTAGGCCCGACCATTTGTAGTTGATTGGGGTGAACGGCTACTTGCACTTGTTGTCCCACCCATCGAGGACAATTATTACGGTAGTGGTCACGACTACCACATTCAAAACATTCGCCTCTTCTTTGATTACCTTGAGGAGGAACGGCCCGAATAGGAGCCGCATTCATTGGGCCGGATCTTGGAGCTCTACAATCTCTGGAGAGGTGCCCGACTCGGTTACAATTATAGCATGCCTTGCATTGGGCATTGGCGGGGTGATGTTGGTTGCATCTCCCACAGAAAGGATGAGGTCCCGGGAAAGCTTTCCTAGTTGGCTCCCCCGCCGCCATTATTCTACCCCTATTTGCATTCTTGGGGTCAAACCTCCCCACTTTCCTTACTCCGCTCGACTCTCCCACTTCTTTCCTCTTGCTTGATGAGGATTTACTCAAAACGCCACATCTCA
>CM067173.1:19997725-20124137 GCA_034093135.1 Erigeron breviscapus
TTGTAAAAAAATCATCAAACTTCAAATTTGAATCTACCCGAAGGGTACTCAAAAACTCAAGACACCACTCTCTAACCGGTGTCATATCACAACTAAAATTTTTTTCCCACATCTTGTAAGTTTTAATCTCACCATTAGCATTTCGATTCTTACAAGTTAACATTTTTTGGATGGGTTCTTTTAAATTCACTTTTTCAAAATCGGACCATGATATGACCTTTGGTTCCAAAACGTGTTTATACCTTAATTCCTGAAGACGATTCAGGTAATGCACTCGTTCATTCCCCGTCACACCAGGGAATTGCAACCATTCATGCGGCTCCACCGGGTGGCTTTTCACACCTAGAACAACTGAACCATCTCTGTATTTGTAGTTGTCATTCGGGTCTGGTTCGGTAAAAGTGTACCCACGTGGAATTCCTGGAACAAACTCATTCCCACTTGACCCTTCAGCGGCCTTTCCTTTCTGTTTCTGTAACATAAAACATCAAAACATGACAAACGTAAGTCACAAGAAACAAAACAAACAAGAACTACCAAACTGCAGCATTGGTGCGGCGCACCACTAACAAGGTGCGGCGCACCTACATGCTTTTCAAAAATTTTGCCCCGATATGCGACGCACCTTCCAAATGGTGCGGCGCACTCAACTGATTTTCAGAAAAATTTCAATAATTTTAGATTTCTTGATTCACCAATGATCAATCTTCCCTCGTAAATTTAAACAATATATAAAACTTAAAACAATCATCAGAGGACCCAAGTCAAATCTCAAAATCCACAAACCTTCACCACAATTTGGTCCAAAATCATAAAATTAATCTAGATCAACACTAATTTTGACCAAGTTTAAACATCAATTAACCTTCTCAAACCTCTTACAATCGAAACCCCCAAATTAAATTCAAAACCCTAATCCGAATTTTTTTGATTTCAACAAGAATTACTTGTACAAATTAAGTATTATCAATTACAAACAAAACCCATGAATAAGATTTAAGTAATTTTGCTTTAATCACATCAATTTTGAAAACCCACTTAAATTCGAATCACATATATGAACATTGATAGATAATGGGGAAGAAACATACCTTTGAGAAGAATCCCCTAGGCATCTTGAAAGATAAGCAAAGAAAATTTAGAAATTGAAGAATTAATTTGGATTGGGAGGTTTTAGCTTGAAAGAAAATTAAAATCTAGTGAATGTGTGTGTGTGTGTCACGATCCAAGGGAAAAAGAAGAAAAGAAAACAGGGGATAAGGAAGAAATTAGAGATTTTCGGCCCTACACAATCCCACAACCCAACCTTCAAGTCAACATAAGTCAAAAAGTCAATCTGGTCAAAACAGGGGGAGGTGCGGCGCACCCCTTACTTGGTGCGGCGCACATATCACTCAGAAAATTCAACATAATTTTGTAACCTCCAGGTGCGGCGCACCACCTTACAGGTGCGGCGCACCAATGGCTCAGAAATTCATTAGACTTACCTTGGCTCGTTTTAACTTACCGTAACACATCTCAAACACTTCTGGACCTGCACATCTCAATTAAAAGCTATAAAAATTGACAAATAACAAAACCTAACTAAGAAAACAAAAATCTTTTTGGTATTTTTCGATTTTTCAAATGTTTTTGGTTTTTTATATAAGAAACAAAAATGAAAGGAAAATGAAATGAACTGAAAACAAACGGGTTGCCTCCCGAGAAGCGCTTAATTTATTAATGAGTCGTTAGCTAGACTCCATGCCATGCTTATTGATTAATTTCGAAAAATGGAAGTTCGTCAAAGACAACTCCCACATTTTCCTCTTCTTCATGATAAGTCTTCAACCTATGACCATTAACAATAAAAGTGGTCCCATCCGACTTAAACAATTCAACATAACCAGAAGGATAAACATGTTTGATCACATAAGGCCCGGTCCACCTAGATGTCAACTTGGGTTGCTTAAACCTATACTTGGAAAGGAACAACAAAACTTTGTCTCCGGCTTTAAAATCCTTCTTTCTAAGCCTACGGTCATGCCACACTTTGGTTCGTTCCTTGTAAAGTCTAGAATTATCATAAGCATGCAACCTAAGTTCATCTAGTTCATTTAATTGCATAGATCTCAACTCACCGGCCTCCACTAGGTCCAAATTGCAATTCTTGAGCGCCCAAAAGGCTTTATGCTCAATTTCAATAGGAAGATGACAAGTCTTGCCATAAAGCAACCGAAATGGGGTAGTCCCAATCGGTGTCTTGTAGGCGGTCCTAAATGCCCATAGAGCATCATCAAGCTTGGTAGACCAAGACTTTGGGTTATCTCCTACGGTTTTCTCAAGAATTCTCTTTAATGCCTATTAGTATTTTCAACTTGGCCACTCGTTTGCGGGTGATAAGAGGTTGAAAAACGGTGAGTGACACCATACCTCTTTAGCACCTTAGCGAGTTGGTGATTCGCAAAATGACTTCCGCGGTCACTTATTAAGGCCTTAGGCACTCCAAACCTACAGAAAAGCTGTTTCAAAAAGTGAATGACAACACGTGCATCATTCGTTGGCAAGGCTTTAGCCTCGGCCCACTTAGAAACATAATCGACAGCAACAAGGATATACAAATTCCTATTCGATGGAAGAAAAGGTCCCATAAAGTCTATGCCCCAAACATCAAAAACTTCACATACCTGGATAAAGTTTTGAGGCATTTCATCACGTTTGGAAATGTTACCTTGTCTTTGGCACACATCACAAACCTCAACCAAAGTATGCGCCTCTTGAAGATCGTTGGCCAATAAAATCCAGCATCGAACACTTTCTTACCGGTGACAGACGGTCCATAATGACCACCGGTTGGCCCGTGGTGACAAGCATCTAGAATTTGTCGAGTTTCATCTTCTGACACACACCTCCTGATCATCCCATCTGCACATACTCTAAACAAAAATGGTTTATCCCAAAAATAATGTTTAATCTCGGAAAAGAACTTCTTCTTCTCTTGATTTGACAACTCCTCGGGAAGAAAACCTGCACTGAGATAGTTAGCAATATCGGCATACCAAGGTCCTTCCTCAATCTGCATCAAAAACTCATCAGGAAAATCATCATTAATCTCATGCTCTTGCAACTCCTCACGGTGAGGGTTTTCGAGCCTACTTAAATAGTCGGCTGCCACATTTTCAGCCCCCTTTTTGTCCTTTATCTCGATGTCGAATTCTTGCAAAAGCAAGACCCAACGGATGAGACGGGGCTTGGCATCTTGTTTGGAAAACAAGTACCTCAGGGCAGAATGATCCGTATAAACAATGGTCTTATTAAGGACCAAGTAGGGACGAAACTTATCAAAAGCATACACAACAGCCAACAATTCTTTTTCAGTCACCGTGTAATTTAGTTGGGCTGGATTCAAGGTCTTGCTAGCATAGAAAATAGGGCGGAAATGTTTATCCTCCCTTTGGCCTAAAACGGCCCCTAAGGCAAAATCGCTAGCATCACACATCAACTCAAATGGTAATGACCAATTAGGTGGAATCATAATAGGTGCATTGGTCAAATTTCCTTTAAGCAAGTTGAATGCATCAAGACACTCTTTATCAAACACAAATGGGGCATCCTTCTCTAACAGTTTGGTCATTGGCCGGGCAATTTTGGAGAAATCTTTAATAAACCTTCGGTAAAAACCGGCATGACCCAAAAAACTCCTAATAGACTTAACATTGGTGGGTGGAGGTAATTTAGATATCACATCAATTTTAGCTTTATCAACCTCTAAACCCGCCTTAGAAACTTTGTGTCCCAAAACAATACCCTCTTTAACCATAAAGTGACACTTTTCCCAATTTAAAACCAAGTGTGCCCGTTCACACCTTTCCAACATCCTATCAAGACTCTCTAAACAATTCTCAAAAGAACTTCCAAATACCGAAAAATCATCCATGAAAACTTCCATGGAAGTTTCAATCATGTCTTGAAAAATTGCAATCATACAACGTTGAAAAGTACCGGGGTGCGTTACAAAGACCAAATGGCATCCTCCTATAAGCATAAGTGCCATAGGGACAAGTAAACGTGGTCTTCTCTTGGTCTTTAGGGTCAATAGGTATTTGGAAATACCCAGAAAACCCATCTAAAAAGCAAAAATACTCATTTCCGGCGAGCCGTTCGAGCATTTGATCGATAAAGGGCAATGGGAAATGGTCCTTGCGGGTGGCATCATTTAATTTCCGATAATCAATACATACCCTCCACCCCGTGATAGTTCTAGTGGGAATCAATTCATTCTTATCATTTAAAACAACGGTCATCCCACCCTTTTTCGGTACACAATGTACCGGACTTACCCAAGAACTATCCGAAATGGGGAATATGATTCCCGCATCTAACAACTTAATAATTTCCTTTTTAACAACATCCTTCATATTTGGATTTAACCTTCGTTGTCTTTGCACAATTGGTTTAAAATTATCAACAAAATTGATTGTGTGCTTACAAAATTCTGGACTTATACCCGGAATATCAAAAATTTTCCATGCAAAGGCCTTTTTATGAGCCTTTAAGACGGTAATAAGCCTAGATTTTTCATCCTTCATCAAAGAAGATGAAATGACAACGGGAAGAAAAGATGTACCTTCTAAATAAGCATACTCCAAATGATCCGGAAGCGGTTTGAGCTCCAAGTCGGTGGGAGGACTCTCAACCGATGTAAGCACTCGTGTGCTTTGATCAACCTTGATCTCTTCAAATGTTTCATCATCCGGTGAAGTTTCATCTACACTCAAGGCCATGATCTCTTGAAACATATCTTCATCGAGTTCTTGATATTCTTCACTAAGTGATAGCAATGATTCTCCTTCCTCCATACCCAAGATATCCATGAGCTCCTTCTCCAAAGCATCCTCTTCTTCTTCTTCTTCCATAACATCAACCCTGAAACAAGATTCATCACACGAATAAGGATGTTTAAGAGCTTTATCAACATTAAAGACTACTCGGTCATCACCGACACCTAAGGAAATCTCCTTAACCTTAACCCGGATGATAGCATCCGCGGTCATAAGGAAGGGTCGGCCAAGAATTAGAGGCACATTTACATCCGCCTCCATTTCGAGTATAACAAAATCGACCGGAAAAATCATATGACCCACTTTAATCTGTAAATTCTCCGCTATCCCCATGGGATATTGGAAAGATCGGCCCGCTAGTCGAATACTCATACGAGTAGGGGTCAATTCTCCTAAAGACAACTTTTTATAAACCGAATAAGGCATCAAATTAATGCTAGCCCCTAGATCGGCTAATGCCTTATACAACAAAACACCAAAAGAACAAGAGATAAGAAAACTTCCCTGGATCTTCCAACTTAGGGGGAATCTCGTTCTTGATGATGGCGGAACACTCGGCACTCATGACTGCCGTCTTCGCCTTTTCCAACTTCATTTTATCCGAAATGAGTTCTTTGAGAAACTTCGCATAGTTAGGCATTCCTGCAAGAAGATCAACTAAAGGAAGAGTAATATTAACATTTTGAATCAAGTCAACAAACTTCTTAAAATTCTCCTTGCTCTTCGCTTTCCTCAATCGTTGAGGAAATGGAATATGCGGTTGATACGGCTTAACCTGTGGCTTCTCAGCGGGTGGTTTCTCAACTATCTTGGATGGAACGGCCGGTGTTTTCACGGCTGGGTTCGGCTCCATCTCAATCTCCTCATCAACGGAATCATCAGCTTCTACCTGCACAAGAGGAGTAACATCTTTAGGTAATGGATTAGCCGAATTATAAGTATTACCTGTTCTTGTAGTGATCGCGTTCACTTGCTCATTACGAGCATTCGGAGGATTGTAGTTTCCTTTATCGTTTGTTGGAAGTCTTGGATTCTGTTGAGGCTTAGGATTTTGTTGAGTATTGCTCGGTAATGTCCCGGCTGCCTGTTTGAATTTCCTAGCCTCTCGAGCTTAGCTTCTATATCCTGAAATGTAGCTTGAGTACTCTTAGTACTTTGATCCAGTTTATGGTTCAAACCATCCAAACGAGTAGTCACTGAATCCAATGCTGAATACATCTTTTTAGTTTCTGCAGCTTGGTGCTCGTTTGTTTGTCTCTGAGCACCGATGAAATCCTTAACAATATCTCTCAATTCAGCAGTAGTGCTCTGCTGACTGTTAAACCTGCTGAACCTGTTGCCACCATACCCAGAATTATTAGCATTAAAAGAAGACGAGGGATAAGTAGTACCTGAATTCCGGTTTTGATAACCGGTGTTCTGACCGAAATTTCCCTGCGGTTGATTCTGAATATAATTAACATCTTTAGCTAGCTTGTCCGGGCATTCCTCACTGTAATGCAACTCTCCACAGTGATCACACCCATCTGCCATAACCTTAACATCTCTCTCAAGATTCTTGAACCTGTTATCTTGGTTGTCAAACCTCTCATTCATTTGCTTTGAGAGAGCTTTGACTTCAGCAACTAGTCTTGAGTCTTCACCATCTTCAATCCGAGCAACTGTTTTTCCTCCAGATTTTCTATCCCGAATTTCTTCACGAACAAAGAACTCCTTAGCCATGTCATCGAGGATCTTGTAACCTTCACTTGGAGTTACATTGTTCAAACTACCCCCGAATGCACCTGCAAGTTCCCTTCTCGTTTTCCTAAGCAACCCATCATAGAAAATCTCAACAACTGCTTCAGTATTCATATTATGCCCTGGACAACTTCTAAGCATTTCCTTGTACCGTTTCCAAGCATCAACTACATCTTCTCCCGAATCTTGAGTGAACGCCCTTATCTTATTCTCCAATTGTCTTTGAGTTCTTATAGAATAAAACTCATCAATGAAACCTTCTCGAAGTTCAGCCCATGTGGTGTACAAATCATCCGGTTGTTCCTTGAGCCAAGCTTTTGCTTCTCCATAAAGAGTAAGTGGAAAGAGCTCAAGTTTCACTATGTCATTCTGTCCTTCGCCATAATTGTAGAACCTACAAATCTTTTCGAACCTTTCCAAATGGCCATAAGGATCACTGTTTGTCACACCATCGAACTTCTCTTCCTCCACACTCTTTAAATGATTTCCCTTAAGACTAAAGTTCACCCCGGTGGTTGGAGCACGAATTGGAGTGCCACGGTTTGCTGGTACTTCCCTTCTTCTTTGTCCGTAAGGACGGTTGTTGGGATCAACCGGTTGTCTTGGTTGTACTCCTCGATCACCCATTCCTCTTGGTTGTTGATTGATGTTAACCTTTGGAGTGATAGGACTGTTCGGTTGAGGAGTTTGAATCTCTTCTCCGTCTGAATCCAGATCTTCTCCTGATTTAAAAATCCAAGATGGATCTTTCAAGTTCTTCACCGCCTGATCTTCTGATGTTGACGTTTTAAAGGAAGGATCAAAGTCCTGTTGGACTTGGTCTGAATTTCCAGAATCAATCTTGTTGGATGTAGAGGTATCCGTGTTGTAGCGTTGAATTAAGAGACGTCTGACCTTCCCCGGGTTTGACAAAGGACTAACCAAAGGTCTGCCAGAAGCTCTTGTGTTCATCAACTACAAAGACCCTGCACAAGTACCACAAGACAAAACGTCAAACGTACCTGGAACAAAACAAAACAAAATTAAAAACACAAAACAAAAATAAAATCTATCTAATAAAAAACAAAGAACTTCCCCACAATTGAATGCAAGGAAGGATCGAATCACAATACAAACAATTACTTAATTTAAATCCCCGGCAGCGGCGCCAAAAACTTGATGTGTAATTTCGAGTCTTAAATTTATAACACGAACTACCTAGTTACTGTCTACTACACACTTGCGGGCAGTGTACCCGTTCGTATGCAATATAGTTACTTGGTAAGTACGAGGTCGAACACAAGGACTTTAATAAGCAATTGTTAAATGATACAGAAAATAAAGGGGGGTTTTATGGCCGAATTGCCACGTTGCAAAAGTTAGTTAAAATTGTTAGTAATCCCGTAGGATTAATCGCAGGATAATTTTGTTGTTAAAAAAACAAGAATTTAAAAGATCATCTACCTCGACTCCATGACACATTTCATCTTGGTTGCATTTAGGTTAAAGCCAATTCAAATATGTTGATTCCGATAACTAAGTTATGATAAGGAACTCACTAGTAGGCCTCCTAGCTAATTACCCTACCCGAACTCATTAACCAATTAATTCAATCCTAAAGATCCGGCTATCACCTTCCCTATTAAGATTTCTCTATCCGATTAATTTGTTTTGTTATGATTAAACAATTTCACCTATCGATTCTACCAAACCGTTAACACATTGAATTCTTTTACCTATTGTGGTTTATCAACTCGCTACCACGAATTAACACCTATTGATTCTACCAAATCAACTAGAACAATGCACTCCTGGAATTAACTACCATTAAAACCATTTATACATTATCAACAAACAATAGAATAAATCATAAGAATTCAATACATTAAGATCTTGATAAAACGTTTAATAATCAACTTGAATTCAAAATAATATGCAACCAATATTCATTGTGTCATTTCATCGGAGTAGATGATGATGTTTAGCCTAACATAATCATAAATAAATCACAAATAGCAAAAGAAAGAATAAACATCTTGTACCAATTGTGAAAGACAATGAAAGCTAAAGAAATCGATATTGAATGCCTTGAAACTCTCGAGCAACCCTTATGATCTTCAAAGGTAAAAGCTGCTGAAATTGCCTCAAAGAGCCCTAAAATCGACTGAAATATTGTGTGTGTGTTATATTCTTGCATATATTGCTTGATTCGTGTTCTAATCAGGTATCAATGTATCATTGGCAACTCTCTACTTAACTGGTCATGTTTGATAATTTCCTGAATGTGAATGAATAACGTAGCTGTTGATGGGTTTTAGTGAGAAAATGTGTATGCTACACTTTACTAGTAAAAAATTGACAAAGTGTTTAACTTCCCGTTGTTGCAGATTTCTTGGACTATCATCAAGGACACTCTCTTTTACTTTATTGTTCCCGTGTTTTTTTTGTTTATTTGTTGTAACTTACTACTAGTGCGTTTGACATATTCATGGCTAGAAACTATTTGTGGTAATTAAATGTTCTAAGATTTTGTGACTATGGTACAAGAATGTGTTTTTAGGTTACTTGTTATCAATCTTTATGTCTAGTTGAAGTGTTGAAATGCATGCTCATAGTATTGACATGTCCAATTACCTTGATAATTGCTTTTTTGGTGTTCTTTGAAGTACCTGATCACATTGCTTTTGGTCATCCTCTTATGGTATTTTTTTTGTTTTTGTTTTTTTTTTATGCTACAAATTAGTGTGGTGTCCTTAAGTGCTCATCCAATACATTATGTTTTGATATGCTTTTTCAAATATATGTTTGTTGACTCTATCGACCATCAATATCAGAATTGAATTCGACTCTAACTTGTAGAGTGGATAATCATGTGGTCATTGAGTATTTTAAGATTTGAGACTTGATGAAATTAACTTTTCTTGCTATAGATAATAAGATTAAGTGAACTATATATATTTCAAGTTAAAAAAAAAAGAAGAAAGGTTGGCAAGTTTCTCCAATTTTTTAGTCTCTTTTTCCTTTTCCTGAATTTTAGAATCCCTTTTTTGTATGCTGATGACAACTTTGAACGTGTTGTTGTGCTCTATCAACTAATTTGAAGCTACTTTAAAGAATACATGTCAATGTTGCTGGCTAAAATGTTTGTTTGATATCTAATTGTGATAAAACCGATGTTTCAGTTGTTTCTTTATTTTTTGGGTCTGTTATGCATCTTTAAATGGATTGGTTGGTTCAAAGTGTTTTTAGTTATACTTTAGGCACTTCGCTTCCTTTGATGGCTTAGAATGTGTTTTTACCTATAAATTGTGATAGGTAGGGATGTCAATGGGTTCGGGTTTGGGTTGGCGGGTTCGGGTTGGCGGGTTGAAAAACTCCGACTAAAAGTTTCAGGTCAGAAATTTCAACCCTGACCCACAACCCGCCAACCCATGACCCAACCCATGTGACCTGATAAGCAAATATATATAAATATAAAATGGAATAAGTCAACCAATATAAAGTTTTATCATTGATGGTGTAAGCTGAAAACGAAGGGTATAAAAAAGAAAGAAATACGAGGGTATTGGTGTAAGCTGATGGTGTAAGCTGATGGTGTAAGCTGATGGTGTAAGCTGATGGTGTAAGCTGATGGTGTAAGCTGATGGTGTAAGCTGATGGTGTAAGCTGATGGTGTAAGCTGATGGTGTAAGCTGATGGTGTAAGCTGATGGTGTAAGCTGATGGTGTAAGCTGATGGTGTAAGCTGATGGTGTAAGCTGATGGTGTAAGCTGATGGTGTAAGCTGATGGTGTAAGCTGATGGTGTAAGCTGATGGTGTAAGCTGATGGTGTAAGCTGATGGTGTAAGCTGATGGTGTAAGCTGATGGTGTAAGCTGATGGTGTAAGCTGATGGTGTAAGCTGATGGTGTAAGCTGATGGTGTAAGCTGATGGTGTAAGCTGATGGTGTAAGCTGATGGTGTAAGCTGATGGTGTAAGCTGATGGTGTAAGCTGATGGTGTAAGCTGATGGTGTAAGCTGATGGTGTAAGCTGATGGTGTAAGCTGATGGTGTAAGCTGATGGTGTAAGCTGATGGTGTAAGCTGATGGTGTAAGCTGATGGTGTAAGCTGATGGTGTAAGCTGATGGTGTAAGCTGATGGTGTAAGCTGATGGTGTAAGCTGATGGTGTAAGCTGATGGTGTAAGCTGATGGTGTAAGCTGATGGTGTAAGCTGATGGTGTAAGCTGATGGTGTAAGCTGATGGTGTAAGCTGATGGTGTAAGCTGATGGTGTAAGCTGATGGTGTAAGCTGATGGTGTAAGCTGATGGTGTAAGCTGATGGTGTAAGCTGATGGTGTAAGCTGATGGTGTAAGCTGATGGTGTAAGCTGATGGTGTAAGCTGATGGTGTAAGCTGATGGTGTAAGCTGATGGTGTAAGCTGATGGTGTAAGCTGATGGTGTAAGCTGATGGTGTAAGCTGATGGTGTAAGCTGATGGTGTAAGCTGATGGTGTAAGCTGATGGTGTAAGCTGATGGTGTAAGCTGATGGTGTAAGCTGATGGTGTAAGCTGATGGTGTAAGCTGATGGTGTAAGCTGATGGTGTAAGCTGATGGTGTAAGCTGATGGTGTAAGCTGATGGTGTAAGCTGATGGTGTAAGCTGATGGTGTAAGCTGATGGTGTAAGCTGATGGTGTAAGCTGATGGTGTAAGCTGATGGTGTAAGCTGATGGTGTAAGCTGATGGTGTAAGCTGATGGTGTAAGCTGATGGTGTAAGCTGATGGTGTAAGCTGATGGTGTAAGCTGATGGTGTAAGCTGATGGTGTAAGCTGATGGTGTAAGCTGATGGTGTAAGCTGATGGTGTAAGCTGATGGTGTAAGCTGATGGTGTAAGCTGATGGTGTAAGCTGATGGTGTAAGCTGATGGTGTAAGCTGATGGTGTAAGCTGATGGTGTAAGCTGATGGTGTAAGCTGATGGTGTAAGCTGATGGTGTAAGCTGATGGTGTAAGCTGATGGTGTAAGCTGATGGTGTAAGCTGATGGTGTAAGCTGATGGTGTAAGCTGATGGTGTAAGCTGATGGTGTAAGCTGATGGTGTAAGCTGATGGTGTAAGCTGATGGTGTAAGCTGATGGTGTAAGCTGATGGTGTAAGCTGATGGTGTAAGCTGATGGTGTAAGCTGATGGTGTAAGCTGATGGTGTAAGCTGATGGTGTAAGCTGATGGTGTAAGCTGATGGTGTAAGCTGATGGTGTAAGCTGATGGTGTAAGCTGATGGTGTAAGCTGATGGTGTAAGCTGATGGTGTAATGAAATGTATTTTTTTGAAGACTATTTGTACTTATAGTTAGTGGTGACTAACTTGTTGCTTTGTGTCTATTAGTTGGCATCGTTTCTCTTCATAAATGGTCATCTTATTTAGTCATCCATCAATCTTAGTGTTCTTTGTCTAATGGAGGTTGCAATTTTTTGTTAGCCTGATGTATTGTTCAGCATACCTTGAGGAAAGGATTTCTTGCTTCTTGATTAAGTGTTTTTTGATGTTTGCTGTTTTTATATGGTTGACCGTAGGGATGAGCTTTTAGCCCGAAAACCCGAAACCCGTTTCTGACCCGCCCGTAACTGACCCGCCCGGAGACCTAACGGGCCGGTTCACGGGTCTGCAATTCAATGCCTTTTCAAGTTTGGGTCGGGCCGGGTCAAAACCCGAAAATTCCCATATACATGTAGCCATTCAAGCTCTCCTTCAGTGTGAACAACACAGAACAATGTAGCCATTCAAGCTCTCCTTCAGTCGGTTTGTGTGCATCTAACACAGCCGAGTCTCACCCATATACATAATATTATTCTAGTAGCTGATTAGTATTAAATCTCTTTGTTTAAGCCTTGTTACTCTTGATGTTTTTGTATTGCTGAACCTATCATTGTAATAATATAATCTGGGTATTGTGTTTCATGTTGGCTGCCTCGTTGGTTACATTATCCATTTCTTGTGAATCTGTATTTTTTCTTCACTATTAAACAAATATATTCTGATCGAACAGTATCTGCTACATTTGCAGGAGAATGACAATTACTTTGCTTTATTTGTAGCTATATATAAGTCGATTTCGTCGGATTTGCTTGTTTATGACTTTCATAAGGCAATACTTTTTTATCCCCATTACACAGTGTTTTGAGTGAATTTTGTAAAATGTAGGGTAACCCAATCTTTTTATCTACTTACTTGAATCTGTAAGACTGAGTATCATATGTTTTCCTTACTTTCATAAGGCGCGCTTAGTGCTGATGGTAAGTGCCGGATGATCATCATTTTCATACAAGTTATTGTTATCTAATCAGACCTTGGAGCACTATTATGCCTCTGCATTTTCTTTCTTTACAGATACCAAGACTCACAGGTTGTATTTCAACCTTACCCAGATATAAATTCTTACTTCTATTTAGCTGTTGATTATTCTGCGGATACATACCCTTTGAATTTTATTTTCTAGCGTATATTCTATCAGCATCGACTCCATCTCGGTACAAGTTTTATTATATTTTACTTATGTACTATTTTAGACCCGTGTCCAACACTGGACACGAGACTTACGATATTATCAATATTAGATCTTTATACGTGTAAGTCATAAAAACTTATAATTTTGAAGGTATACGGTTCCAAGTGTTATACTTTGTAAGTTGTAGTACAATAATCATAGGTTCGTCACTGTCATTATTAGCTGAGACATATTGATGGAATTGTTTGTCGTAGTCATTCTACAAGGCACATGCTACAATAATTCCTCTATTATAGAATTTTTTGAAACCAGTTTTACTCATAATGTGATATTATTATGAATGATAATTAAGAATTAAAATATAAACATACTTGTGATCATGTACTTGACATTCAAGTATATGCCTTTGATCATGATGCGGGCCCATAACACGAATATTTATTTTTCAATAACCTATACTACGGTAATTAGATAACAATTAGGATTGTTTTCATATTTTTTGATAACAATTAGGACTCTTGATTTTAGTGACAATTGTAACTTTAAACATTAATACGCAAAACTAATATAATAAGGGAGGAAATATGTATCTCAAGTTGATGGCTAAAAATAAATATAAATTAAGTATTCAGGGCTAAAAAGTGTAAATTATTGATGGAAAACAAAAAAAAAAATTAAAAAAAAAAAAAAAAAAAAAAAAAAAAAAAAAAAAAAAAAAAAAAAAAAAAAAAAAAAAAAAAAAAAAAAAAAAAAAAAAAAAAAAAAAAAAAAAAAAAAAAAAAAAAAAAAAAAAAAAAAAAAAAAAAAAAAAAAAAAAAAAAAAAAAAAAAAAAAAAAAAAAAAAAAAAAAAAAAAAAAAAAAAAAAAAAAAAAAAAAAAAAAAAAAAAAAAAAAAAAAAAAAAAAAAAAAAAAAAAAAAAAAAAAAAAAAAAAAAAAAAAAAAAAAAAAAAAAAAAAAAAAAAAAAAAAAAAAAAAAAAAAAAAAAAAAAAAAAAAAAAAAAAAAAACAAAAAAAAAAAAAAAAAAAAAAAAAAAAAAAAAAAAAAACATATGCATCGGCCAAAACTAGCCGATCTTGCTTGCCAAAACTTGCCGATTGTGCTTGCCGAAACTTGCCGATTCACGTGCTATAGCTTTGCCGATTTGCCGAATTTGCCGATGGTTTTTGCCGATTGATTTAGCCGACTACACCCTTGCCCCTTAGTTACCCTTGCCCCTTAGTTACCTGAAGGTAAGCAACTGATCTTTAGATAGAACTCCTTTTATAGTTAACTTGGTTATCAGTCGTTAATGCAACTTGGATTAGATATGCAGATGACACAACTATGTTTATATTTTAATTCTTAATTATCATTCATAATAATATCACATTATGAGTAAAACTGGTTTCAAAAAATTCTATAATAGAGGAATTATTGTAGCATGTGTCTTGTAGAATGACTACGACAAACTCAAGTTTTGGTAAAAAAAAGAGCCAATAGCTACGTGACACGTGTACTGCTAGTTTTTTGCCAAATCTAGCCAAATCTTGCCAAACTACATGCTATAGTGCTAGTTTTTTGCCAATTTGCCAATTGGATAAAATTTACAAAATAACCCTTAAACTTTTATTAAACTTTAAAAACACAATACAACTAAATACTTAAAACACACAAATACTTAAAAATACAACTAAATAAAACATAAAACTAAACATCAATATCTAGATCTCCCACGTGCTCCGTAATATCACGACGTAACATGTAATGCGTCTCTTCGTTACGTAAGTGATGGAGAAAATTAGGGTCGGTAACACGAAGATCGTTAGGAGGATCCCTGATGTACACCGGTGATATTGCGTTGCCGTCGTCCTTGAGTATCATGTTATGTAAAATAACACACGCATACATCGCGTTAGTGATCTTTTCTTTGTCCCTCATCCGTGCCGGTCGATCGATGATAGCCCACTTGTTCTTCAGAAGCCCGAATGCTCGCTCAACGTCTTTTCTCGCGGACTCTTGGAGTTTCTTCATTATCTTCTCCTTTCTCGCGACCGGGTATGCATACGCCTTCACAAAACAAGACCAAGGTTTGTTGTTTGTTGTTTGAGATGGTAAATATGTGATAATATGTGTATGTATATATAGAAGTTTGAAAAAGAAAAAAAAAACAAACAGCGCTCCAACGTTCATTTCACAAAAAACAAAAAAAAAACGGTCACTTCATACGCACCCAACGTTCATATGCATCGGCCAAAACTAGCCGATCTTGCTTGCCAAAACTTGCCGATTGTGCTTGCCGAAACTTGCCGATTCACGTGCTATAGCTTTGCCGATTTGCCGAATTTGCCGATGGTTTTTGCCGATTGATTTAGCCGACTACACCCTTGCCCCTTAGTTACCCTTGCCCCTTAGTTACCTGAAGGTAAGCAACTGATCTTTAGATAGAACTCCTTTTATAGTTAACTTGGTTATCAGTCGTTAATGCAACTTGGATTAGATATGCAGATGCACATCTTCTTTTAATGATTATTTTATATGAGCTAGGCAGGGTACTCTTGTCTATGTGTACACTTTGAGTTGAGAATTATGTATTTTTTGATGACACTTTGTAATGCTTAGTCAACATGCTCATAAATTTTATTCCATGTATACAAGTTTTTGAAAGTTATTAGATATGTTAATGTAAGAAAACTGAATAATAGAAGTAGATAATAGACATAGAAATAGATAATACCACTAATACTAGAATCATAACTAGAATGCAAGCAATCAGATTGAAGAATAAAGGTTTAATAATACAAGAATCAATACCCAAAAGTGGTATGAGCTAGAATAGGTAAAATACAAAATATATGTATATGTGAAAAGTGAGTGTATGTGAAGATACATTTTGAAGAATTGTGTGTTGTATTTGTATCAGAACATGAATGTGTGAATATAAGGAAAGCGACCTTAGAGCATCAGGTATGATTCAAGGACCCAGAACGTCACCTCAGCGCCACATCAGTTTTTACCATTTAACTTGTTTTCAGCCGTTATGGATGAACGATGCAGAACGCAGAACACCACTTTTTTCATTTTTTTATATTTACTTCTACAAATTAATTTATTATAATCGGACTATTTTTTATTTAATACTATAAAAAAGATTAACAAAAAAGTAAATCAAACATAATACTAGTCTTTATAAAAATATATACTTATTTTGTAAGTTTGATTATATCCAAGGGACTAAACTGAAAACTTTCTTTAATAAAGAACATGGTGTTTTTTTGACTTTACCATAACTTTCTCTTCCACTCTTGCCTCTGCAATAAATATAGATATTAATATTCATCTATATGCCTGCATATATATCTATACGACGACAACAAAATAATTTTGGGAGAGAAAGCAAAACCATTAAGTAATACTCCGTACATATCTAACCAAAGTAAAAGAAAAAGACAAAAAGAAAAGGAAAGCAAATCTGACGTCGATGCCCGGCTTTCAAACGCCGGACCCCGAACCATGGGTCGATGCCGGAAGAGGGTGGTATGGTGGAGGTGTCGGCGCCGAAATTCCAGCAGGGATTCGTGGTCGGCATCAAGCCTCCATACCCTGTGCTCTTAACGGTAATATCCAACATCAACTTTGGTCCCTCATCTTCAGGAAATGTATACTTTAGCCCTTCAACTTTGATATACCAAATAATCACTAACAGACTAACTTGTATACGGCTATCAGATAAACCCAAAGCTAAAATCGAGAAAATAGATATACTTCTCAACAGGTAAGAGTGTGGTTTAAACCAGGAAGGGATGAGTAGTTTTGTTACTAGCACGTTGTAAAGAGAAAACTAAAAGTTGGTCTAATTCAGGGGGCGGAGTTGCTGCTTTAAGAATACGAGACAAAGTACCCGCGCGTTGCGGCGGTGAGATGGTGGGGGTGATAGGTCATAGAGTGTGATAGGTCATAGGAGGTGATAGGTCATAGAGTGTGATAACCAAATGCCTTAGCCGTACGGGCTCCGCCCTCGGATTTAAAATTCGTCGAAAGTATATCGAATGACATCTCTAATGAAAGAACATGAAATTTTAAGAACACCCATATAAATTTTATAATTTATCGATGTACGGTTTTTGAGATAAAAGATTTTAAATGAATTAGAGCAATAAAATGATTTATGGAGAAGAGAGAAGAGTGGTTAAGATTTGAGGGGAAAGAAAAGAATGAGTGATTGAGATTTCTTCTTGACAGAGGTATTTTGGGGTTTTCAATTACTTAAATTTAAAAAATGGAGGGAACAAATGATTTAATATGTAGTAGAGATAAAAATAGAAATAGAGATATGAGTATTTGTAGTTTTATTAAATCATTATCAAAGTTGTTTTAGATGTAGTGGCCAGAGCCGGAGACATTAATATTTTGCATTACGGATATTTATGCATCTTAGTTTTAACTTAATGTAATTTTCGTAGATTGCTAACTTCCTCATGTATGGAGGGTGTGAGAAAAAATTTATAGGCGAATAAGCAAACTTAAATCGTCAGTATGTTATGCGTTGGTCGTGATTATGTGTCTGATGATTCATTTAATATAAGTAGGGGGAGAGAATATGAGGCTGTTAGGCACCTAAGTTGGGTGAAAAACCTCTCACATACCTTTTTTTAAACCATAAAAATCATGGGGGCCAAACATTTATTCAAAATATTAAAATATTGGTATGTGAGGGGTTTTTCACCCAAGTTAGGTGCATAACAGCCCTATACTCACTGTTCCCATATAAGTAACCTGTTCCTAATCAAAATCATACCGTTTATTATTAGGGTAGCATGTGAATAGTAAAAAGTAATTTTTTTTTCTTAAAGCATAAAATAGAACTATTAAAGCAATAGAAAATATGTTTAGTTTAAGACTTTAAGTACTGCGGAGTATAAATTTTTTTTTAGAAGAGATGTAATGCGGAGTGCTTTGTGAGTTTAGGGTTCAAAACTGAGCTCCTCTTATTTATGGAGGACTTTGGCATTTACATTTTACCCTTTTCTGTTTTGTTTTTTGTCTCTTTCTTTGGGATTTTGAAAATGCTATTTTGTCTCATGTGTTTTCCTTCTTTTACATTAAAAAACAAAAAACAATTTGCTAACATTTTTTTATATTTTACCAACAAAAAATTAGTCTAGTGGTAAGGCAAACACTTGGTGACATTAAGGTCTCAGGTTCGATCCCTGCTTGGGGCAAAAAATAATTCCTTTAAGGTACCCGTTACCAATGAAGCCTAGACCCATATGTGAAGTTTAAATACGTGGGTTCGATCCTTCGGGGTGCCCAGATCATGTGGGGATTAGGATGGAGGTATTGTACCGGCATCATATGGCTCATACGGGGTGAGTCGATGGGTATCCAATTGTGGTACTGGGGCTAGGGTCCCCTCCATTACCCTTTAACATTTTTTTATATATTTTTTTGTTTTTGGTTTTCCTTTCATATTTGGCTTTTTTTTTGTTAACATTTTGTTTAACTTTGATTTTATTTTGGTAAACATGTTTATTTCATACTCTTTTTGTATTTACCTTTTTGGGTTTTTGGCATTTTTTTCCTCTTAGAACATATTTGTTTTTTATTAAACACTATTGTACGTGTTTGTGGTATATTGTTTGTGGTATATATGTCTTTAAAGAACAAAACGCAAAAAAAGAAAAAGAAAAAAAAAGATAATTGTGGCCCCGCAAGGCCGCAACGCGAGGTTGTCGAGCTTCCTAGTTTTTGAACATGTCATTTGGGGTGGGTAACAGGTGAAAACGGTTTTGTTCAAAACAGGTATAACTCTCGTGTGGGTCAAAATGGTCAGTTGAGTGAGTAACTGGTCAAGTTGGATTCGAATAATTAACAGGTATATTTTGTATGGGTCAAAAAAGGGCCGGGTTGGGTATAACCACCACCACATATATGCCAAGTACAATTGAGATTCTATAATTAAGCTACTTATAACACTTTAGGTTGTTGTAAACGTTTGATTATGTTAAGATTAATAAACGGAAAATTGATTTTTATTGATTATTGTTTCATAATGATTTACATAAGCATAAGCCTCTTTTTATACAGGTAATGAAAACCTAATTTGAGACCGACCATTCTCTTTTCTTGGGCTTGGGCCCTTACTGGGCCGGATCTTGTTACGGGCTTTCTAACACTCCCCCTCAAGTTGAATATTGGGATTACCGAAATTCAACTTGCTTAAACACTTATGAAACATAGATGTCCCCACAGCTTTGGTTAAAATATCAGCAAGTTGTTCTTCAGACTTAACAAAAGGTAACTTGATGATTCCACTCTCCAACTTTTCTTTTATAAAATGACGATCAACTTCCACATGCTTAGTTCTGTCATGTTGAACTGGATTCTCTGAGATCTGAATAGCAGCTTCATTATCACTCATGATTTTAATGCTTTCTTTGGGAGCAAAACCTATTTCAGACACCAGCTTCTTCAACCACAAAGCTTCTGCTAGTCCTCTAGCTATACCCCTAAACTCAGCTTCAGCACTAGACAAGGAGACAACTTTCTGTTTTTTACTTTTCCATGTAACCAAGTTACCACCTATCAATGAGAAATACCCTGAAGTGGACCTTCGATTACCTTTATCTCCTGCCCAATCTGCATCTGTATATATCTCAATCTTCAAATCACCATTAGCTTTAAATAACACCCCATGACCTGAAGTCCCTTTAAGATACCTGATAATTCGTAGAACCGCATCCATATGATCTTCCTGAGGTTGGTGCATAAATTGACTAACCACTCCAACAGCATATGCTATGTCTGGACGAGTATGAGTCAAATAAATAAGTTTCCCTACCAACCTTTGATATCTATTTTTATCAGTGGCTCTAGCATCTGTCTTTATAAACAATTTCTGATTGATGACCATGGGTGTGTCTGCTGGTTTGCAATCAATCATTCCTGTTTCAGCTAGAAGATCCAATATATACTTCTTCTGACAAATAAAAATTCCATGTTTAGACCTTGAAACTTCTATTCCAAGAAAGTACTTCAAATCTCCCAAATCTTTCATTTCAAATTCTGTAAACAAAGCTGTTTTTAGTTGATCAATCTCCTTTTCATCATTTCCTGTAATAATCATGTCATCAACATAAATTATTAGACATGTTACTAGATTTCCTCTATGACGAAGGAACAATGTGTGATCAGAATTGCTCTGTTGATATCCATATTTCTTCATAGCAAGAGTAAATCTTCCAAACCAAGCTCTAGGTGACTGTTTAAGTCCATATAAGGATTTCTTCAACCTACAAACTTCTCCATGTTCAAAGTTACGAGAAAAACCTGGAGGAGGATCCATATATACTTCCTCCTTTAATTCTCCATGCAAAAAAGCATTCTTCACATCGAACTGATGAAGAGACCACCCCTGATTTGCTGCTATTGAGAAAAGAACCCTTACTGTATCTAGTTTTGCAACTGGAGAGAAAGTTTCTGAATAATCAATGCCATAGGTTTGAGTGTACCCTTTGGCAACAAGTCTTGCTTTATATCTCTCTACATCTCCATTTGGTTTATATTTGATGGTATATATCCACCTGCACCCTACTGGATCCTTTCCTTTTGGAAGAATACACTTCTCCCATGTATCATTCTTTATAAGAGCCTCCATTTCACTATCCATAGCATCCTTCCAATTTTTTAACTTCAAGGCATGCTCTACATCTGACGGGAGTTCTTCTGAATATAGTTTTGCTGCAAATGCTTTTGCTTCTTTGGAGAACAAACTTTCTGCAATATTAGCAAATTTGTCTACCGGATACTTAGTAGACCGAGAACTCTTTTCTGGAGAGTATCGCTTTGCAGGAATTCCTCTGGTAGACCTTGGTGGAAGAACATATCTTTCTGGGGCACTTTCTGGAGCATTTTCAGGAGGGGTTACTTCTTCTATATTTTCTGACTCTCCATTAACATTTTCCTGTACTTCATTGGCTGGAATACTCATATTATTCAAAGTACTCAAAGTATGGCTTGGCTCAGAACTACTTACCTCGGATATCAGGTCTGGATTTGGGTTGTCACTTTGAGAGGAGGACTGTAAATCTTTATCTGGATCTGATCTTCAGGAGGGGTAGTGGACTGAACTTCTGATGAATATTGAAGCCAACTCAGTGTGTCACTTTGTTCCTCCCCCTGACCACTGAGTTCCTGTGAGTAAAAGTACTTGGTCTCCAAAAAATCACAATTCATCGTAGTAAACATACGATGAGTTTTAGGATTATAACATCTATACCCCTTTTGATTAACCCCATATCCCACAAATACACATTTTTCAGCACACGTTTCGAGTTTATTACGATATGATTTTGGAATATGAACAAAAACCGTACATCCAAAAACTCTAGTGGGCAAAGTAAGAACAGATGGAAGTTTATGAAACTCAGATATCGAGAATCTTTGTAGGGAGACGGTTGATCAAGTAAGTAGCAGTAGCTAAAGCTTCGGGCCAAAAACTTTTAGGAACTAAGGACTCAATAATAAGTGCCCTAGTCATTTCTAAAAGAATTCTATTTTTCCTTTCAGCCACACCATTTTGTTCGGGGGTGTGGGGACAAGTGGTTTGATGGATTATCCCTTTGGATTGAAAAAACAGGTTCATTTGTGAATTCACATACTCCCCACCATTATCTGTTCTCATGACTTTGATTGATTTTTGAAATTGAGTTTGGACCATGTTATAGAACACCGTAAATCTATCATAAACTTCATCTTTATTTTTCAAAAAATAAATCCATGTCATTCGGGTGCAATCATCAACAAAAATCACAAAGTACTTGAAATTATGACCTCCATTAACCGGTGCAGGGCCCCACACATCAGAATGTACTAATGAAAAAGGAAATTCAACTCTAGTATTGCGAGGTTTAAAAGATTGCCTATGACTTTTTGCCAAGATGCAAGTTTCACAATCAATCTTTTTATTCAACGGAAAAAGTTTTGGAAACAAAACATGTAAATAACCAATTGACGGATGCCCCAATCTTCTATGCCATAACCATGCTTCTCTTTCACTAGTTCCATGAGAAAGCATGACAGTTCCACTTTTAGTAACTTCATCAACATAATACAGTCCTTCTCTCTCAGTGCCACGCCCAATAATCCGTCCCGTCCTGATATCCTGCAACAAACAGAAGGTTGGATGCATGAGAACTGAGCAATTAAGTTCTTTTGTCACATGACTTATTGACAAAAGTTTGTGTGATAAGTCAGGAACATAAAGACAATTGGACAATTGAATGTCTGTGGAGAATTTAATTGTTCCACCATTTTTTACATCCATTTTCCCTTTATTTGCGGCTTTGATATGAGTTTTCCCAGGTTTTGATGTTTTTATAAAATCCGATAACTCGTAAGTCATCGTATCCGTCGCGCCGCAATCAAAGATCCATGGGCCGTTAGAATCCTCCTGAACATTAAAGGCTTTCCCATTTTTATCCTGTGGGCTTATTTGACCCAAGTCACTTGTATTTGGCCCACACCCATCCAAAACACAATCCTTATTATTATTTATACTATATAATGGAGAAAAGGAATTATGTAAAGGAAATAAAGAGTTAAAGGGTGGGCCGATCGGTTTATCTTCACAAAATTGGTTTCCCTTTTTACCTGTCACCACCGAGAATTCACTTTCACCTCCCCTATTTTCATTTCCGGCCGCCGCTACCCCACCAAAACCACCAGATTTCCGGTTACCACGGTTGGGGTTAGTGTTTGCGGTAGGTGTGATGGTCTTATCCTTCTCGGTTTTTGTGGATCTGGTACTCTTCTTCGGTCCGATCCACCAGTCTGGGTAACCCACAATCTCGAAGCATTGATCCTTTGTGTGTCTTGACATGCCACACTCTTCACATGTAAGATGAGATTTTTCATCTTGGAATCCTTTTTTCTTGCCGTCGATCCTGCGAAAGCTTTTTGTAGCAAACCCGCCGCCGCCGCCGCTGTCGGTATGGTCACCGGCTATCAAGCCGGAGGCAACCCCATGTGTTTTGTTGACTGTTGCTCCCATAATCAACTGGTGAGCGGCTTCTTTTCGAACCGTGGCATATGCAGCTTCGACGGTAGGAAGAGGGTCGATTCGGAGGATCTCACGTTTGATGGGTTCAAACTTCTGATCCAAACCATTAAGAAACTGAAATAGTTTTTGATCGGATCTGATTTTGGCAAACGTCTTGATGTCATCTGGACATTTCATGGGATTGGGATCGATCCGATCGATTTCTCCCCAAATTCCTTGTAAGGCGATCCAGAAATCTTCGAGGGATTTGTCGGCTTGTTTTAGTTCATTGGATCTAACATGAAGATTGAAAGTTTGTAACTTGTCTTTCCCGCTGCTGTAAGTGATTGCTAAGGCATCCCATAGTTCTTTGGCTGTGGAGAACTCGGTGAGATTTCCGGCCAATATGGGTTCAATATTCTGAATAAGCCACGAAAACACGATCAGGTCTTCTTGTTCCCATTTTTCATATTGTTCAGTAGTTGCTTTTGTTGGTGGTTCGTTGGTTAAATGATTTAATAATGATTTGGATTTTCCTCCTATGGCAACTCGAATCATCCGAGTCCATAGAGCGTAATTTTGGTTGTTTAGTTTGAGGTTGATTTGTAGGTTGTCGGATAGTTTTGGATTTTGTGATTGATTGTTACTGTTTTGTAACAGGTTGGCTAATTGTATTGCCAAATCATTGTTGGAGCCGCTGGCCTCTTCTCCGGCCATGGTGGCTTTGGTATTGATTTAGGCGATACAAGTTTGAACGGATTATTGGGTAGATGATGAACCGATTGACGGCTCTGATACCATGTTAAGATTAATAAACGGAAAATTGATTTTTATTGATATGTTTTTTACATAAGCTAAGCCTCTTTTTATACAGGTAATGAAAACCTAATTTGAGACCGACCTATTCTCTTTTCTTGGGCTTGGGCCCTTACTGGGCCTAATCTTGTTACCGGCTTTCTAACAGATTACACCATGGGCAACTTTAAACCCGTCCTATATGTTTTTCCAATTCCTTCAGTTATATTTATTGATGTCCCAAATTTGACCATGAGCAACAAAAAACCCTGAATTGACCTTTTTGCCTGGTTCAATTGTAGGCGGAGGACTCGACCAGAGGTTGGGCATCACAGTTACCAAAATAAAAAGTGCCCCCTCTAGTGTGTTCAACATACTATCACACTCACTCAAATTCTAACAAATTGTATTAAAGATGCTAAGATGAACCAGGCATCAAATTTGTCAGAAAACGGATCCAAGTTATAGCTTAATGCAGCATTTACTTGATTCTTCTCACAATCTGTAGAACTTGGACCTTAATTTCAGTGGTCAAAGTTACACATCCTAAAACGATGCAGTAAAATCTGAAAAACTCCATCCTGGAAAAAACTTGATCTAGTAGGTTACTTTTATTTTCAAGCTGAGAATTTTCTAGTATTGCAAGTGTGCCTTTTAAAGTTGGGTTGTAATGAATATCCAAATATAGAAAGCGTGACTTTTTTTATATAGTCAAAAATTGGGTGTGCCAGGAAGGTTTGGTAACTAGTGTAAATATTTGTATGACAGGTTAGCCGCCTAAAAGTTACCGATCACCGCCCGCACCTAGCGTCTAGATCGTGCATTCATGCTGATGTTAGTATGTGATCACGTAAAATGAACGTATGTCCAGAAATGATTTAAGCCTACGGGGTCACACGTCTCGACACAAATGTAATTATAATTAATTAATATAATTAATGTAATTTATTAATTAATTAGATCACGAAAAACTAACGGCCGTCCGTTAAAAGTTAAATAGTTAACGGTACTTAACTGACGAACTTAACGAAGGAAATGTTTATGTAACCATTAGCCCTCTAGAATATTCTAGGGGGGGCCGGCCATTAAGAGAGAATGGGAAAGGTTTCCATAACTCCTAAACTTGGTCACCAAGTTCAAGTAAAGGCTATATAAAGGCTTATGGAAATGGTTTTCATTAACCACAATTCTAAGGTTACAAACTATACATCTTCTTTCACATCTCCTTTCTTTCTTCTCTTGATTTTCGGCCCCCATAACCGAAAATCACACACCCTTTGGGGTTCTTGGTGGTTTCGACCAAAGCAAGGAAAAAGGAGAAGCCAATCGTTGCTCGTTCGTGATCAAGTGCTAGCACGCATACATTCGAGTGTTGTGTGTGCGATCGTAGAGGGATTTACTTCAAATCCTTTTAAAGTTTCTTCACTTTATCATCTACATTAAGAGGTATTCCTTAATCCTATTTTAAGGTTAATTATTTGATTACATGGTTTGATTTGCTTCCGTTGCGTACTCGTGAATAAAGATATTTAGTTATATATTCCAACAGTGGTATCACGAGCCACCCATGTGATTTTTAATTACCTAAAATCAAAACTTGAAGGGGGGTTAAGGTTTCATATTTTTCGAATTTCTTATGTCTTTATTTTGATTATTTTATTAATTAATTGGTTAATTGTAATAAAATAACGAAATAAACAATAAAATTATTTCTTTTTGATAAAACCAAAAATTCGAAAATCTGGAAATAAAACTAAAATTTTGTTTTGGGAAAACCAAAATTGCAAGTTTTGATTTATTGCATGATTAATGTGTTAATTGCATGCGTTTATGGATTACCTCTATTTTAATTGTTAAAAAGAAGTAATAATCATGAGTTTTTTCATGCAATTGATTCATGATTATTACTTAGTTATAATGATAAAATTACTTGATCACTAGGTCTATTTAGGTGGATAATTAAAATAATTAATTGTTTGACAATGTGATAATTATTTGTTAATGTTGTTGCTTGACACCAGTCCACTAAAACGACCATATCTTTTAATCTGTAAGGAGTTAGAAGTCGTCCTTTGGACAGTAGATACTTGACTCATAGGGCTACAACTTTGTAGTTCTGTGCTAAGTCCAGTTCGGCCATCCTCTATGCCTAAATGGGTCGTGAAGCTGCTGGATTTTTAAGATCAGCACCTTATGTGTTTATGTGATAAATTTGTTATTAAATTTTGGCTTATGTAATCAAGTTTATTTGGTTAATGTGGTCCTTTTCCTCGAGAAAGGGGGGCCAATCTTAGACCATAGTGGCATTACCGAGGATGGATACCTAATTGTTACGTGTTTATATTTAGTAAAAGTTTAGTTTTGCCCTTTAAGAAAATTGTGTGCAAAATTGTTTTTGGAAAATTAAACTTGACTAAATTACATTGAAATAATGATTTTGTTTATAAAATTGGTGCCCTAAAATCAAAAGATACACCGGCTCACCCATTTGAACAAACTCTAAGAGAGGTATAAGTCGGAGTGCGTTAGCCTCCTAAAAGGGCAGGTTTTTAATTGCGTTCATCGCAAACCTTTGCCCTTGCGCTTCTTTGTGCGTTCAAATGGAGCTACCGAGCTCTTTTGCATTTAAAGGCAATACAAATGAGTTTTATAAACATATTATGTTTAGAAGATATGCATGAATCTTCAAACATAACTTTTTGATCACACATCAAATTGATTGACCCAATAAACTTAAGTCATTTGCCATCCAACTTGTAAAGGACACTTGTGGCTGTTGTTTTACTCACTGGTACACAGTGGTGAAATGGCAGTTGCATGGCAAATCCCATTCACTGGTACACAGTGGTGGACAAATTTGCGCGTTCTTGGTTGGACGACTTAAAGCGAGTTAAGCGGTGAGACCTTGACCCGTGGCAAAAGATGGGACAAAACATGACTACAAATCACTTGATGAATCAAGTGTAATTTGTAGGTCCCATTCTTACTAGGAATTGCACATGTAATGCAATTACTGCTCGTCACTTACCTTTTGAGTACAATCATTTCTAGCAGATCAACTGATGAAATGATTGTATGTCAATTGGATCCTAGCCTTAATGAAATTAATTGTTTATTTTATAAACATTGGGTAATTAATTTCTTAAGGATTTATTATCGAAAATACCGATAATTGAACTTGAATCTGTTTTGTAAAAGGCAACAAATCCTTCACAAAACATACACCAATCGGCTTTTAGGTCGATGCTAGAAAGGGAAAACTTTCTAAAACCAATTTCAATGGCTGTTTTGTCAATAGAGAATTGTTCTAAAAGTTGAAAAGAAAACTGGTGTCATTGAAACTCAGATATCGCTATTCCTGATGCGAGTGCCACTACTTTGCAGTTGGAAGCATAAAATACTCAGTACTATAGACATATTGAGGTTGCTTATTTGATGCTAGAAGCATGTCTCCCGAGCTTCAAAAAGCAATTCGGATTGCAAAATCCGTGTGATATGATCAAATAACTCAAGTCTATGTGCGGAAAACAAGTTGGAGTTGAAATTACTTGAGCTAATTGAGTCACTCCATAACTTGAGCACGAGTATGGGAAACTGGTGAATGCTCGTGTACTCAAGATGAAGAGTTACTTTGAGCATTTTGGAAAGGTTAAACTATGCGTATCTTCTACCAATTGTTATTGGCATAAGAGACTTTGAGAAGTTTGTGCACAATTACAATTTGCATAGCATAAGTTGGACTTCATAATCAAGTTGATTGAGTATGAGGAAAACTTTCTAAAACCAATTTCAATGACTGTTTTGTCAATAGAGAATTGTTCTAAAAGTTGAAAAGAAAACTGGTGTCATTGAAACTCAGATATCGCTATTCCTGATGCGAGTGCCACTACTTTGCAGTTGGAAGCATAAAATACTCAGTACTATAGACATATTGAGGTTGCTTATTTGATGCTAGAAGCATGTCTCCCGAGCTTCAAAAAGCAATTCGGATTGCAAAATCCGTGTGATATGATCAAATAACTCAAGTCTATGTGCGGAAAACAAGTTGGAGTTGAAATTACTTGAGCTAATTGAGTCACTCCATAACTTGAGCACGAGTATGGGAAACTGGTGAATGCTCGTGTACTCAAGATGAAGAGTTACTTTGAGCATTTTGGAAAGGTTAAACTATGCGTATCTTCTGCCGATTGTTATTGGCATAAGAGACTTTGAGAAGTTTGTGCACAATTACAATTTGCATAGCATAAGTTGGACTTCATAATCAAGTTGATTGAGTATGAGGAAAACTTTCCTAAGAAATCTGAGATACCCCAAGTTCTTATGATCAAGGGGGGAATGGTTTAGAAAGCAAAACAACCGTAAAGCTAAGGGCAAGAACTTTGGTAAGAGAAAACAAAGTATTTAGTCTCAAAACCTTAAAAGACCCCTTGGAAAAAGGAGCATACGGCTAAAGACCAGTATTGTCATCACTATGCTAAAGTGAGACACTGGAAAAGGAATTGTCCTAAGTATCTAGCTGAGTTGAACAAGAAGAAGAAGCAAGTTGGTTTAACCAGTTCTTCAAGTATCTTCTTAACTGAATTATAAGTGTTGATGAGATTCAAATGATAATTCAATAGCAAAAGAGTCAAGTGAACTTGGACTCTACCTATCTTTGACATTGTCATCTTGTTTAATTTTGTCGAGAAACGCATTAACAGTCTTCAATGTGAAGAGATCTTATAATCAAATGATGAATCATTTGATAAATGCATGTCTTTGGCATTATTGTTAGCAAGAAACGCATTAACAGTCTTCAATGTGAAGAGATCTTACAATCAAATGATAATTCAATAGCAAAAGAGTCAAGTGAACTTGGACTCTACCTATCTTTGACATTGTCATCTTGTTTAATTTTGTCGAGAAACGCATTAACAGTCTTCAATGTGAAGAGATCTTACAATCAAATGATGAATCATTTGATAAATGCGTGTCTTTTGAATTGTCGTTAGCAAGAAAAGCATTGAAAGACTTCAACGTAAAGGGATCTTACAATCAAATGATGAATCATTTGAAAAATGCATGTCTTGTGTTTTCGGCAAGATGACAAGAATACCTTTTTCGCATAAAATCAGAAAAGGCTAAGGAACTACTTTGACTAATACATTCGGATGTATGTAGCCGATTTAGACATGAGTCAAGGAAAGATGCTAGCTACTTTATCATTTTTACGGATGATTTCAGTCGTTATGGTTATGTTTACTTGCTTAAACATAAACATGAAGTGTTTGAAACATTCAAAGAGTTTAAAAATGAAGTAGAAAATCAACTCGGCAAAACCATCAAGATTCTTCGTTCGGATCGAGGTGGTGAATACTTAAGCCAAGAGTTTAAGGATTATCTGAAAGCGTGTGGAATTTTCCAACAGCTTACTCCTCCATACACTCCTCAACATAATGGAGTGTCTGAAAGGAGAAATCGAACCTTGCTAGACATGGTGAGATCTATGATGACCCTTACGACTCTCCCATTTTCGTTTTGGGATTATGCTCTAGAGACTGCTGTACGCATTCTCAATATGGTTCCAACCAAGAAGGTTGACAAGACACCATATGAATTATGGCATGAAATGTTCCTAATCTGTCTTACTTAAGAGTCTGGGGATGTGAGGCACTTGTGAAGCGCGATACGCCTGACAAACTTGAACCCAGAACTACTAAGTACATCTTTGTCGGATACCCTAAGGAAACGATGGGTTACGACTTCTATGATCCCGTCAAAAACACTGTTCGCGTTGCTCGATATGCTGAATTCTTTGAGAAGAAATTAGCTCAAGAGAACAGTGGGAGGGTTGTAGAACTTGATGAGACTCAAGAAGAAGATGTGTCACCTTCTGAAGCTCCCAGCAATCATCAACTTGGGGGGAAAATGTTCAAAGTGATGAACCTCAAGTCGATGATGATGAAGCGATTCCACTTCGTAGGTCCGTAAGGACAAGACGTCCTACTGACAGATTATGTCTGATGGTAGAAGAAAACGTTTTAGGAGATCTCGATGAGCCTCCAAATTTCAAAGTTGCATTATCAGATCCGGAATCTGACAAATGGCTTGAAGCTACGAAGGTGGAAATAAAATCCATGAAAGACAATCAAGTCTGGAGCTTGGTTGATCTTCCACAAAATGCTCAAACTGTTGGGTGTAAGTGGATCTTCAAGAAGAAGATGTGTCACCTTCTGAAGCTCCCAGCAATCATCAACTTGGGGGGAAAATGTTCAAAGTGATGAACCTCAAGTCGATGATGATGAAGCGATTCCACTTCGTAGGTCCGTAAGGACAAGACGTCCTACTGACAGATTATGTCTGATGGTAGAAGAAAACGTTTTAGGAGATCTCGATGAGCCTCCAAATTTCAAAGTTGCATTATCAGATCCGGAATCTGACAAATGGCTTGAAGCTACGAAGGTGGAAATAAAATCCATGAAAGACAATCAAGTCTGGAGCTTGGTTGATCTTCCACAAAATGCTCAAACTGTTGGGTGTAAGTGGATCTTCAAGAAGAAGATGTGTCACCTTCTGAAGCTCCCAGCAATCATCAACTTGGGGGGAAAATGTTCAAAGTGATGAACCTCAAGTCGATGATGATGAAGCGATTCCACTTCGTAGGTCCGTAAGGACAAGACGTCCTACTGACAGATTATGTCTGATGGTAGAAGAAAACGTTTTAGGAGATCTCGATGAGCCTCCAAATTTCAAAGTTGCATTATCAGATCCGGAATCTGACAAATGGCTTGAAGCTACGAAGGTGGAAATAAAATCCATGAAAGACAATCAAGTCTGGAGCTTGGTTGATCTTCCACAAAATGCTCAAACTGTTGGGTGTAAGTGGATCTTCAAGAAGAAGACGGACATGGATGGAAATTTACACACCTATAAAGCTCGTCTCGTGGCGAAAGGTTATACTCAACGTTTCGGTGTTGACTATGATGAGACCTTTTCTCCAGTTGCGGACATTAGAGCTATTAGGATTCTCTTAGCCATAGTTGCGTACTATGACTTTGAGATATGGCAAATGGATGTTAAGACTGCCTTCTTAAATGGTTACTTGGATGAAGAAGTCTATATGATCAACCTGAAGGTTTTATTGATCCAAAACATCCCAACAAAGTATGCAAGCTTCAAAGGTCTATTTATGGACTAAAGCAAGCATCAAGGAGTTGGAACAAGCGGTTTGATGAAGAAATCAAAAAGTTTGGTTTCGTTCAAAATCCCGATGAGCCATGTGTATATCGCAAAGCTAGTGGGAGTAATGTTACTTTCCTGTCTTGTATGTTGATGACATATTGATCATAGGAAAACACATTCCAATGTTGCAAGATATTAAATCCCATCTTGGAAAGTGTTTTGCCATGAAAGATTTAGGAGAAGCGGCATTTATTCTTGGAATCAAGATTTACCGAGATAGATCAAAGCGGTTAATTGGACTAAGTCAAAGTGCTTATATTGATAAGGTCACTCATGCAAAGGACTTAACTTATCTAGCAAGAACGGTGCTTCTACACCTAATGAGGTGGAGCGTATGCGAAAAAATCCCTTATGCTTCGGCTGTGGGATCTATTATGTATGCGGTTAGATGCACTAGACCTGATATTGCGTTCGCGCAAAATATAGTTAGCCACTATCAGCAAAATCCTGGATAGGATCATTGAATTGCTGTAAAGAACATTCTTAAGTACATGTGTGCTACTAAAGAATTATTCTTGGTGTATGGAAGAAATCCTGATCCAGAATTCAAAGTGAATAGATACTGTGATGTTGGATTTCAGACTGATAAAGATGATTCAAAATATCAGTCGGGATACGTCTTCATTATTTAAATGAAGGCACGGTGGAATGCTATGAGCTAAAAGCAAACCACAGTTGCCATGTCTGCAACAGAGTCTGAGTACATTGCCGCTCAGAAGCCGCAATGGAAGCAGTCTGGATAAGGAAGTTCATTAGCGGGCTTGACGTGATCCCCTCGAGTGACTTACCCAATGATATGTACTGTGATAATACTGGTGCATTAATCATTGCCAACGAACCCGGAGTTCAGAAAGGTGCCAAACATTATGCTAGACGATATCACTATGTTCGTGAGCAAATCGAACTAGGGGAGATCAAATTACTCAAAGTTCACACAGATTTTAACTTAGCTGATCCTTTCACAAAAGCTTTGGCTAGGCCCAAGCTTGAAAGGCATGCCGAGGGCATGGGACTTAAGTTAGCTAGTTATTTCATGTAAATCTGTTGTTTCGGTATTTGGATAAGGGATGTTAAACAATTTATATTTTTCATAATGAAATAAAGTACTTGATATGTTTGATTTCATTTAATATTTATTGTATCATATTTGCATGTTTAATCCTTGAATATTTTATTAAATATTCTAAATTGTCCATTGTCGATTAATTATATGGGAATATAATTAAACTAAGACAAATCTGAGCGATTGGTTATATTTTTGAATATATAATGGCTGGTCCCACCAAACTCACATGGTATCCATATGATGCATATCGGACTACCCCACTAACGAATTTATCACTTTGTGGATTGGCGTCATTAAGTGAAATTCGTAAATGGTTACTTTATTGATCCTTTGACTTGAGATACAAGCAGGTCAGCATGTATGGATTGCACTTACTTGATATAGTTCTAACTCTCCTGAATAAGGGAGTACATAAAGGGCTATTTTCAGAAAGTGTATTGAAGTATGATGACTGACACGTGTAGTCAATACAGGATTTGTTCCTCCAACTGATAGTTGGAGAATGATACCACTGGGCCCCTCATTGGGACTATTTAAGATGTTTACATGGCCATGTCCAAATGAATCCAGATGTGTCTCGATTATATTTGGTAATCTTAAGTAGTGATGAAATGAGAAACAGAATCGTTAAATTATGAAATGACATTGATCCATATTCATGTTTAACACGGTATCTGAACAAAGGGATAATAAATGCCTCAACCATTTAAATATACTTTAAGAAACTATACTTAAATATTTCTGGGAACATTGGCGTGTTGCTAGACGCTAACCAATGTTATTACCTTCATTTGTTACGAGCTCAAGTGGGAGCTGTTAGTATGTGATCACGTAAAATGAACGTATGTCCAGAAATGATTTAAGCCTACGGGGTCACACGTCTCGACACAAATGTAATTATAATTAATTAATATAATTAATGTAATTTATTAATTAATTAGATCACGAAAAACTAACGGCCGTCCGTTAAAAGTTAAATAGTTAACGGTACTTAACTGACGAACTTAACGAAGGAAATGTTTATGTAACCATTAGCCCTCTAGAATATTCTAGGGGGGGCCGGCCATTAAGAGAGAATGGGAAAGGTTTCCATAACTCCTAAACTTGGTCACCAAGTTCAAGTAAAGGCTATATAAAGGCTTATGGAAATGGTTTTCATTAACCACAATTCTAAGGTTACAAACTATACATCTTCTTTCACATCTCCTTTCTTTCTTCTCTTGATTTTCGGCCCCCATAACCGAAAATCACACACCCTTTGGGGTTCTTGGTGGTTTCGACCAAAGCAAGGAAAAAGGAGAAGCCAATCGTTGCTCGTTCGTGATCAAGTGCTAGCACGCATATTGGCGGATCTAGCTTTCCAACTTAGGTAGGTCCTTTTCGACTTGACGACTTAGTTGAGGTGGAAAAAAATTTGAAATGAGTCGGAGCGACTTATCGGGTTACAAATGCAAACATATAAACATGAATTTGATACGGGAGCAGTTTTTTTATTGTAAATAATGCATACGTTAGCACTACCCAGGGTCTCATCCCCAAGAATGTAAAAACCTTACAAAACCCGGCCGATAGACTCAAGAATAAAAATGAGTTCCGAAAAAAATAATTTGTAAACGATTCAAAAGAACAATGATTACATACTTAAAATAAAAAAATACATAATTAAAAACAAATTAGCTGAATAGCTAATTTATGTTGTAACAATATCACTTCCCAAAATCAACTCAAATATTAATGTTTGGATATCGCGTATGTTAGATATGACATATATGAAATAACAAAACTTCAATAGTATAAAGATAAGATTCATAAGATTGTAAAAGGAGTAAACTATATGTGAAACATATATATTTATTTTGAAAAGGTTTAAATAGTTGAAGGGTTAAAGTGTAAGTAATCATAATAAAATAATGATAGTAAATTCATGACCACATAACTGATACAACTCCTTTTCTTCTCCTGTACATCTTCATCTTCTTCTTAAAATGCAGCCGCCGGAAAAGTTTTGATTTATGTTTTTCTTTCTTATAGTTTATTTCCAGTAATATGATGGTCTTTATATACAAGAGTAGGATGTAAGGTAGGTCCTGTCTAAATCTTTACATAGGTCCTTAAAAAAATTACATAGTCTCTAAATTTTTCGAAACTTAGGTAGGTCCTAGGACCTACCTGTTATATGGATCCGCCGTGCTAGCACGCATACATTCAAGTGTTGTGTGTGCGATCGTAGAGGGATTTACTTCAAATCCTTTTAAAGTTTCTTCACTTTATCATCTACATTAAGAGGTATTCCTTAATCCTATTTCAAGGTTAATTATTTGATTACATGGTTTGATTTGCTTCCGTTGCGTACTCGTGAATAAAGATATTTAGTTATATATTCCAACAGTGGTATCACGAGCCACCCATGTGATTTTTAATCCTATAAAATCAAAACAAGATATCATATAACAAGGAATTTCAACGCGAATCATAATATCCAACAACCATCTGGAAACTCGCTGACATTGCTTGTGCGGGACTTTTTGGGATTTCACAGGTCACAACATTTTCAAATATGCAACGGGGAGGAGAATTTCATAAAATAACACTCACTTTCCAAACGAAAATGAGTGTTAAACTTGTCACAAAGTTTTGAATGGAAGGCCTTTCAAAAGTTGTCAATTAACTAAATTTGCAAGCCTGAGTTTTATAAGACTTTTACATATAATATGGACATATGGTGGATGGGCCGACTATACAAAGAACCCGCCTCATCAATGATGTGAATCATATGTTATCGTAATAATTGTTTAAAAATTCAGTAGTATAAATGTACCATCGACTATATATATTGCAAGTATCTTCACCCAAAAGACATTCAAACATCGGAACTTATCGAGTACAAAACTAGTCTTGTTTGACCCCAGAAGTCGAAAGCATGCATGAACTATTACGTTAACAAAGTCGAAAGGTGGACTCCATCATTCTCATTCTTTAGAAAACTTTGTTTTTGTTTCATTCTATCTTAGAATGGATATGGAATTACAAATATAGGGAACCTTGTTTTTATTTCATCCCATTCTAGAATGGAAATGAAATTACAAATATAGCCTTAAACAACTTTCAACTCCTCTATCTATCATCGACCAAAGCTATTTTATAAGAACCAACTTTTAACTCCTCTATCTATTATTGGGTACTTTGGCCATTTTTCTTTTTTATTGATTCCATTCCGTTTAAATTTAACCAAATACGACCAGAAATGGCTTCTCTGAAAGTATTGGCCAGAATTTACTCAATTCCTCACGAACCTGGACATATGTAAGTTACACCTCAGAATGACAACTATATATAATGAATACCCAGAAACTTTTGACACATAAACTTGGTTCCTTTGATGAACATACGTTTGATAATCAAGACCCGAAACATAATCCCAGCTACAAAACTAAAACATAACGAATCAAAGCACATAGCAAAAGGTAATAGAAAAACACTTGAAAGAAAACATCCAAAGGTGATTCAACATATCCTTTTAATCATACCAAGGCTCTCTCTACTTCTTGTCTTCCTTCTCTGCCTCGGCAGCCCTCTTGATTCTTGCACCAGAATGTCGCTTAATTGTCCTCTCAGCACGAAGCTTGGAATAGGCATTGAATGATTTCATCTCATCTGTCACCTTAACAAGTTCAGCAGCTGGCTTCTCCCTAACAATAGGCTGTACTGGACCTTTTACCTGGGTGGCTCTAGCAAGCTCTTCCGGGACAGAGTCTCGTATGACTGCGCCGTAAGTCCCACTAGAAGTGTCATGTTTTGAATTTTCAAAGTCTAACTTTTGCAACTGACCATAAATTGTGGGTTTCAATGGTTGCATATGCACACTCAAAGAGTACAACATTCTTAACTCATTTGCGTGTTTGGAGCAAGATCATAATGTAATAAATGAAAGATAACAAAGAGCAACCCATTTTGCAGCTTATACAAATTAAAAAGTAATAACACGAAGATGTTACCTTCATCTTCCTTGCACGTCTTGGGAAGATAACCAACTTAGCCTTGAATGTCTTAAGCCTCTGGACATTAGCTTGCAGACCTTCCAACGAACGGTTCCTTCTTCGATGGTCAACAGAAATGCCAATGGTTGGGGCAAGCTTCTTTGGAATACCGCAGCATGTTTTAAACATCAAATGTAAGTTTACAAAACAGAACAGTATTTACCGAAAAATTGTATAACAACGTAACAGTGATCCAACAATGACTCCATCTACAGTCTACAAGGACAGGTATGTATATACAGATCATGCTACATGTCTTTCAAATACAAATATATTATGGGCAAATCGTATACCTTCAACTCCTCAAGAGAAAATCCTCGGCCCTCCCTAAGCTTCATGTTGTACTTCAAAGTCTGCCCGTGAACCTGAGGGCGAAGTTTACCAGCAGGCCTTGGGAAATCCTTAACAGCCTTTGCTTGTCTAGCTGAAAAATGACAATAGTAACATAGTTCAAACAACAATTCACAAAAAACATCATCATGTAGTAACTAAAACAAATATTAGTCTCTACTGACCGTTTCTTCTCCTCGTCTTGCGAGCGGGCTGGTTAAACCATGTTTTGACATAGTTTTGCCAGTGTTTCTTGAAGTGACCATTGGGGATAACATTGTTGTGCTTCACCATGATTCCTCTACAAAATACAACACATTTTCCATAAGTATATATGACACTCAAATTTAAAAACTTTATCTTTGATCTCAAACAAATATATCCAAAATACAAATAGATGTTTATCATTATTAAATAAGACCCAAAAACAAAATATAAACAATTTTATAAAAATAAATGATATAAATACATTACATTTTATATTACTCATGGACTAAATTAAAAGAATTAAACTTTTATCTCAAAACAAAATTATACAAAACCAATGTCATGTTCATTAATATTCATGTTAATAAAATGATAAATGATATAAATATACTACAAACAAATTCTTTGTAACCATATAGACAAAAAGAAAAACCCAAACATAAAATTCTCCATCAACCACTAACAAAATTTACAATGGTCATAATATTGTTGGAATTCTTTCATAGCTAAATGTAGTAACTATCCACAATTTAGACAAGTTGTACAGAAAAAAAATATAATAAAAAAATAATAAAACAAAGTTAGCACAGATGAGATCTATGAATGTGTTATCATATAATCAAAACAACCTAATAATTAATGTAATAGATATAAATGTATATATGTATATATCATTTTTATCAGAACAACAAGAACAAACGAATAGTAACCAAATGATAAAAATATAATCACAAAATAATAAAACAAATTTAGCACGGATAATCTATAAATGTGTTATCATTTTATCAAAACAACCTATTAATAATTGTAAATAGATACACATATATATACATACATATGTATATTTTATCGAAACAACAAAAAATATAATCACAAAATAACAAAATAAATTTAGCAACGAATCTATGAATGTGTTATCATTTTATCAAAACAACAACCTATTAATTATTTTATTTTAAATAGATATATGTAGTGTTTCAATGGGCTGTAAGGCCGTACGTACCTGGAAAAAGGGCTGCCGAACTTTGTGTGTGTGTTTGGGGTGGGAGGTGGGTGTTTGTTGAAAGATCGAGTAGGGCTTGTGTAAGGGCTGAGGCCTCTTGTCCATTGATATATAGCCCGGCCCTTATTTCTTAATTATTCAATCTACATCATCTATATTTTTATACTATTTAATAAATAAAACAACTCTATTTAAAAGTTATGAGGAATTATCTAAAATATCATTAATGATTAAATTACACAATATCAGTCATTTATCTTTTAAAATATCTCCATTAACTCTTTACATCAATTATCAACACCACTCGACGCCTCTACCACCAACAGTGCCCCCACCACCACAGTTGCCACCATAACCACCGCCGCATTGCGCGAGATACCGTGCTATAATTATAAAATTAGTCGATTACTCTATCAGTAAATATGTTAACGTCATGCTTCCAGGCTAGTTCCCAGACGATTACGGTTGATTTAAGCCTTATCAATGTTTTTCTTTTCTTTTCGTGTTATGATAAAACAATTTTTACTTTTTACTTTTTAGTAAAAATTGAAAGTGTCATATGATAAACTTTAAATGAATTAACTATAAAAATGACTACAAAGTAGCACCCTTGATCATAATGGATATCTCTAAGCAAAAAAAAAAAAAAAAAAACACCTCAAAGAAAGCAACTATATACCATGATATACCGTATATGGAGCCTCTACCTCCGTATACCGAAGATACAAAGATCCCTTCGTATCAGTAAATAACTTATCTAAATAACGGAGCTCCGCTCCTGTGGCCGAAGCTACAGAGCATTACCTCCGTAACCAGACTAACTTCGGAGCTCCTGGAGTAATTCATCCAGCTCCGCAGAGATTTACCAAAGATCGGATACACCCGAATCCTTTCCATACTAATCTAATCTCCTTATAAAGGAATACATATCAAACTCCCTAATACCTCGGACACGGTTTAGGGTTCTGATCCATATCTTTCCATACTTAGAAGATATCTTAAAGAAAGAGATTTACCCTAACTCTCTTATCTTTCTCCAAGTTTAATCCCTCTATATAAAGAGAGATGCCATACGGCACATTATCCACCATCACAAAACAAACCTAAAGCTCGACTAAAAAAACCTCTCTTCAAGGCGTGAAGTGCCTACTGCCCTTTGACCATAAGGTAATCGTCTACAAATCACCTCCACAATGCTCACACCCCTCGGTTGAATAGTCACAACGTTTTGAATTCATTGGTTTTACAATCCTCTAAGTTATCAAATACTAATTAAATTCAAAATTTTGAGAGAATCGTGAAACATACATGGTGGTCTAACAAAAACATTGCATTTATATATGTTAGATTTGATAGTTTAAATTAATTCTAATGGTTACTATTAGATACATCAAATAATAATAATAATAATAATAATAATAATAATAATAATATAATAATAATAATAATAATAATAATAATAATAATAATAAAATAATAATAATAATAATAATAATAATAATAATAATATAATAATAATAATAGAATTGACTTTTGAGTAATCGAAGTGAGATCGCTGCCCCCAAACTCATGAAGAAACTGGCAGATATATATTTCACTCGTGTTACTCAAACGGTTGAATCCACTTTTTCTCTATCTCCTCGACAGATGGTTATGGAAAACTCAAATGGAGGACTACACTTCAGATTGGCTTAGGGTGGTTCCTATCGCTTAGTGGAGACAGAGACAATCGCTTACGTCCTGCCGACGTGTTATTATACTCGTGGGACAGGGGGCTTGATGTATGTGTTGATCTCACAGGGTCATCTCCCTTGACGCAAACTGGTATGATTGATTTTGTGCCTGGTCGTGTGGTCTCTGAAGCCGCACAACGTAAACGCGTCAAGTATGAGGCTAAGTGTGCTACCATTGGATATTCTTTCCCCTTCCTTTGGAGAACTTGAGAAGGATGCGGCCTTACTGAAACGGATCCGAAAGTTCCCCGTGACTCAAGACATTGGGGCACGTGCTTCTACTCATATTTTTTCATAAAACGTTCAAATTTTTGATGTATACATACAATAGTAAAAGATGACAAGTTACATGACGATGTACCCCTTCGAATCACTATACGAAGGACACCTAATACGAAGCACCCTCACGAAGGGCATAAGCACGAAGGTGCTCAACTCGATCGAATAGCAAAAGGATTAATACAAATCCTTTCCAAAGATAAACACAATCCTTGCCTAGTCCGGAATATTCTAGGATATCCTCCTAAGGAAACTAGATCGGATAAACATGGTAAGTAGAGTTTGATTCAAAGAAGGAATAGGGAAAACCCTAACCTTCTCCTCCAAGGAACCTCCTCCTATAAAAGGAGGAGGATTTATCCACATTCGAATACTTCATTCACACACACAATCATACGATCACGATCGGATAAAACCCTAACTAAAGTCGAACACGGTTCGACAATCAATCATCAACCTTAGTTGGCGTAAAGGAACACCGTTCCTACCTTCGAGGAATCGCCAACAAAACCTAAAACCCTTTAGGGTTCATCATACATTCAACAAAGCCTCTCGACGCGGTTTGGTGCACAATCATTACATACACTGTTTTTCCTCTAAAGCACCATTCACACAATTGAGCACATCGGCACATGTGGAAAATGAATTTTTACATAAAAGGTGGATTACATTTGAGCACATCAGCGGCACATGTTTATTTACGATTACGACTCATTGATGAGTGGGGTTTGACAGCGACATGTATATGTTAATTGGACAAACGGGATAAATAGGAAAGTGACGGACACGTGTAATTACCTTGCAAGACGTTATATAGGCAGCGAAATGATATGACAATCTGGGATAATCTGAAACGTGACTGACATATGTAGTTATATTGAAAGACGTTATAGGTAGCGAAATGAATATGTTAACCGGAAAAACCGGATAACCTTTTAAGCAATTTTTTGTCCATCACTTTTAATCCCTTAACTAATATCTTCACATCATATTATCAAGTAAATAAGTAAATATATACCTCTAAATATCTATGTTTAAATTTGAAATTAACCTATTTCTAAGTTTCTAATACATATATATTCGATATTTATAACTTTTTATATAAAAAAAACCCAATCCGATTTGCCCGATCCGCCGAGTTTTTAAAAAACTCATGACTTCCTCCCTCGCCGATCCGACCCCGAGTCCTAAGTTTGCCAACCTTGGTTGTATGCTCACTAATTGTTGATGAGTACCACTTTGTAAATTATTTTGAATATAGGCCAACCTTGGTTGTATGCTCACTAATTGTTGATGAGTACCACTTTGTAAATTATCGTTATCACTATATATTGCACGTTGTAAATTTTCACCGCTGCATCGCGCGGACATTATGCTCGTTAATCTTGGTGGATACATTATTATATTGTATGATAATATAATGTGAGTCGTCTATTTATAAAATTTTATCATATCTAATTGTCTTACCATGCAACGCATGGGTTTAATCTAGTATAGAATATAAAAAATATAAGAGTACGTTCAATTATAGCTCAGTGGGTGAGCATCAGCTTTACATGCTGGAGGTCTCGAGTTCGAGACATTGGAAAGACATTTTAAAGAATTTTACAAATTAAGTCCTCCAGTGAAGCAGGTTTGAGTCCTGCAGAGGGAGAGTTTTATCCCAATTAAATGTCGTGCCTTCGGCGGTTTAGTTGGGGTTTCTCCTCCTATAGGTATTGAAGGTGAGGGCTCTCTAACACGAACCCGGTTAAGACAACGTAAGCTAGATCCTGTTACAAGCAAATGATTACACCTTCACAAACAACAACAAAAAAAAGGATAAGGAAGGTGTCACTAAAAAGATCCAATGCACCATAGTAACTTATTTAACCAATAAATATTCAAAGAATTCATTACTATAATATTTATATATATACTAAAAAGCAATGTACAATGTACAAGTCTTTTAAGCATGAAAGGTACAAGCTTTTAAAGCACATACTAATCTTAACCAAATTTCTTTTTAACCCCCTAAATTTTAACCAAATTTCGTTTTAACCCCCTAACATTTCTATTTTTTAACTTTTACTCCACAAGCAATGTACAATGTACAAGTCTTTTAAGCATGAAAGGTACAAGCTTTTAAAGCACATACTAATCTTAACCAAATTTCTTTTTAACCCCCTAAATTTTAACCAAATTTCGTTTTAACCCCCTAAAATTTCTATTTTTTAACTTTTACTCCACATTAAAGTTTTCGTTTTCATTTCCGTGACACTAAACTTTCAAATTCTCATGTTTTCATCAACACTTAAAGCTTGCTAAACCTGAGGGAGCAACACATTTCAAGAAACAAGTGTTAGCTAACGAATTAGCTAAGTAAGATAACACAAGATTTATAAAGCATTCGTCCAATTAAAACTTTATAAAAGTAATATTTCATCATTAAGGCACATATCATCACAATTCATATAACATAGCATTAACATCTTTCATATAGGATAGTTCATCCTAAAGTGCCTAATCATCTTTCATATCTTTCACATATCATCTTTACAAATGTGACATAAGTCACGCATATCATATAAGGTGTAAGTTTGTGTGTAGGCGGTCATAAGACCTAACGGGAACCTCACACCCGACTGGATGGATAAGCCTTTCAGCGGTCCATCAGTGTCGTTAAGGAATGGCAAGCCAATCCAGGAGTAGTCCGTATGTTCAAGACATTGGTGGGTAATCACTTCACCCGGAGATACTCAAACCACGTAATTATGTTGCAAGGAGCCACCCAAGCAACTACATCTACGCACTCACCGGGCAAGGCAAGTACGGGTTAAGCTTAACACTTTCACATCATTTACGAGCTCGATTTACATCACATATAGTTTAGGTGTCCACGTTACCTAAACATCATCACATATTCATCTTTTAACTTTTACCCTTAAAGCAATGTACAATGTACAAGTCTTTTAAGCATGAAAGGTACAAGCTTTTAAAGCACATACTAATCTTAACCAAATTTCTTTTTAACCCCCTAAATTTTAACCAAATTTCGTTTTAACCCCCTAAAATTTCTATTTTTTAACTTTTACTCCACATTAAAGTTTTCGTTTTCATTTTCGTAACACTAAACTTTTAGGTTCTCATGTTTTCATCAACACTTAAAGCTTGCTAAACCTGAGGGAGCAACACATTTCAAGAAACAAGTGTTAGCTAACGAATTAGCTAAGTAAGATAACACAAGATTTATAAAGCATTCGTCCAATTAAAACTTTATAAAAGTAATATTTCATCATTAAGGCACATATCATCACAATTCATATAACATAGCATTAACATCTTTCATATAGGATAGTTCATCCTAAAGTGCCTAATCATCTTTCATATCTTTCACATATCATCTTTACAAATGTGACATAAGTCACGCATATCATATAAGGTGTAAGTTTGTGTGTAGGCGGTCATAAGACCTAACGGGAACCTCACACCCGACTGGATGGATAAGCCTTTCAGCGGTCCATCAGTGTCGTTAAGGAATGGCAAGCCAATCCAGGAGTAGTCCGT
Source organism: Erigeron breviscapus (assembly GCA_034093135.1). Lineage (NCBI taxonomy): Eukaryota > Viridiplantae > Streptophyta > Magnoliopsida > Asterales > Asteraceae > Erigeron > Erigeron breviscapus. Next base: position 20,040,982 of record CM067173.1, read on the forward strand.
ATGTTCAAGACATTGGTGGGTAATCACTTCACCCGGAGATACTCAAACCACGTAATTATGTTGCAAGGAGCCACCCAAGCAACTACATCTACGCACTCACCGGGCAAGGCAAGTACGGGTTAAGCTTAACACTTTCACATCATTTACGAGCTCGATTTACATCACATATAGTTTAGGTGTCCACGTTACCTAAACATCATCACATATTCATCTTTTACGTTTGGGCCCTTAAACGTGCACGTGTCATGGCAACTTAATAAGTCTAGTGAACTAGATGAACAAGCCATGTAATCATGCACATTTCACATAACATCAACATATATCACCTTTCAATTCATCTCAAGACATTACATAGCATTTCATAGCATATCATTACGTCTCATTTCATTGCATAACATTTCATAGCATATCATTACATTTCATATCATTGCATAACATTTCATAGCATATCATTACGTCTCATCATTGCATAACATTCATAGCATATCATTACGTCTCATCATTGCATAACATTACATAGCATATCATTACGTCTCATCATTGCATAACATTCATAGCATATCATTACGTCTCATCATTGCATAACATTTCATAGCATATCATTACGTCTCATCATTGCATAACATTCATAGCATATCATTACGTCTCATCATTGCATAACATTACATAGCATATCATTACGTCTCATCATTGCATAACATTCATAGCATATCATTACGTCTCATCATTGCATAACATTTCATAGCATATCATTACGTCTCATCATTGCATAACATTCATAGCATATCATTACGTCTCATCATTGCATAACATTACATAGCATATCATTACGTCTCATCATTGCATAACATTCATAGCATATCATTACGTCTCATCATTGCATAACATTTCATAGCATATCATTACGTCTCATCATTGCATAACATTCATAGCATATCATTACGTCTCATCATTGCATAACATTACATAGCATATCATTACGTCTCATCATTGCATAACATTCATAGCATATCATTACGTCTCATCATTGCATAACATTTCATAGCATATCATTACGTCTCATCATTGCATAACATTCATAGCATATCATTACGTCTCATCATTGCATAACATTACATAGCATATCATTACGTCTCATCATTGCATAACATTCATAGCATATCATTACGTCTCATCATTGCATAACATTTCATAGCATATCATTACGTCTCATCATTGCATAACATTCATAGCATATCATTACGTCTCATCATTGCATAACATTACATAGCATATCATGATTAAGTTTCAAGTCAACCACTTGATTTTACGGAAATCAACCAAAACTCAAAGAGTTCAACAGTTTCAGTATTCCAATAGGAAACTAAACCAAAACTTAAAGAGTTCAGAAGTTTTAATATTCCAATAGGAATCTAAACCAAAACTCAAAAAGTTCAGAAGTTTTAATATTCCATTAGGAAACCAAACCAAAACCCAAAGAGTTCAGAAGTTATAATATTCCAACAAGCTTTGACCAAAAACTAAATCAAGATTACAAGTTCTTGTTAAATATCTATTTTTCAAACATCTTTTTCTTATGGGTTATGCTTCTATTTATACTTAGTTAGGCTAGACTTGGTAGAGCTTGACTAGGTAGAGGCTTGACCAGGTAGAGGCTTGACTTGGTAGAGCTTGACCAGGTAGAGGCTTGACCAGGTAGAGGCTTGACTTGGTAGACCTTGACCATTCCATATACGGTACTATTCACATATACGGTTACTATTCACAAATACGGTACTATTCACAAATACGGTTACTATTCACATATACGGTACTATTCACATATACGGTTACTATTCACATATACGGTTACTATTCACATATACGGTTACTATTCACATATACGGTTACTATTCAATGTTTACGGTACTATTCACATATATTAACGAAAATCATTTTCATTAAATTTGCAAGTCAAATCTAGTCAAATTTCACAAATGTTACACATTAAGTACACATATGCATATAAATCATCTAAAGATTTGACGGAAGCAAATTGTTGACTTAACAACTCAAGTCAGCCGTTAAACGAAAAGTTTAGGATGTTACACTAAACTTTTGGGTTCTCAGGTTTTCATCATACAATTTGCACACAGTTATGGTTTTACTTTTAAAGATTTGGTTTTTGATTATTTTCTTCCGTTTTTATACATATACATAACGTTTTTAATAAATAATAACTTTCATCATGATTACGTCTTACATTCATAGTTATTGTTTGTGTTTTTATACAACTTATTATTCTTTTACAATATTTTTATTGTTATTGCTAGATGGTTAGTTGTCATTTTTAAAGTTTGGGTTCAAATATTTGACATAAATTTGCCAAAATTTTATTGTAAAAACGTACTCCGCGGCAACGCGCGAGGTCAATAACTAGTTTTTTTTAAAAATCACGTAGCATATTCTGTGCCCCCTTTGACCAGCCATCCATCCAATCAATGTATGTATTTATTAATATTTTCTTGAGTTAATTGCATTTTTGGTCCATGTGGTTTGTATGTTTTTGCAGGTTCAGGACCTTTTCAGGTTTCATTGCATTTTTTGTCCCTATTTCGGAAACCTTTTGCAAATTTGGTACAAATTAACGGTGGTTGTTAAATGAAGCCGTTAAGTGCCGTTAGAATTTAAAATGGTGTTTAATTGTAAATTTCTAAAAGTGTAAGAGGTATTGGTGTTAATAATGTTGGACAAAAAGTTTGTCATGCTGTCACTGAGATATACACGTGATTTTTTTGTAAAAATTTATAAAAATTTACGAGCTCCATAAATGAAAGTTTTATAATTTAGCTCGCTAAATGTAAGAAACAATGGCGGCCGGAATGTTCAACAGTTCGCCGGAAAATTCAAAACGCGTCGGGAAAATGAAATTCACGATTTCTCCCTTCTTTCTTCGAGTAAAAACTTGAAACTGATACAATTCGACTCAGAATTCCACCGCGCACAAACCCGGACCAAAACGAACTTCATAAATCGTCGCCGGAAAATATGGCAATTTGTCGGAAAACTTAAATTTGCGATTTCTCCTTTGTTTTTACGAATTAAAACACGAAACCGGTACAAAAATGCTCAGGTTTGCATTCCGCACAAACCCTAGCCTACTATTATGTCAAAACACTTTGCTGGAAAATTCGCCGGAAAAGTAACTGTCAACGAATCTCGATGAATCGGAAAACTTAAAATATGAATATGACCGGAATGGGATCGCGAAAACGGAATCGAAGAGGGAAGTTTGCAGGAAAAAAAATTCTTTTTTTAGATAAAAGAAATGGATATAAAAGCAATAAAAGGAATAAATTGTGTTAACATGACAAACTTTTTGACTAACACTATTGACACAAATATCCCTTACATGCTTTAGAAATTTACAATTAAACACCATTTTTAATTTTAACAGCACTTAACGGCTTCATTTAACAACCACCGTTAATTTGTACCAAATTTACAAAAGGTTTTCAAAATAGGGACCAAAAATGCAATGAAACTTGAAAAGGTCCTGAACCTGCCAAAACATACAAACCACGGGGACCAAAAATGCAATTAACTCCTTTTTTATTACTCTTGATATGTTCCGTCAATATACTTTTCCAACAAAGTTTATAGTAAAATATCAATGTGACCGACACGTGTGATTAGCGAAGTGATATAACCGGAAACTGGTATAATCTGAAACCAGGCACCGGATAAACTTGCAAAGTTCTAGACACGTGTAATTATACAGAAAATATCCGGTGCCAAGGGTTTCCTTTCATACTGTCTTCATAAGCAAACCAGACTCAACAAAGTCACCACAAAAACAACCATCTTAAGAAGTTCTCTAACAATGATGATGAAGAAAGATCAAAATTTCTCCAATCATGGAGGAACGTACTGATTGCCCTCCAGGCTCACCCATGTAAAGGGCGTCTGCACGAGGAACTGCCTCTAAAGGAAGCGATAGAGAGGCAAGAAGTTGCTCTCCAGTTCTATCCAATCCGGATAGCAAGGCTTCAAGAACGAGCAGCGGCAGCCGCAGCAGCCGCAAACGCAGCAGCGCAGGCAGAAGCAGAGCATATAGCTGAAGCGCATGCAGTCGTGGCGGAGGCAGCCGAAGAGCTCGCAAATGGCCATGCTGCGCCTCACGGCGGAGGGTTGGGAGCAGGAAATGTTAACGGTGCCAATGGTAATAATGCTTAAAAGGTAATCCGATTTAATTTTTCATCGATTAATGTAATGCTATTAATAATAATTTATACACGTTGAACAACCGACCGCCGCCGCCGCATAATCATATATTTTAACCAAGATATTCTCTTGTTGTTTTTTATACTGTATAAAACAATCATTTATTGAAAAAAAAAACGTGACTTTTGATTTGAAAAAAGATTATTTCTTTTGGTGTTAAATTATTGGGGATACCATATATTGTTGTTTTCTAAACAATAAACAATCATCATTATAGAAAAAAAAAACGTGATTATTATACTTTGATTTGAAAAATATATTGTGGTTGGGGGAATAAATAATTGGGGTGTTGGTGTTTTAGGGAATAAATAATTGGGGTTTCCTATTATCGATAATTTTAAGCTTTTCTTCATGCTTACATTATTATCTTTTGAATATGTAACCTATTTTGTGTGCAATCTCTGTATTCTTTGTAATTGTTTAGATGGATGGATGGATGATGATGTTTAATTAGATGCGTAAAGTTAGTTATTCATTGTAAACAAGTAGATGTTTTATTCCTTCATAATATGAAACCAATTTTGTGTGCAAAATGATACTGATTGTAAGTGTATTCGTTTTATTACTTCATATTATGAAACCAATTTTGTGTGCCTTTTTTCTGCATTTGTGGATGGTAATTAGTGAAGCTACTTGTTTAGTTGTGATAATATATAAAATTATGCTTTTCTTAACCTTGGTGATTGTAAATCATATGCGATTGCTATAGGAGCATCATGCAAAATTGGAGGTTGATAATGTTTAGTTTTTGTATTAATTGTATAACTTGGGTACCTAATAAGGTTCTACACTCAAAACCATGACCCTCAAGACAGACACACTTACTTGATGACATATTTTGTGTGTGTGGAAGCGGACTTTCGCCAAAAGTACCCAATCAAAGGGGTAGGGTCGTACATTAAAGCACTGAATGAGAAACTTCAAGAATTAACAGCAAGTGTTGGGGAACTTCGAGATGAATTTAATGCGCTTGTAGCTGCAGCCGGCGGCGGAGGAGGAGGGGCGTGAAAGGTAAATTCCAATTTACCTTTTTTTATTACATATATTATATATTATATATATATATATATATATATATATATATATATATATATATATATATATATATATATATATATATATATATATATATATATATATATATATATATATATATATATATATATATATATATATATATATATATATATATATATATATATATATATATATATATATATATATATATATATATATATATATATATATATATATATATATATATATATATATATATATATATATATATATATATATATATATATATATATATATATATATATATATATATATATATATATATATATATATATATATATATATATATATATATATATATATATATATATATATATATATATATATATATATATATATATATATATATATATATATATATATATATATATATATATATATATATATATATATATATATATATATATATATATATATATATATATATATATATATATATATATATATATATATATATATATATATATATATATATATATATATATATATATATATATATATATATATATATATATATATATATATATATATATATATATATATATATATATATATATATATATATATATATATATATATATATATATATATATATATATATATATATATATATATATATATATATATATATATATATATATATATATATATATATATATATATATATATATATATATATATATATATATATATATATATATATATATATATATATATATATATATATATATATATATATATATATATATATATATATATATATATATATATATATATATATATATATATATATATATATATATATATATATATATATATATATATATATATATATATATATATATATATATATATATATATATATATATATATATATATATATATATATATATATATATATATATATATATATATATATATATATATATATATATATATATATATATATATATATATATATATATATATATATATATATATATATATATATATATATATATATATATATATATATATATATATATATATATATATATATATATATATATATATATATATATATATATATATATATATATATATATATATATATATATATATATATATATATATATATATATATATATATATATATATATATATATATATATATATATATATATATATATATATATATATATATATATATATATATATATATATATATATATATATATATATATATATATATATATATATATATATATATATATATATATATATATATATATATATATATATATATATATATATATATATATATATATATATATATATATATATATATATATATATATATATATATATATATATATATATATATATATATATATATATATATATATATATATATATATATATATATATATATATATATATATATATATATATATATATATATATATATATATATATATATATATATATATATATATATATATATATATATATATATATATATATATATATATATATATATATATATATATATATATATATATATATATATATATATATATATATATATATATATATATATATATATATATATATATATATATATATATATATATATATATATATATATATATATATATATATATATATATATATATATATATATATATATATATATATATATATATATAGATGGATGGATGGATGATGATGTTTAATTAGATGCGTAAAGTTAGTTATTCATTGTAAACAAGTAGATGTTTTATTCCTTCATAATATGAAACCAATTTTGTGTGCAAAATGATACTGATTGTAAGTGTATTCGTTTTATTACTTCATATTATGAAACCAATTTTGTGTGCCTTTTTTCTGCATTTGTGGATGGTAATTAGTGAAGCTACTTGTTTAGTTGTGATAATATATAAAATTATGCTTTTCTTAACCTTGGTGATTGTAAATCATATGCGATTGCTATAGGAGCATCATGCAAAATTGGAGGTTGATAATGTTTAGTTTTTGTATTAATTGTATAACTTGTCTCTTCAATAGGAATCATCATCAAACTACTAAAGTGTGCAAGTACTTGAATTTTATGCTGAGTATATTTCGTTGGCTTTGATATATAAATGGCGTTTTCAATGTTCTGTTCATGTATGGTTATTCTGTTACTTTGAATATGTATAATGGATATGGTATGAACTTAATTGATTTTAATGCTTATATATATGTTTTGTTTACTTGCAGGTAGGTTCTTGGTGATACTCATGGATTTGGAGCGGTTGCGGTTATCGGTTGTAGCTGTTTTTATTAAGACTAATAAGTAGTAGTTCTATATGTTTATCTTTAGTTTTATGAGCAGACTCTGTTTTAGTATTTCGATTACAAGAATAACACGTCTAGGTGTGATGTTGTAGCCATGGAGTATGTAACCGTTGGCAAAATCTTGTTAGACTATTACTCGTACTTAGCAATTTCATGTGTGTTTGTTTATCTTTGATTTTATGCGTGTTTGAGAATCCTACATCGTATATTAGCAAATTTTGTAGGTCAGTTGATGCTAATGCATACAACATGCACCATATAAGCACGCATAAGTGGAATTAGCCATAAAGACAGCGTCACAAACTTGGAAAATGCTTCCTGATCCTCTTTAGAAAAAGAAAGTACCAAGTTAACAATAGTTTGAAAAAGTTTTAGAATGATTTTACCTTACTTTTTGATCTTATACGCCTGGGTTTGGATTCTTCTGTAGAAATTACCTTTGTGTGACTTTTCTAATTGGAATGGTATCTTTAGTTAATGGAAGTCCATAATTGTATCTTTGTTAGGAACTGAGGCGTTTATAGCTTATTGCATTTTATAATGAGTTTATAGATGGAGACGGACTTTGGATAGTCAACATTAAGACCTTTAATATTAAGCAGGTTATTGTCTTTCTAGTCATGCCTGCAAGAGTTGGGAAATCATGGCATGATCTTCTTGCTTGACTTTTCTTTTACCTTTACGTTTTAAGCTTATACAGGGGATTTGTATGTATGGACCATTGTTTTTCTATATCACTAAAATCTACTAGTCTTTAAAAGAAATTATAAGATGTTTAGTGGTATATGCAAAGTGTCTACCTAAAATGCTACATATTTCTGGCCCGAATGACCTCGATGGTGGAAACAATTGCAAATTTTGACTGATATATAGATGAATCTTAATTGGATTATGAACGTGCGAAATAAAAGGACAAACAAATTTGTAGTAGAAAGGACCATTTCGATTAAACACTTGATAGAAACATACAATAATCATCATTTTATGGATAGGGTATTATCAACTTTCATGGTCAAGATGAATGTATCACTCTTCCGGTTTAAATAGATAAGCTCATCAGCATACTCTTTGGTGATATGAGGAAAAGTGTGAAAGTTTGGGTCATGATTAATTCCGCATTAGTGTCAGACTCGCTCTGCTGCTTCAGCAAAATTCACAAGTGTTTGCGATATAGTATTAAGCACATATTGCTCCAGTAAGTTGAAAACATTAAGCAGACGAGAAGCAACAATTTCTAGTTTATTCCCAACTTATGCAGCCACAACTTCGGCCTCTGCTCTTCGAAGAACATCAATGATCACAGCAGCTTCCATCACCTCCGACCCATCCACAATAGGCATTAGAATCAAAAGAGGAATCATATGATTACAAAACTCAACTGAATATAATGGAATTACCAAATAATATACAATTCATAATTAACCAAATGAATAATTGTGGAATTTTCTTAAACAGTTGGTGTACAATCGATCAATAAAAGTATAAAATTTCGCTACTCATGAACAACCTCAATGAAAAAACATGGAAAAAATTTACCAAATAATATACAATTCATAATTAACCAAATGAATAATTGTGGAATTTTCTTAAACAGTTGGTGTACAATCGATCAATAAAAGTATAAAATTTCGCTACTCATGAACAACCTCAATGAAAAAACATGGAAAAAATTTACCAAATAAATGAATTCCCAAAACCCACATCTATAATATCCATAGCTTGTAGTATTTGTCTTCTTTGGGATCTCGAGGGCTGGTGATTTGGAAACGGGGAAGGGATAATGTTTAAGTTTTGAGGAGAGAAATTACGAGAGGTTTGTTTGTAATCTGTAGAAAAATACTCGTATAAATTAGGAGAGTTAACCATGGTTAACCAATATTAGATGATGTGGATAGGACAAATCATCTCCCACGTGTGTTAGTAAAAATAAGTTTGTAAAAAGTTAGTCAGTATAGCATTCCTCATTATCTATATCTTAGTAACTAAGAATTTGATGAAAGAGTGATGCGGTAGCATTTGGACTTGGACTCGGTCTTACCCTATACCCGCTTGGAATAATCGGGAATGATACAGAAGATTCTAGAATTATATTTTTATTATTATGACTCTTTATTTTCCAAGCTAATTAATTTAGTTTATTTATGGTTTCGGTTTCATTGTTAAAATTTCTCTTATAAATATGGATCAAAATTATGTTAGTAATTAGTTTTAAGCATGATATGAAAAGTCTTTGTTTTCTCCCTATCCACAAGTGTGTGTGTTAGTGTGTGAAATCCCTGATTATCGGTATTCTTTGAGAATCAACGATAGTTAGAAGAATTGTTCCTAGGTATTCTTAGAATCAACAGGTCCAATTGTTTATCCCTTTTCCTCCCTACATCAAAAAGACACATGGGTTTAACCGTTTAACATATTCACTAATTTCCCTATTGCAACCTAAACACTATATACATCTAAATACATAAATAACATACCATAAACTATATCTCTAAAATTGAATAATATACACGCAAATAAAGTACCAGTGTTCCCTTGTTATACTTTTCTTCTTTTTCCACTATAGGATCACAAATTCACAACAATGTTTGAAAAGTCACCACACCTTTACTTAGATAAAATAAATGAATCTATGACTCACGTTTTTTCTATCTATTAAAGGTAGTAGATTAAGGGTAATACAATATATAACGGCAAGCCCAAAAGAGAGAAAGCAAGTTGGTGCACAAAGAAGGGTAATACACATTCACTTCTTCAATTAATTAAACACACAAGTTGCTGCTTTCAGCATTAAACAAATGGAAATATATAAATATACCATGATTAAACGAGTACCAAGAGAAGAAATGTGATATGTATATATAAACTACGAGAATTCGAAAGAAACAATTATGGGTAGGATTTTGCACAGATTTTGGTTACAACAATAATGCCCTTTTATGGGGTCAGAATACTTTGAATCAAGATGTGATGGTGTTTCATACATGTTTTCTTCTTTTAATCATACTAACTATAACTAATAACTCATCTGCATCAAACAGAAGTTTTTTAAAATTAAGGTTTACGGCTTAGAAACACAATGCCACTCTGGTTTAATGAGATTTTGCACAATCTTTGACCCTCAAAACCTTGTAGAAACATCTATACTAAGTACTAACAACCAAACTATGTGTTTAAGAATATAAAACAGTCAAACGGGTATGAAATAAAGTGTTTCTAGAGACTAAAAGCCCAAGATTAAACATGGGTCAAGTCGGGTCGGGTATGGACTAAAGCAATGTGGTTCTGGGTGCATTACTTTTTCCCCTACCTTTGACACTATCATAAACCCTAACCCAAACACCACTGATACAATAATTACCAACTAAAACATCATATTAAAATTACAATGCATACAACAAGAAAGTGAGAAAAAACTGTTTCTTGTTGCCTAATATAGATACCGGCGACAATAAGGAAAAGGGCACAGCTTTAAGCTCTACTTAACTGAATGCCCCCCGATTAGTTTAAAATTAATTATCATCATTTTGTTTTGGAGATGATGTCTGCCGCATTAACTTTCAAAAATGTCTAAGTTTTTCAACACTTAGTAGAAAAAGAAAGTACCAAGTTAATTAGCCATAAAGACAGCGTCACAAACTTGGAAAATGCTTCCTGATCCTCTTTGAATGAGTAAGATTAATTAGCTAGAGGAACGGAACTTACAGTAGCGTCGAAACTCTTCTGGGGTCACATACCGTGGACCAATTGTACCATCCTCCTTCTTGTCTGGAACCGCAAAATAAAGACCATTCGGCAAATCATCATCAGACTCCTCGTCAAGCTTGCAGAAATCGAGACGGATGTAATTGAAGTTGTCCGTTCTAGGCTGGTCCGCCTGATCGTTCAAAAGATCCCAAAGGGGGTCTGATGCAGGAATAAAAGGTTGATGAAGGATATTATTTTTAAAGTCTCGGAATCTAGCCTCCTCCTCATCCGTTGAAGGGTACTCTTTCTTCCACGTTCGCTTCCATTTTTGGAAAGCATTCATTAAGTCCGCTTCTTGACCAAAAATTGAACCATCCTCCTGCTTGACTACTGGAACCATACTCTCGGTTCTGGGCTGGTCCGCGTCATTGTTCAAAAGATCCCAAAGTGGTGCTTCTGATGCAGGAATAAAAGGTTGACGAAGGACGTTATTTTTAAAGTCTTCGAATCTAACATCAGATGAAGGGTACTCTATGTCCCACTTTCGCATCCATTTACCATGTGCAAACATGATGTCCGTTTCTTGATGATCGTATTTAGACATTGCCACCTACCTCCTATACATATTGAAAAGAAATAAGTAATTTATATAAATAAATAAAAAACAAGATTTGAAACCAAAATAATACGAGTAATAACTAATAATTGGGGATCAAACCCTAAACAAGCAGGATCTTGATAAAACTAACAAGAATCAAAACCCTAATAATTAATCAGTTTTGAAAAATAAGCAGGCAGGTTCTTGATTATTAGGTACGATATCGAAACAAAAACTAATGAGACAGTGCATAAAACAAAGACTATCGATCAGATAAAAAAGAAAAGAAAAAAAAAAAGACTATCGATCAGGGTTTTTCGTCATTCTTTTTGGGCTATATATAGCTTTATTGGGCTTTTAAATCACGGTTTCCTATAAACTTTATTAGGCTTTTTATAAGTTACTGGTAGTCTGGTACTATATAAAATTAAATGGAACATTGAAACGTACATGTAAAATGTATATTTAGGTTTCTAAATCGGCCTTTATAGGATGTAGGAATGGGGTTGAATTCGTTGATCATATCTTTGCCAATTGCAAAGTTGCTGATGATACTAGAAGCCTCATTTCCTCTTGGTTAGGCTATGATATTCCTATATTTGTTGGGTTATATAACAAATTATCAAATCAAATCACAAAGCACGCAGCGGAAGATTAACTATGCAATTAATTAATTAACCAAGGGAAGAAACATGTACCTTTACTTGAAGATAATAAAGCAAGAAACTTAATGAGGATTTGAAGTAAATCCCTCTACGTTTGCACACACGACACACGGATGTACGTATGCTAGTACTTGATCACGAACCGAAAACACTTGGCTTTCTCTTCTTTGTTTGTCGAACAACTAAAACCGAAAATCCATTTTGGGAGAAGCTACGGCCGAATAGAAGAGAGAGGAGGAGAGAATTGAGAGGGTTTTGCTTTTCTTGTAATTGTATATCAAACCCTCAACCTAAACCTTGTATTTATAGGTATAGATAAGTGTTGATTTACTTGCAAAACAAGTTTAAACAAAGCCTAGATCAACCCTAGAGAGGCCCTGTAACAACCCTACTTTTTAAATATTATATATGTGCTAGTTATGTTGCCGTTGATCTCGCAAGCCATAGTTATACTTGAAACTAGTAGATAATGCCCCTAAATTAGCAATCTAAAACTATTGTTCAATTCTAAATGTGAATTATAAAGTACCATTGAACAAAAATTTCATTGATGATTAATCAGGTTATAAATGATAAATTGAGCCTCACAAGTTGAGATATCAATCAAAAATTTTTATAAGTGTCCAACAAATCAATCACCAAACCAACTTAAGTAAATATGACATGAGAATAAAGATTTCTATCTCAAAGTATATTCATGAATTAATATGTGCATAAAAGTGTTTAAATAACAATAAGAATATATATATGCATAAAATAAATACGAGTTTATAATCAAAGGCTCATGTAACAAATCAAAAATACAAAAATATGTACATACACACCTATACATGACATATATACATATATACACATGCTAGAATAAACATTAACTTATACTACAAACTAATACAAATAACCTTACAAAAATACATATTCTTACACCTAACACTTACATACATATTACACAACAAAATTTTATAAAAAAAAAAAGATGTGAAAGACCCCCCATATGCCCTAGAAGGGCCGGCCCCCATCACCCCCTCACATACCCATTTCAAACTTCATACACTTCATTTTCTCCCTTGGAACTCACCACTTTTCTCACAACTCTTCACTCTTCTCACATACTCTCTTATTCTCTCAAGACAAACTCTCTCCTCCCTCCTCTCTTCTTGTTACCTACGGCCAAAAGGAAGGAAGAAAAAGGCAAGCATAAATCAATATAAACACACATTAATAATAAGGGTTTAGGCTAGATTGTTAGGGGTTAATCCAAGGCATATTCAAGGGTTGTTCTAGGCTTAGATTCAAGGTATTATAAGGGTTTGAAGGCCACGAAAATCTGCCCTATTTCATCATCAAAAACCAAGTTCAAGAGGGTATAATCTTCATCCTTTTTACTAGATCTAATCTTGTTTTTGTTTATATTCAAAGGTTTTATCAAAAACTCATACTTTCTTCTTGTTTTCTTTGTTATATACACTTAATGAGGGCAAAGTTGATAGGATCTTTCTTACCATGCTTATGCATGTCGAATCTAAAAAGAAAGATCCAAGGATTCGACAAGTTTAAGACCCAAAAGTGTGGTTATAGATTCGTAGTTTTTAAAGTGACTTTCTTGTTGATAGATCTATAAGTTTTTGTGTATTTTTGAAAGGTATATTCTGAGATTTTTTCATTCAAAGAAGTTTTTATATTGTTGGATGTTAGATCTATAAAAGTTGATAGTAAAAAGTGTTGATTTGAATGCATATATGCTAGATTTAAGAAAGTTGGATCTTTTGTTGGATTATGAGATGGATATGGACTTGTTATAAGTGAAAAATATGTTAATATGAATGTTAATATTCTGGAAAAATTATAAAATAGCAAGGATATAAAGCTTGAATCAAAACATGGTAAAACAAGCTAGAAATCATAAACCGAAAACACGCAAAAATGCATTTTGAGCACACACATGCACCATAATCTTATGACCAAGAAAATATGATAAACCTACTGAAATAAGTTGAAATAAAAGTATAAAACTCAGATCTATTAGTTCATGACAACAATAAGCTCAAAAATCACATTTTCGGGTCAAATAATCACTAACCGAAAGCACCAAATTGCACATAACACACCACCACCACTATCACGATTTTGGACACCAAAATATGATGAACTTTCTGGAAATAATGAAACAAGAATGAAAATCCATTTTGAAGCACTTTAATTGCTTAAGAAATGAGGCTAAAATCACTATTTCGGTAAACGATTTTTAATCATAAAACCCTCAAATAAGCAAGACACAAGAGAGGTTGAATTGATATGATTTTGTATGAATAAAAGTTGCCTAATAGGCCTGAGATTTTTGACCAAAATGTTTAGTGATGATTTCTAAGAATTTCCATGAATTATTGAATTTAATTAGTAATTAAAAGACATAAAAATCCATAAATAAATTATGTAAATCAAGAATGAAGTTAAACCATCTTAACCATTGATAAAAATAACTAAAACCTACTGGAGAAAAATGGTTAAAAGGTAAGAGGCATGTGTTACATAATTTAAAGATAAATAGTTAAGTAAAAATAACTAATTAAATATTATTATTAAAATAAATGGAAAATACACAAATAAAAGTATAAATCATGAAATTATAAATTAAGGAGCATATATATCAGAATATAATTCAAATGAAATTATCCATAATTTATAAAAGCAATTATGACACTTAAAAGTATTTTTAAGGAATTATTTAATTAATAAATCAATAAAATGAATAAATAACTAATTAAATAATATTAAATTAAATATATAATTACAAATCAGAAAATATACATACATATTAACATTATAAGACCACTGATGTTAAATATTATTATTAAGCAAAGTATACAATGGAAACCATATAAACCAAAGCCAAATTACCGAAATTCCAATAAACGTACAAAAACGTATAATGAGGAAACGACTCTTACCACCAAATCTCTTATACCCATACAATGAGAACATCATAATGCACTTAAATTCCATAATCTAATAACAACCAAAGATGGGCAAGTCTACTAGAGCTCACTAGTTCATGTCACGCGAACTTACGTCGTGAATATATACGTTATGGTTTAGGCTTGCTTGAGGCGCAACAAATCTAAACGGAGGAATCACATTTGATCAGCCCCCTCTCACTCTCTAATCAAGTGAGTCATAGCCCCCTTTCAAACTCTTTTATGTGTTTACTTTCGGGGTGAAAAGCATGATTAATTAAAATGACTTTCTCTTATGAAATGATTCTTTGGAATAATGATAATGATATGGGAACTATATTGTATGTTCAACGTGTTGTATGTTATATGATGAGCTTGAGTACTGTCAAACGGTGGTCCCCTGTACACTACTATTAACTCATTTGAGGCCTGTAGTTAGAGGGTTGCGCAACTAGGACTTGTCCCCTCATCCACTATTATAGGTAACGGTGGGATGTTTGGTCTACCTTTGTGGTCACCTTCATCGCCAGTCTGGCCTCGCGGTGCTCTAACTACTATATATTTATGGGCGTCTCCATGGCACGACCCTTGGTTATTATTATTGCACGTGATTGACAGCATGTGCTTATCATTATCTTATCTTTGGGACATATTATCATTATTATTGGGACATAACTGGTCTTAGTAGTGGCTCAAGCATATACTCATCGAATTATGTCATGGTAGTCTTACCATTGACCCAGAGGTATTGTTATTATATTATGGATGTAAATGATTGATTGAACATACGGTTTGGGTATGGACAGTATGATGAATTCTTGGAGATTTTATGACATATTCTTTCTTGAATTGGATTAAATATATATGTGTTGTTAGCATAATCCTATGAACTCACTCAACTCTCGTAGTTGACACTTTTTCTTCATGCTTTTCAGGTCTAGGACAGTAAGGTAGCTTTTGGACCGCCTCATGGATGTTGTGTTTAAATTGCTATGTGTTGGACAAGTAACGCAAACATTTGAACTTTTGATTATGAATTTGGTTATGTAATGGTTATTAAACGTCAACTTGAACATGTAATCTTTTCGATTTGAATGACATTTGAAACTTGATGTTGATGTTTTGTACTTAAATCTTTTTGTACCATGTCGTTCTGTGGCATCTCGTGTTTCCGCTATAGTCGGGGTGTTACACCGGCCCCTAAGGGAAGATTCTAGAGGCTTTATTAAGTGTTTCCTAATTGTATTCAAATTACAATCAACCCTTCCTTCGTTAACACCGTTAGTTATTTTCCGTTAACTATTAACATTCAACAAACGGTCGTTAGTTCAATTCGTGATTCAATTAATTAATAAATTACACTAACATATTAATTAATTATAAATACATTTGTGTCGAGACGTGTGACCCCGTAGGCTTAAATCATTTCTGGACATACGTTCATTTTACGTGATCATATACTAACAGCTCCCACTTGAGCTCGTAACAAATGAAGGTAATAACATTGGTTAGCGTCTAGCAACACGCCAATGCTCCCAGAAATATTTAAGTATAGTTTCTTAAAGTATATTTAAATGGTTGATGCATTTATTATCCCTTTGTTCAGATACCGTGTTAAACATGAATATGGATCAATGTCATTTCATGATTTAACGATTCTGTTTCTCATTCCATAACTAATTAATGATTACCAAATATAATCGAGAACCATCTGGATTTATTTGGGCACGGCCATGCAAACATCTTAATTAGTCCTAATGAGGGCGCCAATGGTATCATACTTCAACTTTTAAGTCGAAGGAACAAATCCTATATTGACTACACGTGTCAGTCATCATACTTCAATACACTTTCTGAAAATAGCCCTTTATGTACTCCCTTATTCAGGAGAGTTAGAACTATATCAAGTAAGTGCAATCCATACATGCTGACCTGCTTGTATCTCAAGTCAAAGGATCATAAAGTAACCATTTACGAATTTTCACTTAATGACGCCGATCCATAAAGTGATAATTCGTTAGTGGGGTAGTCCGATATGCATCAACTATGGATATCATGTGAGTTTGGTGGGACCATCCATTATATATTCCAAGAATACAACCAATCGCTCAGATTTGTCTTAGTTTAACTATACTCCCATATAGTTAATCGACAATGGACAATTTAGAATATTATAAAATATTCAAGGATTAAACATGCAAATATAGGACACAATTAATATTAAATGAAATCAAACATATCAAGTACTTTATTTCATTATGAAAAATATAAATTGTTTAACATCCCTTATCCAAATACCGAAACAACAGATTTACATGAAATAACTAGCTAATTTAAGTCCCATGCCCTCGGCATGCCTTTCAAGCTTGGGCCTAGACAAAGCTTTTGTGAAAGGATCAGCTAAGTTAAAATCTGTGTGAACTTTGAGTAATTTGATCTCTCCTAGTTCGATCTGTTCACGAACATAGTGATATCTTCTAGCATAATGTCTGGCGCCTTTCTGAACTCCGGGTTCGTTGGCAATGATTAATGCACCAGTATTATCACAGTACATATCAGTGGGTAAGTTACTTGAGGGGATCACGTCAAGCCCGCTAATGAACTTCCTTATCCAGACTGCTTCCATTGCGGCTTCTGAGGCAGCAATGTACTCAGACTCTGTTGCAGACATAGCAACTGTTCTTTGCTTATTGCTTTTCCAATCCACAGCACCTCCGTTAAGAACGAAGACGAATCCTGACTGAAACTTCGTGTCATCTTTATCAGTTTGAAATCCAGCATCACAGTATCCGGTCACTTTGAGCTCTAAGTCTGGATTTCCTCCACACACCAAAAACATATCTTTAGTAGCCCGTAGGTACTTCAGAATGCTCTTAACAGCAGTCCAGTGACTTTCACCTGGATTCTGTTGATATTGGCTAACGATGTTTTGCGCGAACGCCACATCGGGTCTAGTGCATCTAACCGCATACATAATAGATCCCACAGCCGAAGCATAAGGAACTCTTTGCATACGCTCCACCTCATTAGGTGTAGTAGCACCCTGTTTGATAGATAAACTAAGTCCTTCTTGCATAGGTGTAAGCCCACGCTTAGAATTCTCCATCTTGAATCGCTTCAAGATCTTATCAATATAAGCACTTTGACTTAGTCCAATTAATCGCTTTGATCTATCTCGGTAGATCTTGATTCCAAGAATAAATGTCGCTTCTCCTAAATCTTTCATGGCAAAACACTTTCCAAGATGGGATTTAACATCTTGCAACATTGGAATGTGTTTTCCTATGATCAAAATGTCATCAACATACAAGACAAGGAAAGTAACATTACTCCCACTAGCTTTGCGATATACACATGGCTCATCGGGATTTTGAACGAAACCAAACTTTTTGATTTCTTCATCAAACCGCTTGTTCCAACTTCTTGATGCTTGCTTTAGTCCATAAATGGACCTTTGAAGCTTGCATACTTTGTTGGGATATTTTGGATCAATAAAACCTTCAGGTTGATCCATATAGACTTCTTCATCCAAGTAACCATTTAAGAAGGCAGTTTTAACATCCATTTGCCATATCTCAAAGTCATAGTACGCAGCTATGGCTAAGAGAATCCTAATAGCCCTAATGTCCGCAACTGGAGAAAAGGTCTCATCATAGTCAACACCGAAACGTTGAGTATAACCTTTCGCCACGAGACGAGCTTTATAGGTGTGTACATTTCCATCCATGTCCGTCTTCTTGAAGATCCACTTACACCCAACAGTTTGAGCATTTGGTGGAAGATCAACCAAGCTCCAGACTTGATTGTCTTTCATGGATTTCATTTCCACCTTCGTAGCTTCAAGCCATTTTTCAGATTCCGGATCTGATAATGCAGCTTTGAAATTCGAAGGCTCATCGAGATCTCCTAAAACGTTTTCTTCTACCATCAGACATAATCTGTCAGTAGGACGTCTTGTCCTTTCGGACCTACGAAGTGGAATCGCTTCATCATCATCGACTTGAGGTTCATCACTTTGAACATTTCCCCCCCCCAAGTTGATGATTGCTAGGAGCTTCAGAAGGTGACACATCTTCCTCTTGAGTCTCATCAAGTTCTACAACCCTCCCACTGTTCTCTTGAGCTAATTTCTTTTCAAAGAATTCAGCATATCGAGCAACACGAACAGTGTTTTTGACGGGATCATAGAAGTCGTAACCCATCGTTTCCTTAGGGTATCCGACAAAGATGCACTTAGTAGTTCTGGGTTCAAGTTTGTCAGGCGTATCGCGCTTCACAAGTGCCTCACATCCCCAGACTCTTAAGTAAGACATATTAGGAACATTTCCATGCCATAATTCATATGGTGTCTTGTCAACCTTCTTGGTTGGAACCATATTGAGAATGCGTATAGCAGTCTCAAGAGCATAATCCAAAAACGAAAATGGGAGAGTCGTAAGGCTCATCATAGATCTCACCATGTCTAGCAAGGTTCGATTTCTCATTTCAGACACTCCATTATGTTGAGGAGTGTATGGAGGAGTAAGTTGTTGGACAATTCCACATGCTTTCAGATAATCCTTAAACTCTTGGCTTAAGTATTCACCACCTCGATCCGAACGAAGAATCTTGATGGTTTTGCCGAGTTGATTTTCTACTTCATTTTTAAATTCTTTGAATGTTTCAAACACTTCATGTTTATGTTTAAGCAAGTAAACATAACCATAACGACTGAAATCATCCATAAAAGTTATGAAGTAGCTAGCTCCTTTTCTTGACACATGTCTAAATGGGCCGCAAACATCGGTATGAATGAGTTCCAAGAAGATCTTTAGCCCTCTCTGGTTTATTCAGAAAAGGTTTTCTTGTCATTTTGCCGGAAACACATGACTCGCATTTATCAAATGATTCATCATTTAATTGTAAGATCCCTTCACGTTGAAGTCTTTCAATGCGATTTTTGCCAATGTGTGCAAGACGACAGTGCCACAGATAAGTAGAGTCCAAGTTAGTCTTGGCTCTTTTGCTAACATTATACATTGAATTATTTGAATCACAACCACGCATATCAATTTCATAAATACCATCACAAGCAATAGCATCAAAATAATGAACATTATTTTTAGAAACTGAAATACCATCATCATTAAAAACATTAATGAATCCGTTGTCTTTCAACAAAGAAACTAAAACTACACCTCTAGTAATAGATGGTGCATAATGACAATTGTCAAAACAATAATTAAACCGGAAGGAAGAACTAAATGATATTCTCCAATAGCTGCAACAGGTGCTGGTAGACCATTGCCCACGAACAGCTGCAAAGCTCCGGGCTTCAGCTTCCTCCTTTTCCTAAGTGCATGTAATTCATTACAGATATGAGTTCCACAGCCAGTGTCATAAACCCATGATTTACGCTTAGTAAAGGAAAATAATTCAATAGTGAAGATACCTGAAGCACTAGCATTGCTAGCTTGCTTCTTCTTCATATTCAACTCGGCAAGATACTTGGGACAGTTCCTCTTCCAGTGCCCGACTTCATTACAATGATGACATGTCTGGTCTTTAGCCGGATGCTCTTTCTTAGCCGGAGGGGTTTTCTTTGGTTTGGGGGGATTAGCAGCTTGCTTACCCTTGCCTTTACCATCAAACTTGCCTTTAGCTTGGTGCGATTTCTTAGCTTTCTGGATCCGACCCCCCTTTATCATAAGGACATTTGGGTCATTGGCCTTCTTTGGAATCGTCTTCTCATATTCAATGAGCATAGCATGAAGTTCATTGACGCTTTTTTTTCATAGAGTGCATGGTATAGTTTTGCACAAAACCCTCATATTCCTTAGTAAGGGATTTGAGAATCATGCCAACTTTTACATCTTTATGATAAGCGTACTCCATCGAATCCAATTTGTCAAAAATGCTCTTCATCTTAAGCACATGACTGCTAACCGATTTACCAGATTCAAGTTTCATGTCATGAAGTTCCACGACTAAGTCGAACAGTTCCACTCCAGCTTGTTTTTCATACAAGGATTTAAGTTCTCTGATCATATCATATGGAGTGTAGAGCTGGAATTATTTCTGAAGCTCGGGAGACATGCTCGCAAGCATCAAACAACAAACTTCATTGAATCTAGTGTACTGAATCCTATATTCAGCTTTTTCAGCTGCTGTTGATTCAGCACTTGGTTCGGTTGGCCATTGCCTTTCAATGACATCCATGCGTTCTTCAACTCTTAGAACAATTCTCAGTTGACGATACCAGTCATTGAAATTTGATCCATTAAGCTTTTCTCTTTCAAACATTTGCCGAAAAGCATTGGTGTTTGTGGAAGGATTCATTGCCATCTACAAAACAGATTAAGTTCAAAAATCAGTATTTTCGATAATTAATCCTTAAGAAATCAATTACCCAATGTTTATAAAATAAACAATTAATTTCATTAAGGCTAGGATCCAATTGACATACAATCATTTCATTAGTTGATCTGCTAGAAATGATTGCACTCAAAAGGTAAGTGACGAGCAGTAATTGCATTACATGTGCAATTCCTAGTAAGAATGGGACCTATAAATTACACTTGATTCATCAAGTGATTTGTAGTCATGTTTTGTCCCATCTTTTGCCACGGGTCAAGGTCTCACCGCTTAACTCGCTTTAAGTCGTCCAACCAAGAACGCGCAAATTTGTCCACCACTGTGTACCAGTGAGTGGGATTTGCCATGCAACTGCCATTTCACCACTGTGTACCAGTGAGTAAAACAACAGCCACAAGTGTCCTTTGCAAGTTGGATGGCAAATGACTTAAGTTTATTGGGTCAATCAATTTGATGTGTGATCAAAAAGTTATGTTTGAAGATTCATGCATATCTTCTAAACATAATATGTTTATAAAACTCATTTTTATTGCCTTTAAATACAAAAGAGCTCGGTAGCTCCATTTGAACGCACAAAGAAGCGCAAGGGCAAAGGTTTGCGATGAACGCAATTAAAAACCCGCCCTTTTAGGAGGCTAACGCACTCCGACTTATACCTCTCTTAGAGTTTGTTCAAATGGGTGAGCCGGTGTATCTTTTGATTTTTAGGGCACCAATTTTATAAACAAAATCTTATTTCGATATTTTTAGTCAAGTTTATTTTTCCAAAAACAATTTTGCACACAATTTTCATAAAATGCAAAATTAAACTTACTAAATTTACAACTTAACAATTAAGGTAATCAACCTAATTTTGGTCACTATGGTATAAGATTGGCTCCTCTTTCATATGGAAAGAGACCACATACATCAAGTTGCCTTGATTGCGTAAGCCAAAATTTTTATAACAAATTATCAAATCAAATCACAAAGCACGCAGCGGAAGATTAACTATGCAATTAATTAATTAACCAAGGGAAGAAACATGTACCTTTACTTGAAGATAATAAAGCAAGAAACTTTATGAGGATTTGAAGTAAATCCCTCTACGTTTGCACACACGACACACGGATGTACGTATGCTAGTACTTGATCACGAACCGAAAACACTTGGCTTTCTCTTCTTTGTTTGTCGAACAACTAAAACCGAAAATCCATTTTGGGAGAAGCTACGGCCGAATAGAAGAGAGAGGAGGAGAGAATTGAGAGGGTTTTGCTTTTCTTGTAATTGTATATCAAACCCTCAACCTAAACCTTGTATTTATAGGTATAGATAAGTGTTGATTTACTTGCAAAACAAGTTTAAACAAAGCCTAGATCAACCCTAGGGAGGCCGGCCCCTAAGGGAAGATTCTAGAGGCTTTATTAAGTGTTTCCTAATTGTATTCAAATTACAATCAACCCTTCCTTCGTTAACACCGTTAGTTATTTTCCGTTAACTATTAACATTCAACAAACGGTCGTTAGTTCAATTCGTGATTCAATTAATTAATAAAATAATCAAAAGAATTACATAAAATTCTAAAAAATATAAAACCCTAACCCCCCTTCAAATTTTGATCTTTTTGGTAATTAATCATCACATAGTAGGCTCGTGATACCACTGTTGGGTTATATAACAAATTATCAAATCAAATCACAAAGCACGCAGCGGAAGATTAACTATGCAATTAATTAATTAACCAAGGGAAGAAACATGTACCTTTACTTGAAGATAATAAAGCAAGAAACTTAATGAGGATTTGAAGTAAATCCCTCTACGTTTGCACACACGACACACGGATGTACGTATGCTAGTACTTGATCACGAACCGAAAACACTTGGCTTTCTCTTCTTTGTTTGTCGAACAACTAAAACCGAAAATCCATTTTGGGAGAAGCTACGGCCGAATAGAAGAGAGAGGAGGAGAGAATTGAGAGGGTTTTGCTTTTCTTGTAATTGTATATCAAACCCTCAACCTAAACCTTGTATTTATAGGTATAGATAAGTGTTGATTTACTTGCAAAACAAGTTTAAACAAAGCCTAGATCAACCCTAGGGAGGCCGGCCCCTAAGGGAAGATTCTAGAGGCTTTATTAAGTGTTTCCTAATTGTATTCAAATTACAATCAACCCTTCCTTCGTTAACACCGTTAGTTATTTTCCGTTAACTATTAACATTCAACAAACGGTCGTTAGTTCAATTCGTGATTCAATTAATTAATAAAATAATCAAAAGAATTACATAAAATTCTAAAAAATATAAAACCCTAACCCCCCTTCAAATTTTGATCTTTTTGGTAATTAATCATCACATAGTAGGCTCGTGATACCACTGTTGGGTTATATAACAAATTATCAAATTTTTTTTCATTATTTTATTACAATTAAACAAATTAATTAATAAAATAATCAAAAGAATTACATAAAATTCTAAAAAATATAAAACCCTAACCCCCCTTCAAATTTTGATCTTTTTGGTAATTAATCATCACATAGTAGGCTCGTGATACCACTGTTGGGTTATATAACAAATTATCAAATCAAATCACAAAGCACGCAGCGGAAGATTAACTATGCAATTAATTAATTAACCAAGGGAAGAAACATGTACCTTTACTTGAAGATAATAAAGCAAGAAACTTTATGAGGATTTGAAGTAAATCCCTCTACGTTTGCACACACGACACACGGATGTACGTATGCTAGTACTTGATCACGAACCGAAAACACTTGGCTTTCTCTTCTTTGTTTGTCGAACAACTAAAACCGAAAATCCATTTTGGGAGAAGCTACGGCCGAATAGAAGAGAGAGGAGGAGAGAATTGAGAGGGTTTTGCTTTTCTTGTAATTGTATATCAAACCCTCAACCTAAACCTTGTATTTATAGGTATAGATAAGTGTTGATTTACTTGCAAAACAAGTTTAAACAAAGCCTAGATCAACCCTAGGGAGGCCGGCCCCTAAGGGAAGATTCTAGAGGCTTTATTAAGTGTTTCCTAATTGTATTCAAATTACAATCAACCCTTCCTTCGTTAACACCGTTAGTTATTTTCCGTTAACTATTAACATTCAACAAACGGTCGTTAGTTCAATTCGTGATTCAATTAATTAATAAATTACACTAACATATTAATTAATTATAAATACATTTGTGTCGAGACGTGTGACCCCGTAGGCTTAAATCATTTCTGGACATACGTTCATTTTACGTGATCATATACTAACAATATTACCTCCTGAAGGTGTTTTAAATTGGTGCAATACTTTAGACAGGCCGGTTAAAACTCGATACAAGATTCAAGCCATTCTCTTCATTTGGTGGTGGCAACTTTGGAAGGCTAGGAATAACTTGATTCACAATGATATCCGAGACAGTAGTTCCTCCTTATTTAACTCCGTTATTAATTATGCTTTCTTGTGGATTGGAAACCGGGATAAAAAGTCTCACATTACTTGGAACAAGTGGAATGAAAGTCCCATTTTTGATGACTAATAATATGAAGAATACTTCATGGAAGAGTTGGACTTTGAGCATCATATCTTTTGTTCGCATGGCTACTCTTGGAATTGCTTGGAAATGTGGTGGTACTTGCTGTTGTGACTTTCTTCTAGTTGGTGGACTACATGTCATTAGCTTAAGATTTTGACGGTCATGATTTTGTGTCTTCTCTTAGTCGAAGTTATTCTAAGACCTTCAATTCTTTGGTTTTCCGTTCTGTTAGTTTTGGTCCCCGAGACATGGTTGGGACTACATCAAAAACACCACGAAGTGAAAACCGGTGGCTCGGCCTTCGTTGGTTGGGAGTTTTTCTCGTGTCTTGGGTCACTGTAATTGGCACGAGTTTTTTTCACTCCTTTTGTAGTCCTCGCAGTTAATGTCTCGGGAAGGGTCTAGATTAGTTGTTCTGGTTATATCTAGATTTATATTTTTGTAATTGTAATTGTACCTTTTAGTAACTGGCGTCTTGCTAGTTGTTTTTGCAAATTTAAAATTTATGCCGTTCTAATAAAAAAAACACTTTTGTTCACTTACGAGCTAATCAACTTGTATTTATCATCGGGGTGACGACCATGTCGTGTCCTTTTCATGTTGACGAGTTGTGAGTTGGTTTGTTGTAGGTTGACGGGTTGATATAGCTCAACCCAAACCCAATCATAGCTAAAAACTTGAACTCAAACCAAACTAATGAACAAGTTAGTCGTGTCGTTCTGTGTCCAACCGGTGTAATTAGAATCAAAAGCCACATGATATAAACTATAAGTTGATTGAATCCACAAAATGAGTAATATTGAAGGAACGTAAAATTATTCTAGATACACATTTAAATATTGAGGTAAAAAATAAGATAGTAGGTACAATTTTTGAAAATAAAAATATAAACTTTGGATACATGTTTGAGAATCTGCACCATGTTGCATTATGTACTTTCTTCTTAGAACTTAGGAGCAAGGGTGTAGTGCCAAACTTGTGGCAATTTGGCAAGTTTTGGCAAGTGTCCAACCAATAAGGAGCCGCCATGTGTCGAAGCCAATTTTAGCCAAAAAAGCCATCTTACAAAAATGAGGGTGTAGGGGCTAATCGGCATGTGGCTGTATCTATCTATTTATAATCAATAAAATAATAATAATATTAATAATATAATAATATATATAGTATCCAATAAGAACATGGCATGTTTGCCTCGATGCACGCAAAACCCATAAACCAATAATATATATAGCACCCAACGTTCACTTTCATCGGCCAAAACTA
This sequence comes from Erigeron breviscapus, assembly GCA_034093135.1. Lineage (NCBI taxonomy): Eukaryota > Viridiplantae > Streptophyta > Magnoliopsida > Asterales > Asteraceae > Erigeron > Erigeron breviscapus. Next base: position 20,067,667 of record CM067173.1, read on the forward strand.
GCCGATGTATCTTGCCAATGCTTGCCGATTAAACTTGCCGATACAAGCCGATGCAGATGCTATAGTATAGTCGAAAAGCCGATCCTTGCCGATAGTTTTTGCCGATAAAATAAGCCGACTACACCCTTGCCCCTTAAAGAGTCTTCAAATAAAATCTTTTAAATTAGTAGATGATTGAAGGTCCTTTTACATACTACTCGTATTAGTGTATTGACACTACAAATAAAATATCATTTAGTGGCACATATATTTAATGGCAAATATGTTATGTCCCACTAAATAGGTAAAACAAGTCATATTTCTAAAACTTGCTAATATAAGATGTACACTTGATGACAATAAGATAGTCAAATACTCGAATTCATTAGATAGACACATTTTTTTAAGATAGTCAAAAATCCTTGATGAAGGGAACATTAAGGAAAGTTGTTGAGGCCAAGTTGCATCTTATGGGGAAAAGCTGCTTTCTGCATTAAACAAATGGAAATATATGAATATACCATTATGATTAAAAAACGCAGCCCGTAGCCCGACCATTTTTTCTTGGTATCTCGACCAAGACTATTTGCAGCGATAATCGCTGCAAATAGTCGTTGCCACGTCAGCATCCACCAGCCACCGTTATTAATGCTTTGACCCTTTGACCAGAGTATTTTCCGCGATGATCGCGGCTAATAGTTATGTGGGGCCCAAAATTGAATATAAACAACCATCCCTACCGTCTCTTTCTTTCATTATCAAAAAAAAAAAACGATCCTCTTTCATTATAAAACCGCCCACCATAATAATTTTCAACATATTTTTTCCCCACGAAATATTAGCAGCGACTTTCTAGTTATTTTTCCCACCATCACCGCCGCGGGTTAGTGTTTTCCGGCAAGATTTCCGGCCAACTTTCCGGTTCGTTTATTGGCTCTCCTCCCCCGACTTTTCCGGGCATCTCATATTTTGGTATGTATTTTCCGGCCATATTATCCCTTTTTGATTTTATTATTTATGTTTTTGATTGTTAATGGATTATATTGATATGTTAGTATTGTTTTTGGTTTGATTATTTTGTTAATTAATTGATAGTTAATTTTTAGATTTTATTAAGTTTGTTTGTATTGTTAGTTTTAGTTAGTGATTTGTATTATAGGTTTGTTAGTATTGTTTTTGGTTTGATTATTTTTGTTAGAATTGATAGTTAATTTTTAGATTTTTATAAGTTTGTTTGTATTGTTAGTTTTAGTTAGTGATTTGTATTATAGGTTTGTTAGTATTGTTAGTTTTAGTTTTGTTGATAAGTTAGTGATTTGTATTATTATATTTCTATGTAATTTGTTTTGTTAGGCAAAGATTAGTGTTAGGTGTGACTTGGATTTGTTAGAATATTAATATTGTTAGATGAAATATTAGTACAAAATTAATTGTAAGAATATATATATATATATATAAGTACGTAAATAGAATATATATATATATATATATATATAAATAAGTGTAAAAAGTAAGTTAAAAAGAATATTAAAGATTACGTAGAAAAAACATATAAGTAAACTATATTAGTATAAAAAACATATAAAAACGACATTTAAAAGGTTTAAAAACTTCATATAATACAAGTAAAAAAGTGAATATAAAATTAAGTAAAAAAAATACAAAAGTATATAAATATAAAAAAAGTAAAAAGTAAGCATAAAAATAAAAATTTATTTAAAAAACAAGTTTCTATAAACTTTAAAAATAAGTATTAAAAAAGTATAAAAGTAAATAAATATATAATTATAAAAAACAAAATTTAAAAAGTATTATAGAAATAAGTAAAAAATTTAGATTAAAAAAAATATAAAACTAAATAAACAAGTTTGTATAAAAAGTACATACAAAAACGACATTTAAAAGGTTTAAAAACTTCATATAAGCATAATACAAGTTTTAAAAAGTATATAAAATTATAACCATAAAAATATATGTATAGAAGTAATAATTAAAGAAATTGATTAAAATAAACTACTTAATATAAAAAATTTTAATAAATATTACGTATTAAAAATTAAGTAAAAAAAAATTAATATAAAAAATTGAAGAATTAAAGACTTGGTAGAAAAATAAGTTACAAAAAATACATATGTGATAATTTTGGATCTTTTTTAACCTTGATAATTTTGTTGTATGTATTTTAAATAAGTGTATAATTTGTTTTGTATTTTGCAGTATAAATGGCTACTTACCACGGCGGTGATGGTGGTAATGAAGACCCTCGTAGACCATGGTGGAAGAAAGTATGGGGCTGCAAAGGCAGTGGCGGTAAGAAAAATGGTTTATTTATAGTTCCTTTTTAAATTAATTAGGTTGATTTACTAATTAATTATTTTTTTTTAGCCCCACGAAAGGGAAAGGGGAGGGGGCCCGGTCAAAACCTGAACTTAGAGGAGGAGTTCGCGAAGAAAGGTCGTCTAAGCATAGACTTTGACACGACCCATTTTAAGACGTGGCAGGCGATCGGCGATAACGCCTCCATGTACAAGAGCCTGATTGGCACCCTGGTCCGAACCGTCCCGCAGACTTACGACTCATGGACCATGTGCCTCTGGAGAGAAGGGCATTTGTTATCCCGACTCTAAATGTACAATCTTCATAATTTATAATTTGTTGTATAATGTTTGTATAAATTTTTAAATTGGCTAACGACTATAAAATTGCAGACTAGTTCAAGTTGGACCACTTTATCGACACCCCTGACCCCCTAGACCCTATCAGGACTGGGTTCAGGTTGGCTGTCGAGATCGACTGCAAAAGTGAGTATCGGGGCAGGAAGAGCCAATTCAAAAGAAAATACTTTGATTCCAAGGGGGGCCTGAAAGCTGTTCCACAGTTGGAGCAAGCTCCTCCTCCAGAGGATTTGTCGGCGGAGGACTGGAGGGCGCTGTTGAGGTACTACCAGCGGGAAGACCAGGTGAAGTTGTCGGCGACAAACAAGACGAACAGGGTCTGTTATTGTTATGAAATATATACTTGTGAAATTACTTGTGAAATATATATACTTGTGTTTAAAAATATTGGTTAAATAATGTATATTCTTATGATAAATTGATGTGTTTACAGGGGCAAGCAAGTTCTTGCGGGGACCCATGGACGACAGTCTTACTCTCAGTACGTCCACCAAGAAAAGGTCAGTTATTGTTATGAAATATATACTTGTGAAATATATACTTGTGTTTAAAAATATAGTTATATAATGTATATAATACACAACACACACACATATATATATATATATATATATATATATATGTGTGTGTGTGTGTGTGTGTGTGCTTATATAAATTATGTGTTTACATGTTCAAAATAACGAGGATGTGGACTTGGTCACTTTGTTCGAGCGTAAGCACAAGAAGAAGAAGGATAAGAAGTGGGAACACCCCAAGAAGAAATATATGTATTTTTTAGTTTTAAATGTTAATTTAATCAACCTAAAAACTATAATGTAACATTCTACAGGCTGAGCTCAAGAGGAAGAAGGAGGAGGCTGAACGGGACCCCGTTCCAACACCGCAGCCTGACATTGTCATGGAGGTGCGGGGACCCCGACCGGGGCATCGTCGAGGCATAGGGCGGGTCATCAGGCAGATGGGTACCCAGGCGTATGACTATACGCATCTTACACAGGGACAGGGTGCCCAGCCTCATCAGGCCCAGCCTACCCACTCTCATCAGCCCGGGCCTAGCCAGCCACGTCCACAGTTCGACCTGAACCTCGATGCAGATGCTAGCCAATCCTCACTCTTCTCCGACTTATTTAACTATGATAGTTATGCACAGGCTCCTCTTCCTCCTCAGGCGGGCGCGCAGTTGGCCACAGACTCTCATTTCTCTGGTGGATCGTATCATGTCAACTTGGATGATGATGATGAGGACGATGTTGATATGTATTAGTATTTTGTGGTTATGAACAATATATTTTGTTTTGTTTAATTATGTTAGTGGTGTGTATGTGTTTATCTTTTTGTATGTGTTGATGATGATATTCATATTAACAAAAAAATGTAAAAAATACATCAACTATATTTGGTAATCAAAAATGTATGTAAATAATTACAAACGTTCAAGAAATCAACTATTATTACACACGTTCAAAAAATACAAACCAAGTATTATACAATATAAGTCAACTAATCAATCTGCAGAAATCCCGGAGGTGCCTTAGTAGCTTGAATGTGTCTGTCGTACTCAGCCAAACGGTATTTGTATTTCGGATCTTCTGCCCAGGCCCGCGATGCAGGTTTATCAAGTCCCCAAGCTGAGGGGTAAGGCAATGGGCAGTTGTTGTCTAAATAAACCGTAACAAAATGTGAATTTCCAGATACCAAGCCAATGCATATCGGCTCGTCACGGTATAGCTGGGCTGGCCCCTTCCAAAAAGGGAAACATGTGATGTTTTCTTTGACACTTAAACAGATAATTATAACACCCAAAGCATTGGACAGAAGCATAGCGCAATATGGAATCATCATCCAGTGTTTATATGGGCGACCATCTGGATAAGAGATTGACAGCAAAGTGTGTATCTTACTAGCTTCACCACCGAATGCAACCTCATAGTATGTTACTTTGGATTCATACTCCTCTAGCATTAGTTTGCGAATCCACTCGAACTTCAAATGCTCGTTTTCACCCAAAGCAACAGCCAGTGCCCGAAATCCACAGTTACCATCAGACTTTACATTTTTGATATCGACAACGTAACGTTGAAAGTAAAAAGGGAGTTGATTTAGGTATGTTCTAAGGTCAGTCCATGTTGACTCCGTCTCGAAGAAGTTGTGTGTAACCGGTTCAGAGAAGTCCTGTGTATATGGTCCCCCAAAGATTTGATCAACGAAGCTGGACGTTTCTCCTTGCGTTTGGTTATTCGGGTCTCCGAAAAAACTTTGTGTGTCTGGGAATCGTGATTCGCTGAACACATACTCACTCTGTCTACCACTTTGACCCCACTGTGGTTGATTATACGGTTCGTGGAAGAAATTTGTAGTGTCTGGGACACGTGATTCGGTGCCCATATATTCACTATGTCTCCCACTTTGAGCCCATTGTGGTTGGCTTTGAGATTCTTCGAAGAAACTAGCAGTGTCTGCGAAAATTGAACTGGTGCCCACATATTCACTCTGTCTCCCACTTTGAGGCCATTGTGGTTGGCTATCAGTTTTGTCGAAGAAACGTGATTGTGTGCTCCTTTAGCAAACTGAACATAACCTGCGCCGGTTGAACAATATGGCGTACGTATGTCCTTTCAGATACTCTATCATAGTAAATAAATAAAACAATATGTAAATTTTATATACGTAACCTGCATTGGAGTGTTCCCATGTTTTTCGGCTGCCTTCTTCCGCAATGTTTTTTGAAAATTGTAAATGTCTTCGCTGCGGGTCAAGTTTCCTGGAAATTCTTCTTTCAACAACTTTAACATCCTCTTGGGCGTAGTACCGCGATGATATTCAGCTTCCAGAAATGATTTCTCCTCTTCAGTCAACCTTCTTGCGTACGCGTAACCCCCAGATTCTTAGCTGGATAGTGATTATGTGTGTCGTCTATAACAGTTACCCTCCAACCACCATCACTTGTCAAACGACCGTCCAGTCTAAAGGGGCACTCACATTTAAGTGTCTTTTTAACGAGCCCGATTATCCTATTATCCATTTTCCCAGAAAGATTACAGACTATGGTCACTTTATTTTTTACACCAGCTAAGTTGGAATTTGTTCGTCGTTTGATTAACACATAACCAAGCTCTTTTGCTGTACTTTTGGCCCAGTTGAACAATTCTTCGTGTGAATCGAACACCTAAAATAGTTATTTTTTAAGTTATCATTAAATTATATACTTATAAATATCTAACATTTTACATATGCAATCAATTTAACAACGAAACACATATTAAATAGTACTAACACATATTAAACTGTTTAATGATATTCGGTATCAAAAATAAAGTGAATTCTTTTAATGCAAGTATTCTTTATATTAAGTGGGTTAATAAGTGATTTTAAAAGTTAACAAGGATACCTCATCGGTGTGGAAAACCCTAGCGTCGTAGTCAAAATGAGGGGCCGCCTCCGGCATCTCAAATTCTTCATCAGGTTCTTCTAAGTGAAGCTCAAAACCTTCCGCACCCATTTCTCCCCATAAAGTTTCAAAATCCATCTAAAATATACATATACGTAAACGGTATGAAAAATTTAATAAACATATATGTATATATATGTATTGAAAAATTTACATATAGCGAAATTTAAATATACTATATTCTAAATAAAGAAAGAAAGAAAAGCTACCAACCTATAAACCAACCTTTAATTGCCGTGAGAATGAAAGAATGAAAGCTACGTACAAAAATGAAAATGAAAGTTGCTGAAATTAAAGAATGGAAGAATGAATGAAAGTGATACGGCTGAAAACGAGAGCGTTCGTACACTACATATATAGCAAAAAAGTAAAAAGCAGATTTGTCCATACTAGACTATTTGCAGCGATAATCGCTGCAAATAGTCTAATATGGACAAATCTGCTTTTTGCTGTCCAAATCAACAGTGTACGGATAAAACGAAGACTATTTGCAGCGATAATCGCTGCAAATAGTCGGGTCGAGATACCACTTTACTGGTCGGGTCACCACGCGCCTTAAAAAAAAACCAACCAAGACAAGAAATGTGATACGTAAAATTACAAGAATCGAAAGCAACAATTTTGGGTAAGATTTTGCAAAGATTTTGGTTAAAACAATAATGCCCTTTTATGGGGTTAGAATACTGCAATCAAGATGTGATGGTGTTTCATACGTATTTTCTTCTTTTAATCATACTAACAATAACTAATCCATATATATGGAAAAATGATCCGTACTGCATGACTTTACCTATCTTAGGTACTGCGATGTTAGAAAAAGTTACAAATTAAACCTTTAAATTTTATAAACATATATATAACCCGCTGAATTTTACATAATCTCTCCTGAAATACACATGTTTTACCTAAGATAGGTACTGTATGCTTTACCTAAGCTTTCCCCTGTATATATATGTTGACTTATGAAGCTGCATGCTATTAACAGATGCATGGTAAGGATAACTAATCTCCCAAGCAATACATACATACAAATAGGGAAGTGATATTAATACCAAAAATTTTGATGAACGTTCATGCATACTTCAGTGATGGTAAATGTTTCAGAAAACTTGGTACGAATATCATTACTCATACAAAAATTATTGAACCATCTTAATTACATGTGAAAATAATGTGCATATTATTACAAACTGGAATGGGCAAATGCAAATGTTCAGGGGCAAGAAGGGGTTTTACAATATCATATAAAAAAACAAATAACTTGAACTAAAAATGTCCTTCCTAGATGGAATCTTTCAGTTCTTTGTAGTAGTACTTCTCTAATGTTCAACCATCAAAATGTATATGAAAACCAGAACCTTCTTCCTCTATAAGGGAAGGTTTATGGCTCAGAAACACAACGCCACTCTGGTTTAATGAGATTTTGCACAATCTTTGACCCTCAAAACCTTGTAGAAACATTTGTATTAAGTAGTAACCACCAAACTATGCGTTTAAGAATATAAAACAGCCAAATAAAGTGTTTTTAGAGAATAAAAGCCAAGATTAAACATGGGTCAAGTCGGGTCGGGTATGGACTAAAGCAATGTGGTTTGGTTCATTACTTTTTCCCCTATCTTTGACACTATCATAAACCCTAACCCAAACATCACTAATATAATAATACCAACTAAAACATCAGATTAAAATTACAAAACATACAAGAAAGTGAAAAAAACTGTTTCTTGGGTATTAACCTACTAAAAAAGATGTGATTTTTGAAGTGCAAGTGTTAGTAACAAAGCAGAAGATACAGAAAGTAAACCAGTTGCAGAAAAGAAAACATCTCCACAATAATATCATCATTCATCATAACATATAGAACTTTCCTAATATAGGCAATAAAGAAAACTACTTACAGCCTATATTTTGGCGTTTGACAGTAGAATCATCCAGGTCCTCCTCTTTGGTATCATCTTTGTCGTCATGATCACCAAACATTTATTATGTCCAAAGAGATCGAGAAAGAATGATTAGACTACAGAGGAATAATTTTAATTTATTAGCTAGAGGAGGAACTTACTACTAGTGCGTTTGACAGGCAGCGCGGTACTTTGGTGTTTGACAGGTAGCACATCCTGATCCTCCTCTTTGGTATCATCTTTTCTTTGCTCCCCTAACATTTATTTATTCGATTATTTGTAATCATTAGAAGTAGGCTTGAATGAGTAAAATTACTTTAGCTAGAGAAACGGAACTTACAATACTCTTCTATGGTCAGATACCTAATATCAATTGTACCATCCTCCTTGTCGACAGGACAAATAATATAATGACCACTAGGCAAATCATCATCTAATCCATCGTCAATCTTGCAGTGATCGAGACGGAGGACATCGAAGTTCTCGGTTCTGGGCTGGTCCGCCTTTTGGCTCAAGAGATCACAAAGGGGTTCTGATGCAGGCATAAAAGGTTGATGAAGGACGTTATTTTTAAAGTCTTGGAATCTAGCCTCTCCTCCTCAGTTGAAGGGTACTCTTTGTCCCACGTTTGCTTTCATTTTTGAAAAGCTATCCTGAAGTCCTCTTCCTTTTGTTCATCACCTAACATTTATTTATTCATTATTATAAATACATTACCACTATTAGTAAATCTTGTAATCATTAGAAGTAGGCTTGAATGTGTAAAACTAGCTAGAGGAACGGAACTTACAGTAGCGTTGAAACTTATGTCGGGTAAATTGATTCATAAAACCAAGACAATCAACATCAATGATATCATCGTCAAAGAAATTATCGTCTCGGTTCTGGGCTGGTCCGCCTTTTTGCTCAAGAGATCCCAAAGGGATTCTGATGCAGGAATAAAAGGTTGATTAAGGATGTTATTTTTAAAGTCTTCGAGTCTAGCGTGCTTCTCATCAATTGAAGGGTATTGTTTCTCCCACTTGTGCATCCAATGATTAAAAGCAAGAATGATGTCCGAATCTTGAGGATCATGTACATTTATAGACATTGCGAATTCCCTCCTTTACATATTGAAAAGAAATACAGTAAGTTGTTATTTAGTATAATAATTGAAAAAAGAAAATGTTGAAAAGTGGACAAGCCACTTTTGTTGACAAATATTTTCTTTGCCTTTCGACGTAAGATATATGGCAGGTTGTTTACTCTCTTGACAATGGAGTATTACAATATCTCGAATTTGGTTTGCATGTGGGGTATTGATTTGTCATTAGTGAGACAAATGTGCATGAAGAGTTACAAGAGATATTGGAGTGAAATGAAAACTATTAGTTTTTGGATTTCACATTTTGTATTCTTGTTGGCCATGCATATATGGGGGACATCCAGACAAAGTACATGCATGCATTATGAAAAAGGACGGCTGTTTTTTCAAAGAAGACAAATGAAATAATATTTCAATGATACATGCATAATATCACAGATAGTGATATGTGATGGATCCTACATGCAATTTAATATGCATGCCTATTATTTTCTTTCTAGCTACGTACTTTAGTCTATATAAGAAATGAAGTTCACTTCGTTTGAAAATATAGAAGCCATAATACGTGAGAAAATAAGAGAGTCTCATATATTCATATTGAGAGAACAAGCAGAAAACTAGAAAGAGTGTTTAAAATCTCTTGTAATAGTTTGTGAGAGTAGTATAGAATTGTGTTATAAAATTCTATACTAGTAAGCTTGTGAGGGTAGTATTTATTACTGTAACCTCGGTACGCCATATTTGCTAGTAAAATTCTTCTCCGCTTCCGCCCGTGGTTTTTCTCCTATTTTGGAGTTTCCACGTAAAATCCTTGTGTCTTTATTGTTTGTGTAATTGTTCTATTTAAATTTCCTCATCTAGAAATTGCATTAATCACAACAAACTGGTATCAGAGCACTGGTTGTGATTGAATTTCTAAATGACAACGCTTAAATCCGATGTGGAGAAGTTTAATGGGCAGAACGATTTCGGTCTATGGAGAATGAAGATGCGGGCTCTACTGAGCCAACATGGATATTTGTCAGCTTTGAAAGGCAGAGAACACTTGCCTGGAAAGTTGACAGATGAAGAGAAGAACGAGATACTAGAGAAAGCACATGGCTTGATTATTTTAAATCTTGCTGATAATGTGCTCCGGGAAGTAGCGGCAGAAACTTCACCTGCCGGGCTATGGCTACAACTTGAGTCACTTTACATGACCAAGTCTCTCACTAACCGTTTGTATTTGAAGCAACGGTTGTATACTCTCCAGATGAAAGAAGGTACACTCAATAATCACATCAATGAGTTCAATAAAATCATTTTGGACTTGAATAATATTGATGTGAAAATTGAAGATGAAGATCGGGCGCTGATTTTGTTATGTTCATTGCCAAAATCATATGAGCATCTGGTTACAACTCTACTATATGGTAGAGAAACTATATCCATGGAGGATGTTAAAGCTACCTTAAACTCTAGCGAGTTAAGAAAGAAGGTCTCCTCGGATTATGTTGAAGATACTGCAGATGGTTTGGTGGCAAGGGGAAGGCAAAACAATAAAGCATCAAGCAGCAGAGGTCGTTCTAGATCAAAATCAAGACCTAGAAAGATAAAGTGTTATCAATGTCACATGGAAGGGCACATACGAAAAGACTGTCCAGATTTAAAAGGAAAAAGGCAAAAATGGAAAGCAACAGGAGAAGCAGATAAAGTTGTTGCGGTTGCTGAAGAAAATTCTGATGATGCACATGTTCTTAGTGTTACTGAAGATCGCTCCGGCGATGGTTGGATTCTTGACTCAGGCTGTTCCTATCATATGTGTCGTAATAGGGACTGGTTTACCACATATCAAAATATAGATGGTGGTAAAGTCCTTATGGGAAACGATACACCTTGTAAGGTTGTTGGAATAGGTACAGTCCAAATCAAGATGTACGATGGCACTGTGAGGACGTTGACAAATGTCAGGCATGTTCCAGAATTGAAAAAGAACCTTATTTCTTTAGGTACACTGGACTCCATTGGCTGTGAGTATCGCGGTAAAAATGGAGTATTAAAAGTCATAAAAGGTGCTCTTGTCGTGATGAAAGGTGAAAAGGTTAATGGCCTTTACTTGTTAAAAGGTAACACGGTCACTGGTGCTGCTGGAGTTTCTTCATCAATGACAGATATAGAAACCACCAAGTTATGGCACATGCGCCTTGGGCACATGAGCGAAAGGGGCATGATGGAGCTTAGCAAACGGGGTTTGTTGTGCGGCCAGAATACTGGAAAACTGGAGTTCTGTGAACACTGTGTATTCGGCAAACAACACCGGGTGAAGTTTGGAAAAGGAGTTCATCGGACCAAAGGTACATTGGATTATATCCACTCAGATCTTTGGGGTCCATCTCCTGTTCCATCAAAAGGTGGTGCTAGATATATCTTAACCTTCATCGATGATTACTCGAGAAGGGTATGGGTGTATTTCTTGAAAAGAAAAGATGAAGTCTTTGTTCACTTCAAGCAGTGGAAGACGATGATTGAGAAGCAGACTGGAAAGTCCGTCAAACGCTTGAGAACTGATAATGGCTTGGAATTCTGCAAAGGAGAATTCAATGAGTTCTGCAAGAATGAAGGCATTGTGAGACACCGCACAGTGCGTTATACACCACAGCAAAACGGAGTTGCAGAACGGATGAACAGGACGCTCTTGGAGAGAGCGCGGTGTATGCTCTCGAATGCTGAATTACCAAAATTATTTTGGGCTGAAGCTGTTAACACAGCTTGTTATTTGGTAAATCGGTCTCCATCAACAGCTATTGATTGTGAAACTCCTATAGAAAAATGGTCAGGTACCCCTGCAGACTATACTGATTTGAAGATTTTTGGTTGTCCTGCTTATGCTCATGTGAAAGATGGTAAACTTGAGCCAAGGGCAAAGAAGTGCATATTTCTAGGATATGCTGACGGGGTGAAGGGTTATAGATTGTGGTGCCCTGATGGTAAATCATCCCGATTTCTTATCAGCAGGAATGTGACATTTGATGAGTCTACTATGTTGAAGAAGAAAGAGGAGGAACATGTGGATGCTGGAAATGACCGGGAAGTTGAAGAGCAGGTGGAGCTTGAAATAGAAGTTCCTAAAGGAGTAGTACAAGGTACTCCTGATGAGCCCATTGTAGAAGACGTACGTGATTCTGGTGGTGATACTGTGACACCAGAAGAAGAAGTTCAGCCAGAAGAACAAGAAAATCTCCAAGATTATATGTTAGCAAGGGACAGAGAAAGACGAGTAATTCGGAAAACACAAAGATATGGGCATGCAGATTTAGTAGCTTTTGCACTTAGTGTGGCTGAAGATATAGAGGTTGATGAACCTGGTACATATCAACAAGCTACTAGTTGCCAAGAATCTGCAAAGTGGACCGAAGCCATGAATGAAGAGATGGAATCTCTTTATAAGAATCAGACATGGGAACTGGTGAAACCGCCTAAAGGCCAGAAGATTGTCGGATGCAAATGGATCTTTAAGAAGAAGGAAGGAATCCCAGGTGTAGAAGATGAAAGGTTCAAAGCACGCCTTGTAGCAAAGGGCTTTACTCAGCGAGAAGGAATTGACTTCAATGAAGTTTTCTCGCCTGTTGTAAAGCATACCTCTATCCGCGTGTTACTTGCCATGGTTGCTTTATTTGACATGGAGCTGCAGCAATTGGATGTCAAGACTGCATTTTTGCATGGTGAGTTGGAAGAACAGATCTATATGCGCCAACCAGAGGGGTTCGTTGTCCAGGGAAAAGAAGATCATGCATGTCTGCTGAAAAAGTCATTATATGGCTTGAAGCAATCACCTCGACAATGGTATAAATGGTTTGACATATTCATGACAAGTAATAATTACACAAGAAGTAATTATGATTGTTGTGTATATCACAAGAAGCTCCCAGATGGCTCGTTTGTGTATTTGCTATTATATGTGGATGATATGTTGATTGCTTCGAAAAACATGTCAGAGATTGATCTATTGAAAACTCAACTTAAAAGTGAGTTTGAAATGAAAGACTTGGGTGCAGCCAAGAAGATATTGGGAATGGAGATTGTCAGAGATAGACGCGAAGGCAGATTGTATTTGTCACAAAAGAAATACATTGAAAAGGTGCTTCAGCGTTTTGGGATGGACAATTCCAGACCGGTTAGTACTCCACTTGCTGCACACTTCAAGCTTTCATCAGCACTGTCACCTGAAACTGAGGAAGAGGTGGAGCACATGTCACGTGTTCCATATGCTAGTGCTGTTGGTAGCATCATGTATGCTATGGTTTGTACTAGACCTGATATTGCACAGGCTGTAAGTGTGGTGAGTAGATATATGGATAGTCCAGGAAAAACTCATTGGCAAGCAGTGCAATGGATTCTTCGATATCTCAGAGGAACGACAGATATCGGCCTAGTGTTTGATAGTCGTGGAAACACTAATGTTACTGGATTCGTTGATTCAGATTATGCCGGTGATTTAGATCGAAGAAGATCTCAGACGGGATATGTTTTCACTCTCGGCGGATGTGCTACAGTCAGGGCCGTCTCATGAATTTAGAAGTCCCTGTTCGAGACATAAAAATGGGCCCTTATAAACGTTAAACTTTTCAATACATATAAAAAGATAATACTACTAAAAAGTCATCAATAGAAAATAAAAAGTTCGCAAAACAACTGTAGCAAACTTTTCAATGCATATAAAAAAATAATACTACTAAAAAGTTATCAATAAAAACAAACTTTTCAATTATTAGTTGGTTATGGATACATAAGCCCATTAATTAATGGTGAATCCTTTTTTTCCAGCCAAATACAAATAGGAAACAACTTTTCAATAAGAACTTGGACCGGGCTACACTACATATATGTATATTGGATATAAAAATTTGGGCCCTTTCAACTTTTTGGGCCCTGTTCCATTGCCTAGGTTGCACATGCCCGAAGACGCCACTGGCTATCAGTTGGAAAGCAACTTTACAGTCGACAGTTGCTTTGTCTACAACTGAAGCGGAATACATGGCAATGGCAGAGGGTGTTAAAGAAGCTATATGGCTGAGGGGCTTGGTTGGTGATCTTGGAATTCAACAAGATGAGACTGTTGTGCATTGTGACAGTCAGAGTGCGATACATTTGACTAAAAATCAGATGTATCATGAGAGAACCAAGCACATTGACGTACGGTATCACTTTATTCGCGAAGTTATATCTGGAGGGATTATAATTGTGAAAAAGATCAGCACAGCAGATAATCCGGCAGATATGTTGACTAAGGTAGTTACTACAAACAAGTTCGAACATTGTTTGGACTTGGTTGGTGTTCGCGAAATTCAAAAGTGATGAGCCCTCGAGGGGGGCTGATGGGAAGCGGAGATCGAGAAGCGGATAGCAAAGGCGTGGAATATTCGTCAAGGTGGAGATTTGTTGAAAAGTGGACAAGCCACTTTTGTTGACAAATATTTTCTTTGCCTTTCGACGTAAGATATATGGCAGGTTGTTTACTCTCTTGACAATGGAGTATTACAATATCTCGAATTTGGTTTGCATGTGGGGTATTGATTTGTCATTAGTGAGACAAATGTGCATGAAGAGTTACAAGAGATATTGGAGTGAAATGAAAACTATTAGTTTTTGGATTTCACATTTTGTATTCTTGTTGGCCATGCATATATGGGGGACATCCAGACAAAGTACATGCATGCATTATGAAAAAGGACGGCTGTTTTTTCAAAGAAGACAAATGAAATTATATTTCAATGATACATGCATAATATCACAGATAGTGATATGTGATGGATCCTACATGCAATTTAATATGCATGCCTATTATTTTCTTTCTAGCTACGTACTTTAGTCTATATAAGAAATGAAGTTCACTTCGTTTGAAAGGATATAGAAGCCATAATACGTGAGAAAATAAGAGAGTCTCATATATTCATATTGAGAGAACAAGCAGAAAACTAGAAAGAGTGTTTAAAATCTCTTGTAATAGTTTGTGAGAGTAGTATAGAATTGTGTTATAAAATTCTATACTAGTAAGCTTGTGAGGGTAGTATTTATTACTGTAACCTCGGTACGCCATATTTGCTAGTAAAATCCTTCTCCGCTTCCGCCCGTGGTTTTTCTCCTATTTTGGAGTTTCCACGTAAAATCCTTGTGTCTTTATTGTTTGTGTAATTGTTCTATTTAAATTTCCTCATCTAGAAATTGCATTAATCACAACAGAAAAAAATAACAAGATTCAAAACCAAAATAATAATTAATAATCCGGCCGGGGATCAAACCTTCAGGATCTTGATAAATCTAACAAGAATCAAAACCCTAATAACTAATAGGCAGGTTCTTGATTATTTTGAAACAAAGACTATCAAGGGTTTTTCGTCATTCTTTTTGGAAAACTTTATTGGGCTTTTATATCAGGGCTTCATATAAACTTTTTTGGGCTTTTTTTCATAAGTCACTATATTAAATTGAATGGAACATTGAAACGTACATGTATAATGTATAGTTAGGTTTCTATATCGGCGCTTTATAGGATTAATTACTTTATAGCTTTTGTTCACTTACGAGCTAATCAACTTGTATTTCTCATCGGGGTGACGGCCATTTCATGTCTTTTTCATGTTTACGAGTCGTGAGTTGGTTTATTGTAGGTTGACAAGTTGGTATAGGTCAACCGAAACCCAATCATAGCAAAAACTTGAACTTAACTCAACCTAATGAACAAGTTAGTCGTGTCGTTTTGTGTCCAACCCGTGTAATTAAAATCAAAAGCCACATGTGATATAAACTATAAGTTGATTGAATCTACAAGATGAGTATTATGAAGATGAACCAGTTACCACCAATAGTATTAGTCAGAAAAAATATAGAAACAGCATACCAAAATAAGAAACAGGTGGATAAAAGTGTAAATTTCAATGATCGAAACCATTTTCACCTGTGAATAAACATAATTGAATGGATGAGAAGGCTTATTTTCTATGTTCATATCAGTAACCAATTTCATAAAGCAATATATGTGAGCACCTAATGGCCTAAAAACAACAAATCAATATCCATCCATCCAAGAAGATACAAAATGCAAGGGGATTTTCTCAGCTTGATGGGCCAACTTCTTCAGGTATCTCTGCCCCGATTTTGTTGAATGCAGCTAGAAGGAGCTTCTTGCATAAAGCTAAATCATTCCTGAACGTGATTGAAGGGGTCCTCCGGCTGCATGTCACCATGATAGCACGTGCACGATTGTGAAAATGCCCAACCACAAAATTTTCAAAGCTCTGAATGCATCATGCAACATTTCAATTAGATAGAGCTACTAAACAGGTAGGAACAAAAACAACGCCAAAATCTTACCTTTGGTGGTCTGTTCATGACATGCACCATTGTTTTGAGTGATTTTACAATACTATTCTCATTGAAATATTCCGAAGCCAACTTTCCATAGGCAGAGCCTCTCATTATTGCATATGTAAGGCTGTTGTATAGTGTTTTTGTTTTTTTTTTTTTTTTTTTTTTTTTTTTTTTTTTTTTTTTTTTTTTTTTTTTTTTTTTTTTTTTTTTTTTTTTTTTTTTTTTTTTTTTTTTTTTTTTTTTTTTTTTTTTTTTTTTTTTTTTTTTTTTTTTTTTTTTTTTATGTGTTGTATAGTGGGTTAGTTGTCAAAATCCGGTTCTGTATGGAAACCAGAAGGTCGAGAATAGTTGAAGTGCCCGGGACCCACATCGTTCTCCTGGCCACCAGTTGTTTTGGGTAGGTTCAAGTCAACTTTACCACACTTGTGCAGATTAGGGTTGATATGAAGACCACCAGAGTGATAATGCACAAGCTGGGAAAAAAAATCACTTATCGAGTATACTGTCTATATATAATACATAAAGATCAATTAGACAATATAAGAGGAGGATTACATACTGGCGGGCTATCAGGATAGTTGCTTGGGAAGCACACATCAAAGAAGAAGAGACCATTACGATAAGGGGTCCCCTGTCGTCCGATGATTACAGCTCTTAAAAGATCCATCCTTGATTCATTAACCCTCACAAATATGTCTCTGCAACATATATAAATGTTAAACTTGCCTACTGTGTATCAAACAGTGTTCAAAATGATTTTGGCCTTACCAGGCAACTGATTCTCAAGCATCACCCACTCTTCATGTATCTTGGTCGTCCACTCTTCGGGTGGCTGAAACATATCTCATTTATGTTAACAAAAAGAAGGAAACACCTCTTAATTGTTAAGTGATATACAACACACTTACTGGGGTCACTACAAATTTCTCTGCTGAGAAATGATGGTCAGACATGTCCATGACACGATCGAACTTCTTGAAGTTTTCATAGCTTTTCAGAACATCAACTTCTTCATTACCAAGGCCCACCGCCATTGGGTTGTTATCTTCCTGCACCTTTTCCACTAACACATCTTCCATACAAAAAATCCCAACACGCGAACACCGATTGGCAAGCACAATCATTCGCATCGCTGAATTCTTATCCTTCAACTTTGCAGTCTTCGACCTCTTGGCCTTGGATTGCTTAGCCTTGGACTTCTTAACCTTCGAATCTATAAGAAGGTCCTAGAAAACCATACCACATAACATACAAATCATAAGAAAGATATTTATTAAAAAGGTAATAGACTTGGAGATGGTATATTTCAAACCTCGAATGTCCGTTCCAGTGCAAATAGCGGTTGTTCAATCTCTACTTGCATTCCTACTGTGGCAAAAACCTCCGATATCCTACAGCTCATAGGAGCTCTAACAGTCACTTTACTGTGACGAGAGTATATGTCAACTTTTTCTTTCCCTGAACTGCCAGCTTCATCGAAAGTAACCTGATATATAATTAAGTGGTTAAAACAAGAAAAGCACACTGTTCAAAAGAAAATAACAAGAAAAGCAAATCCAAAAAAGTTAAATCTAATACCTTCCTCTTCTTTGAATTTGCACCATTGTTGTCTCCTTCCATCTATCAGAATGCAAGTTTTTATTAATTAACAGCAACATATAAAAGTAAACACTTCCAAAGTATACTTTTGTACACACTAGTCAATCTGGATAATACCAGGGAAACAAATACCTTTCTCTTTCCATTCGCTGCAATTGATATCTTCAGTACCCTGACAATATTTACATGTTTAAATAGAAAAAACTAACACATCATAGAAATACAAAAATCATCAAGCAATAAAAAAGAACCCCTAAATGTATCATGTCTTATAAAAATGACTTGCAAAACATATGCATAGATAAACAAACTAGCCAACTATCAATAAAGCAGAAAGACTCGCATTGGCTGGCACCTTTGCACGCGAAATCTTAACTTCGGTAAGGTAAAGATATTTTTGAGCATCCTTTGCTCCAATTCTGTTAAATGCCTCCAACAGGGGCTTGCTGCAAGAAGCGATATCCCTCACAAACTTGATTGAGCGTTTATGATTTTCATCACCAACAAGACACGGTACTGTTTTCCAATTATTCCAATAATCTCTACATGCCCTTAGGATGACATGTACACGCCTGTGAAAATGCCCAACCACCAAATCCTCAAAATTCTGCATGTGTACATCACCCAGACAAAAAGCTCAAGA
The DNA here is from genome assembly GCA_034093135.1 of Erigeron breviscapus. Lineage (NCBI taxonomy): Eukaryota > Viridiplantae > Streptophyta > Magnoliopsida > Asterales > Asteraceae > Erigeron > Erigeron breviscapus. The sequence goes on from CM067173.1 coordinate 20,086,343, forward strand.
TAGTTACTCATACCAAAAGGCGAATAAATAAACGATAGTAGGAATCAACATGTTACCTTGGGTGGTTTGTTCATTGTATAGGTCATTGTTTTGAGTGACTTGATAACGGTATTCTCATTGAATAGGAAGGACTACCTTTCTGCGTTGACATTTCCTCTCAGCTTTGCATTTGCAAGTCCGTTGAAGTAAGGCCTTGCATTAAAAATTAGACTCTGTATGCAGACCAGAAGCTGGAGCATGTTAGAAGTGCGTGGCGCCCACATCTTTTCCTGTTTGGAGTTTGCATTTTGAAAGATCAAGCAAACATCATGCTTATTCATGTTTGGATTGATGCCAGAAACACCACCAGAGCGATAGTGCACAAGCTATAAAAGAAGAAAGATGGTAAAATCAATCAATCATTCACGGAATAGGTCAAAGAAGTGTGTTTGTATGTGTGTGCATAACAAGATAAAAAGAAAAGTGTGTAAAAGGATAACATACAGGGGGACTACAATGATAGTTGCTTGGGAAACACACATCAAAGAAGAAGAGACCATTATGATAAGGGGTCCCCTGTCGTCCGATGATTACAGCTCTTAAAAGATCCATCCTTGATTCATTAACCCTCACAAATATGTCTCTGCAACATAAATAAAAGAATTGCCTACTGTGTATCAAACAGTGTTCAAAATGATTTTGGCCTTACCAGGCAACTGATTCTCAAGCATCACCCACTCTTCATGTATCTTGGTCGTCCACTCTTCGGGTGGCTGAAACATCTCATTTATGTTAACAAAAAGAAGGAAACACCTCTTAATTGTTAAGTGATATACAACACACTTACTGGGGTCACTACAAATTTCTCTGCTGAGAAATAATGGTCAGACATGTCCATGACACGATCGAACTTCTTGAAGTTTTCATAGCTTTTCAGAACATCAACTTCTTCATTACCAAGGCCCACCGCCATTGGGTTGTTATCTTCCTGCACCTTTTCCACTAACACATCTTCCATACAAAAAATCCCAACACGCGAACACCGATTGGCAAGCACAATCATTCGCATCGCTGAATTCTTATCCTTCAACTTTGCAGTCTTCGACCTCTTGGCCTTGGATTGCTTAGCCTTGGACTTCTTAACCTTCGAATCTATAAGAAGGTCCTAGAAAACCATACCACATAACATACAAATCATAAGAAAGATATTTATTAAAAAGGTAATAGACTTGGAGATGGTATATTTCAAACCTCGAATGTCCGTTCCAGTGCAAATAGCGGTTGTTCAATCTCTACTTGCATTCCTACTGTGGCAAAAACCTCCGATATCCTACAGCTCATAGGAGCTCTAACAGTCACTTTACTGTGACGAGAGTATATGACAACTTTTCTTTCCCTGAACTGCCAGCTTCATCGAAAGTAACCTGATATATAATTAAGTGGTTAAAACAAGAAAAGCACACTGTTCAAAAGAAAATAACAAGAAAAGCAAATCCAAAAAAGTTAAATCTAATACCTTCCTCTTCTTTGAATTTGCACCATTGTTGTCTCCTTCCATCTATTAGAATGCAAGTTTTTATTAATTAACAGCAACATATAAAAGTAAACACTTCCAAAGTATACTTTTGTACACACTAGTCAATCTGGATAATACCAGGGAAACAAATACCTTTCTCTTTCCATTTGCTGCAACGTTGATATCTTCAGTACCCTGACAATATTTACATGTTTAAATAGAAAAAACTAACACATCATAGAAATACAAAAATCATCAAGCAATAAAAAAGAACCCCTAAATGTATCATGTCTTATAAAAATGACTTGCAAAACATATGCATAGATAAACAAACTAGCCAACTATCAATAAAGCAGAAAGACTCGCATTGGCTGGCACCTTTGCACGCAAGATCTTAAACTCGATCAAGTAAATATATATTTGAGCATCCTTTGCTCCAAATCTGTTAAATGCCTCCAACAGGGCTTGATGCATGAAGCGGTATCTCTCACAAACTTGATTGAGGGTTTATGATTTTTATCACCGACAAGACACCGTACTGTTTTCTAATCATTCCAATAATCTCTACATGCCCTTAGGATGACATGTACACGCCTGTGAAAATGCCCAACCACCAAATCCTCAAAATTCTGCATGTGTACATCACCCAGACAAAAAGCTCAAGATAGTTACTCATACCAAAAGGCGAATAAATAAACGATAGTAGGAATCAACATGTTACCTTGGGTGGTTTGTTCATTGTATAGGTCATTGTTTTGAGTGACTTGATAACGGTATTCTCATTGAATAGGAAGGACTACCTTTCTGCGTTGACATTTCCTCTCAGCTTTGCATTTGCAAGTCCGTTGAAGTAAGGCCTTGCATTAAAAATTAGACTCTGTATGCAGACCAGAAGCTGGAGCATGTTAGAAGTGCGTGGCGCCCACATCTTTTCCTGTTTGGAGTTTGCATTTTGAAAGATCAAGCAAACATCATGCTTATTCATGTTTGGATTGATGCCAGAAACACCACCAGAGCGATAGTGCACAAGCTATAAAAGAAGAAAGATGGTAAAATCAATCAATCATTCACGGAATAGGTCAAAGAAGTGTGTTTGTATGTGTGTGCATAACAAGATAAAAAGAAAAGTGTGTAAAAGGATAACATACAGGGGGACTACAATGATAGTTGCTTGGGAAACACACATCAAAGAAGAAGAGACCATTATGATAAGGAGTCCCCTTTTGTCCAATAATTGCAGCTCTTAAAATATCCATCCTTGATTCATAAACCCTCACAAAAATTGTGTCTGTAGGGAATTATATTATATATGGTAAGTAAAAGAAATGGGAAAAATGATGCAACATATAGAAACAAGAACTTGTAGTGATTAAATGTTCTGTCAACTTTCAGCCAGTCAAAAGATCAAAATGAATTAGGAAGTTTCAAGCATCAAAATTCAGTTTCAGTGATCTTGAAGCCATTCACTTTCACACATTAAAAGTATCAGGGGTGTTTTTAGAGCAATGATTGCTCATTTACAAAGACTTGCTATTTTCCATATAAATGTTTTGTGTAGTGGTGTTGGTTAACATAAAACATTGAGATGGAACCCACAAGATGCAAAACTGATTAAAGTTGAGTCATTAAAAATGACATAGGATTAAGTTTCTGCAGATCAAACCAACCCATCCCGACAATTTCACTTGTATTATATCTCAAATTTGAGTGCATTACACTCATAAATTATTTAATTTAGGGTTTAGTATCCCGGAGTGTAAGTAACTTTGCAACTTTTTCTATTGTATGTAAGTATCAAAAATTTTGTACATTGTATGTAAATATCTCGCTAAATTGAACACTTAATGTAAAATTATTACGTTGACCAATCAAAAACTTATACGTGGACAACTCATATGGTTGCCACGTATACATTTTTACATTAAGCGTTCAATTTAGCGAGATACTTACATACAATGTTCAAAATTTTTGATGCATACACACAATAGGAAAAGTTGCAAAGTTACTTACACTCCGGGATACTTAACCTTTTCTTTATAACAGATGTTGGTCATAACAATATATATTACGAGTAGTATTCTTGGACAAATTGAAAATAAGAAAAATTGACCTGTGTTCATTGATTACATACCAGGCAAGTGTTCCTCAAGAATCCTCCGCTCCTGCTGTATCCTATTAACCCAATCTGTCGGTAGCTGGGAAAAAAGATGACAGTATATTGTAAAATGTTTAAAAAGAAGACAAGGGAAAAGGATAAAACACAATGAATTAATGAATGGATAATGACCTGCTGTGTGTCAGGAATAGCCTGTGCTGAAAAATAATGATCGGAATGGTCAATGACAGTATCAAACTTTTTGAAATTTTCGTAGAGTTTCGCAGCTTCCATTTTATCGACAGCGTGGCTTGTTTCCATCGGGATGGGTGTATTATCTGCATCGGGTGTATTATCTGCATCTTCGAGGGCAGGAGGAGCAGAGGAAGAGGCACCCTTCTCAGCTGCAGCAGCACCCACCTCAGCAGTACGTTTCTTAGCAGTAGCACGTTTCTTAACAGTATCAACCTTTTTGAAATTTCCGTCGAGTTTCACAGCTTCCATTTTATCGACAGCGGGGCTTGTTTCCATCGGGATGGGTGTATTATCTGCATCGGGTGTATTATCTGCATCTTCGAGGGCAGGAGGAGCAGAGGAAGAGGCACCCTTCTCAGCTGCAGCAGCACCCACTTCAGCAGCATGTTTCTTAACAGCAGCTCGTTTTTAGCAGCCGCATGTTTCTTAGTACGAGTTGGTTTTAACTGATCTTTGAGAATCTTTTTGATACGTCGTTTATCGCTTTCAAGCATCGGTGACGAGAGAGACATAGGTGGATCTCGGGGTGGAGGGAGAGGAGCTCTCAACACAAGCAAACGTTTGCCCTTCTTGACCTTCATGTCATTTTTTTATAAAAACCTTGGAAACAATGCATGCCATCGGAGAATGGAAGATACCCGGGGGATCTTTAACCCCTATCCCCAGGTCCTGCGGAATAGAAATCACAGTGAAATGCGTACGAGTTATTTATCTATTGATTCAAAAAGCGTGTTCACGAATATATGAGGAGGTTACAAAAAAGTCGTTTTTAGTTAGTTTTCCATGAACGAAAACAACAAGAACAATTATCTACGTACAAACGGTCTGACCTAAAAAAATAATTTAATAAGCATTCCCCATTCATTCACACACACACACACACTATTATATTCGCTAATAAATCAATCTGCTGCCGCAACAAACATTATATTTCATTTTTAAATATTGATTACATATAACTAGTTGAATAAAAAAAATAGTTTTATTATATTGAATACATTTTATAAAAGAATCAGATATTATAATTAATCTCAAAAGAACAAAAGGCATAATACAGAGTAATAAATTAATACTAGTTGAATGAATAATATATATATATATACCTTTAGATTTTGCTTCATCTCCTTAGAGGTTTGTGGTTGTTGTTGTCTCATCAAAACTCTATTCATTGCGTCCTCCTAAGTTTTATTTAATCAATCAAACAATAAAATTAATATATATTATATATATAATATATACATAAACATATAAAATGAAAAATAAACAAAGAAAGCGATGAATACCTTTATCAGTTTGCATCGGCGTTGATTTTTCATTACATCCATTGGCGTGGTGTGTTATTTTTTTTCTTTCTGAACGCCTGTAAATTGTTTTGATTTAATTAATTAATTTATATTGATTTTGTAGAGAAAAAAATGAGAGAAACAAATTGCAAATTTGTATCATACCTGTGTGTGTGCGTCACCGGCAGAAATACACAGAGAAGAAAATGAATTGAATTTTGCTATTTTAGGATCGCAGCGTGCGGTTTCTTCTTCTTTCTTACATTCTTTTAATCTCTGTATATCTTCCCTTTACATTTTATATTTTACACTTGTCGTCCTTAAGCTACTCCTGGGCAAGGTTGCGGAGCTCTGAAATCGAAATTGGATCGGTGAATAGTGAGTTTTTTATGTATAAAATAATAGTTTTTCAAATTATATGTAAGAAAAAATTAAAAATATATATAAAACTTCAAACTTAAACATAACATAATTTTTCAACTTAAACATAATTGTCTAGAAACAATAACATAATTCATAAAAGCTTTAAAAAAAAAAAAGTTTGACTTTGGTTGACCCGATCCGATACAGCCGAGTCTTGACCGATACGGCCGAGTCTTGACCAAGTTGACCCGAGTCTGAAACCCTGGCCGATTTTCAGACCGAGTATGGCAAACTCGTATCGTCAGTCGGCCAATACACGATCTGACTCGGTGCAATCGGTTATCGCCGAGTTTCACAACACTGCTCCCGGGTATCTTATTTCAGTGTTTTGAAAAATACTTTTTTTTTTTGAAAGGTGTGAATCATTTACTCGCAACAGGGGATCTAGTTTACGTTGTCTTAATTGGGTATGTGCTACCCTCAATACGTAGTAGGAGGGGAACCCCCAACTAAACCGTACGAAGTCACGACATTTAGTTGGGATAAGACTATGTCCCTTTGCATAACTCAAATCTGCTTCACTAGAAAAAATTATTTGTGAAATTACTTTTAATGTCTTTCTTAGTCGCGAACTCGAAGACTTTCAGCATGTAAAACTGGTGCTCAATAACTGAGCTATATTTGGAAGTACCTTATTTGAGGTAACTAATTCTTTTATATCCTTTCTAATTTTTTTTTTATTACTCTAAAATGAACAGTGATTTTTTATTTATTGTATTTATCTATACTATTTAATAAAACAAATCACCATTTTTTAATCTTAAACTTTTTGCCTTTGAAAAATCAAAAATACTCTTCTCCTTTATTCAATAATTTAAACATCTCCATCTACTATACTATAATACCCTTAATGAAATAATTTACATAATAGATCCCCCAATACTTAAAATAACTACAAAACCACCTTTAACATCAATTACTTTTACATTCACCACTATCGTCGCCCCCATCACCGTCCCCACTGCCGCCCCCACACCGTCACCATCACCTCCGCCATCACTACCCCCATCGCTGCTGCATCGCGGGGGCATAAATCCAATCAAAAATAAAATAGTTACATTGTTATTATAAAATTTAAAAATAAAACTGTTACATGAAAGATATTACTTTTTAAGCATGTTATTGACAATTCATAAGAGTGTCATTAAAAAATAATCCTAAAAGTAAATTGTATGATAGGCAATTAAAGTAAGACAAATAATTAGAAAATCTTTTGCTACTTATAGTTATAATTCTTATTAGAGAAATTCTATATTAACAAACAAATTATAAACACATATTTACAAACTCACTTGTCATTTGAGATGTACCAATCAAATTAGTTTTTTTTTTTTCCCTTCATGTTTCTCTCTCCATATTCAATTGGTCACACATAAGTTTGTATAAATTTGTTTGTAATTTGTTTGTTGATGTAGCATTGCTCTACTTGTTATACAAACTTGTTAAACCAAAGTATCTATGCATAAAAGGTTATGTTTGGCAAACTCTTTATTAATACTTAAATTAAATTAAATGTGTAAATATTGTGTTTCTAGACTTTCTAAACTATTTTTGAAAAGAAAAGTTCTGATAGTTTCTCTTAAACTTTCCATCATGGTCATGACTTTTAAAAGAGTTTAAATTTTATTTCACTATATGATATATGTTCGCTCGTAATTTTCTCTATATATTTATTTTGTTAATATTTGTTTTTAACGACCGTTCTGTAAAACTCATTTTGACACGCTTTTACCGCTCCAAACTTGTACCCAAGCATCCTAAATTCCTAATACCATAACAAACTTTCAAAACCTTGGAAACGATGGTTTTTCACCACAATGATATGATCGACCTTGGCCTTTATAGTCTGTACATAAATCATACAAGTAAGATATCTAATAAAAATAACCAACAAATATGCCTAAGGCATCATAATATAGACTCCATACAAAGTATGTGAGCCGAATAGTCTCGATAAATTGCCATCATGAAACCGATTCATAGCTTCCAAGTCCCGAATTTAGTTAGTAATTAACCCGCAAATGACCCGCATATATATATATATATAGCTTCCAAGTCACTAACACACACAAGTCAAGCTAATGAATCGCCTCCATGGGTCCAATTTCATTCAACCAAACCGCCAATAAAGTCTAATACTCCCTCCGTCCCATTTTAGTTGTCATGTTGACTAACTTTGACCGTAAATAACTTTGTTTGTACTATATAGTAGTTGATGAAACTTATATGAACGAAAAGTACATTAAAAACCCAATCCATTCATATATTTTATATCAAGTGTTACACGACACAAACAAAGTTATTTACGGTCAAAGTTAGTCAACATGACAACTAAAATGGGACGGAGGGAGTATATTACCATCTTGCTTTAGTTAATACATATATATAGCTTCCAAGTCTTTGGCCTACACAAATCATACGTAAACTTAACGATTCAAATTGTACTTATAAAGTCTATGTAGTACTTACCTTAATATCGATTACAATATCAATGTATAGTCTCTATTTTATCACACAGGTCTTGGATTCGAGCCCTTACACCCCGACCATAGCCGGATTATATTCTTAAAACCACCTGTTAGTATAATAAGTTAATAACGCAAAGGTCTTGACTCTTGACTAGGTGATCTTTTCAAATTATTTAGACTTTAAAAAATAAGAAACAAAAAAGTGACGTTGGGTGTGACGTAGTCTTGCACAACCACCGCTCCCCCCCCCAATCCGCCATTTATAACCGTTTATCGTTACAAATTTACAAATAGAAAGATTCTATATCTAAATAAGTTCATAGTTTTAGTTTCAAAATTGTAGTAACTATCTTAAATTTTACCTCAATATTTAAATGTGTATCTTATAAATAATTTTAGTTTACATACTTCATATTACTCATTTTGTGGATTCAATCAACTTATAGTTTATATCATGTGGCTTTTGATTCTAATTACACCGGTTGGACACAGAACGACACGACTAACTTGTTCATTAGGTTATTGGTTTGAGTTCAAGTTTTTGCTATGATTGGGTTTGGGTTGAGCTAGACGTGGGCAAAAAAACCGATCTGGATTATCTAAGAACCAGAACCGATTGGAACCAGGAACCGGTTCCGGTTCCTCAAGAACCGCCGGTTCGGGACCGGTTCCACTTTTGGATCCAAAAATCGGTTCCTTACCGGTTCCAATCGGTTCCGAACCGAAAAAACCGAAAAAACATGGTCAAACGTTGACCAAGAACCGGTTCCGAACCGGTTCCAGTCAACGTTGACTGGAACCGGTTCCGGTTCCGAACCGGTTCCATCGGTTCCAATCCAATGCCCACCTCTAGGTTGAGCTATATAACTCGTCAACCTACAATAAACCAACTCACGATTCGTCAACATGAAAAGGACGCGACATGGTCGTTACCCCGGTATAGAAACCTATGAAGCAACCCTATAAAGCCCCCATATAGAAACTGTCACACCCCGTTGTAGCGGAAATACAGGGTTAACAAGTAATTGCGTACTAATCAGAAGGTAAATAGAGATTACATCCATTAATCCAAATACAAGTTTATTACAAGTATAATCGTTCGGAAGTGGACCCCAATATACGGATACAAACTATCCTCAATTGGAAATGGGCCCACTAATTACAATAATAACATATGGACAGCTAAGTACAATTAGGACTAATAAAACTATAGTCCTCAGAGGTCTGACGCTAATTGTACGTCCAATGTTCAAAAGATGGCTTCTAACATGCCATACGCGCTTCCAATACTTACTGATGGTTCCCTGAAAAGCATGAAATTTGAGAGGATCAACTATCGAAATAGTTGGTGAGTTTACAGTATGTTTGACCAAATGTTTAGTCGTCATTGATACAACACAATGACCCATAGTTATAAAAGACCAGGCAGTTAGAATACAACATCTAACAATACTTTTATAAGAAGACTGCCAGTATATCTAAATCTGGACACGTCATATACCACAAATTAAATTAAGATAGTCGGTATATCAAATCCAAACTCATCTTATATCACGTCAATCAGTATATCTAGATCTGATGACAGCATATGACAGCCGGGAGCCAAGTCCGACAGTATCAGTCACTATGCTACATTTATGACAGCATATGACAGCCGGGAGCCAAGTCCGACAGTATCAGTCACTATGCTACATTGCTTCGCACAGGATTTCCCTCTAAAATGGGGTGCGCACCACAACAATGCTTATGACTAGCATATGACAGCCGGGGAAACAACACCCGACAGTATCAGCCAACATGCCTCGCACAGGATTTCCTTCTAAGTGGGTGCGGACCTTAACCAAGACAGTCAGAATACAACATCCGACAATTTAACCAATAGGGGGAAACATTTTAGTTTGTCAAACACAAGGAAACATTTCAATCAGCCATCACACGGCAATTCAACGTCATTTTATCCAACATTTAATAAATGACACGTATACACATTTTCGACAGCCCAACATGGCAAATTTAAGTCAAATGATCTAAGTACCCAAATCACATGGCATACTCACAAAACAATCATTTATTTAATAAATAGTGTATACTACAGTACATGCTTTTCAGGCCCAAAGTAAAAGGAAAAGGGCGCCATAAACTCACCTTAGCGATCTAAGTGCTAAAAGGTGCAAAGTAGCTCGAGAAGATTCAACAACCAGTTCTCCACGTTATCCAAAACCTATGATATCATTACCAATAATGGGGATCAAATCTCATGACGACGAATATCCTACGTACAACTACTTAGCTATAGACCCTAGAATGCCATAACCGAGAATGTGACTTAACTTCCATTTTATTTAACTTTAGTTGGTAATATCAATGACATCGTCATTATAAGGTAGTCTAATGTACCATTCGATATTCACCAAGTCCCAACGTTCAAGTTCGTCAAAATTTAGAAATGTCAAATATTCCAGCAACCTACCACTGCGCCGCAGTGAGCCAAAATTCAGCCCCTAGCCACTGCGCCGCAGTGAGCTACCAACAGCCCTAGCCACTGCGCCGCAGTGGCCAAGTTCTGGACCAAAGGACAGCAGCTGCAGTTTTTGTGCAGAAAACCAAACAAAAACCTTTCAAACTTGACCCAAAACAACCCGAAACGATTTGTAAGAGTTTGTGACTCAATTTGAAGCAAAACTAAACATCATTAACCATAATTACACATAACCCAACCCATAATTTCATCCATAACATCATTGAATCTTCCGAAACGATCAAATCAAACTAAAACCCTATTTATAACCCTAATTCCATTTTAAGTAGTTTTAGGTCATGTAAAAGCTCGAAATGACTAGAAAAGAGTAAGTAAACATAAATAGGCGTAAAAGGGATGATTTAGACTTACCAAAATTTGTTCTTGAATTAAAAGGATGAAGATGGTGATGATGATGCAAATACCAAATAATAGCTTTAAAATCCTTCAATCTTTCCTTTGCAAATCTGATGTAGAAGAAGAATAGAGAGATTGAGAGTATTTGGGAAATGTTTAAGTGATTTGTGTGTGTTGTGTTTGTGTGGTGTGTGTGTGTGTTGATCAAGAAAGAAGCAGGGAAAGAGAGGGGAGGGGGCTTGGTGTTTCCCTCCCTGCCTTTCAATTCCATTCGGCCCATGTGGCCCAAAAATGGGATATTTTCAATACCCTTAATTTGGTAAAATGCTTACGATTAAATACCGTTTGACTAATAGGTTAAAATGTAAAGTAAAGGTATTTTCCCTCGTCTCATTTTAGTCGAGGCAAATAAATAAAATTTAATAAACTAAACTCTTAGAAATATTTCGTTTAGACAGTCTAATTACTGTGTTCAATTATAACATTTAAATCTTTATTTAACGTCATTTTAAGACTCGGCATTCGTCTAAATAGCTAACAGTCTACGTCATATGGATACGTCCAATTGAACCATATCAAATGTTCAATTTACTAATAATTTCCACGTCATAATCTCTAAATTAGACGAAATTATAAATAATGATCGAGATTAGGACTAACCCGTTGTTAATAAATTACGAGTTGTCACAGAAACCTAACTAATACATTATACATGATTACATGTAGTGATGTACGTTCCAATGTTCCATTCAATTTAGTATAGTAACTTATAAAAAGCCTAATAAAGTTTATGTGAAGCCCGAAAAAAATGAGAAAAAACCGTGATATAAAAGCCCAATAAATTAGCCCAATAAAAGCCAAAAACCGTGATATAAAAGCCCAATAAATTAGCCCAATAAAAGCCAAAAACCGTGATAGTCTCTGTTTCGATTTGGGGTGAATGCTATAACATTGTTGCAACTTTACGAACACAGCTTTCATAACATATACTCGCGTTTGTTTCACATAATTTGATGGAATCTGATGGAATTGGAATTGAATTCCATTCCTTAGTGCGTTTGGTTGTTCAAAGAAGGAGGAATCTCATTCCGTAGGAATGTAAACATTCCATCATTTGATGGAATCTCCATTCCTTGGGGATGGAGGAAGGAATTTCATTCCTTCCGTCACTTGAATTCTCAAAAAAACAAAAACATTCCGTCAAATTCCATTCCTTCATATTCCAATTCCTTCGAAACATTCCATTCCTTCCAAAAACATTCTGTGAACCAAACGCGCCCTTACAATCACACTCTCCTACTAGAGGAGCTTTTGCAATGCCATCAGCAAAGCCGACGTGTCACAAGAAGAGCTATGCCACATCAGCTTTCTATGACTAATGAAATGAGTGTGTATTATTTGGTGTATATATGGTGTGCGTGAGATAGCTTTTCTGAGAAGCTTTATTCTATTAGCTTCTCAAAGAAGTCTTATTCTCTTTATTCAAAAAAAACAATATTGTTTATTCTCTCTCCATTCCTTTTCCAGATCTATCTATTTCTCTCTCCAACTTCTCTCTGAAATCTAATAAAAAAATTTCCAGATTCAATGTTTATTTTTTTTACATTCATACGCATTTAGGGTTGTTTTTTTCAAAGTTTGGGTTGTTGGTGGATGATAGATTGAACATCAGAGATTCATCTTCTTATTTCCTTTATTGTTTAATTTAGATCTTAATTGTTCTTGTGTCGTTTAGATGGTAACGAGCAACTTGATGAGAAAATGAGTTATATTTGTAATGCTCATCGAGTGTTTGATAAATTTCCTTGACAAAAATCTGTTCAAAATGAACAAGAAAATGAGTACGATGATAATGATGATGAACAAGAACAAGTACCTGAGCTAGCTGAAGGGTATTATGTGATTGAAACACCATGGAAGAAAAGAGTCCATAAGGTTTGTTGTGATTTATTGCAGTCTAGAATCATGATGCTTATAGTTTTGCAAAAATATTTATTTTTTGTATTACAAATATGAATGTATGTAGCTGTGATTTATTGTATATTAAGGCTATGTGATACTTTAACATGTAAATCATCTCATCTCCTCCAATTGAAGTATCACATCTTTCTTTTACTAAGTGTTCTAGAAAACTACAATTTTCAAATTTAGGTGGAATAGTCTCAGTGAAGTAATTCTTGATACAAGTGATGAGGATTGCGGAAAGGACTTACTTGTGTGTTACGAGTGAGAGATTTCTTACAAGACTGACTTACTTCATACCAGCATGGTTTTTAGATGATGATACCGACTTCATTGTCCTACCAAGCGATGGCGTATGGGAAGGTTTTTTCTCCGACGGAACTGTTTACAAATTTCAAAAAGTCCGTTTATATTGTATAACTTGTGTTATTTGCAACAACAACAACAAGGGTACCCAATCCCAGCATAAGTCGGGCTATGGGGGAGGTATGATGTAGACAGACTTTACCTCTACTCAAAGGTAGAGAGGCTGCTTCCAGATCCACCGAGGTGGAAGGGACCTCCGGCCCAAGAGTGATAAAAAATATGGTTAGATCCACCGGAATGGAAGCTTTAACCGGATGGGAATAATCTCGATCTCAAACTCTCAATCTCAAATACTCGATCTAGATCTCAAAACAGTATGCTTAATCTCCGACTATGGTCCAGGAGATAAAGCCGTTAGGAGAAAGAGAGAGCAGGAGTAGAGAGAGAAGAGAGAGAAACCCTTTTACAAAACCCGACACTTAAATATAACTTGTGTTATTTGCAGGTTATGACAAATCCAGAGGATGCAGATTGCATCAACAATGTGAAGGATGCAAGGTTTGCTGCAAAGCAACTAACTAAAAAGGCGTTTTCACGGACGAGCACTAATGAGAATGATCAGCATCGTCATTCAAATGTCTGACCCTGGGTACCAATGTAATCATAATGGTAGGTATATATGGTTGCATTTGCGAGACTTTTTTTTAATTATAATCAAATGGTTTACTTGGATCAATTCTATCAAAAAAAATGAGTCTACTATAACTCTATAAGCACATTGGCACACCGTCAATTACTTTTAAAAATTTACTGTTTTAAAGTTAGTGATTTTGAATCTTAAATTACAAAAGCTTCATGTTGGTGATCTTAAATTAGTCTATTACAAGCTTCTGGCTTCATTTTGTCAATCTTTAGAGTTTTATAGTGACATATCTTTATACTATGCCATAATTAACTTGCATTCTATTAGGTGATGTTTCATGCTTTTACTTTTGTGGTTGTGCGTACTGAGTATTAATATCTCCCCCCCTTCTCTCCTCCCTAAACCCAAAACCTTCATGGAAAATATTCAGTTTGAAATTCTTGATGGATTATTGGGAGTTGGGACCTTATTGGATGTATTTCTTGATCAATTTAATATGGTCCTTTTTCGGTTTATAGGTCCTTTACATGTATCTCTTTTCTATAATCATAGGTATATTGGGTATTATGTCACAACGGCATAATCATGTTGTGCTAAGAGTTTTGAGTATGCTATATGTTGCTGATAGGCGTTAATGTGTTGGTAGTACTTGGTACTTTCACTTAAGAAGACGATAGTCTGAGGGGTTGGGAATTGTAATATGCATCCTTGTGATTATCCAATAAAATTGATCAAATGAGCATGTCAGGGGAGTTGCTCTACATCTTGAGAATAGGCTGTTTTCGAGTAGATAGACCATCTATCGAATCAAGGTTGTTTACTAATTTGTTTGATTATTGTAATTTATTAAATGTCAAAGGTGAGCTTCAACAGATGGGATGGACTCTTTAACATTGTTGCTTCAAGCTCTATTGGTGAGGAGCTATTCTACCGAGTTGTTGTCAAGGGCAGACTCAATAGAAGAGGCTTATGAAACTTGTAGGTATCTATGGGTTCATTTGCAGGACTCTTTATTTTCAAATTTAGGTGGAATAGTCTCAGTGAAGTAATTCTTGATACAAGTGATGAGGATTGCGGAAAGGACTTACTTGTGTGTTACGAGTGAGAGATTTCTTACAAGACTGACTTACTTCATACCAGCATGGTTTTTAGATGATGATACCGACTTCATTGTCCTACCAAGCGATGGCGTATGGGAAGGTTTTTTCTCCGACGGAACTGTTTACAAATTTCAAAAAGTCCGTTTATATTGTATAACTTGTGTTATTTGCAACAACAACAACAAGGGTACCCAATCCCAGCATAAGTCGGGCTATGGGGGAGGTATGATGTAGACAGACTTTACCTCTACTCAAAGGTAGAGAGGCTGCTTCCAGATCCACCGAGGTGGAAGGGACCTCCGGCCCAAGAGTGATAAAAAATATGGTTAGATCCACCGGAATGGAAGCTTTAACCGGATGGGAATAATCTCGATCTCAAACTCTCAATCTCAAATACTCGATCTAGATCTCAAAACAGTATGCTTAATCTCCGACTATGGTCCAGGAGATAAAGCCGTTAGGAGAAAGAGAGATCAGAAGTAGAGAGAGAAGAGAGAGAAACCCTTTTTGAAACCATATAACTTGAGGTTATGACAAATCCAGAGGATGCAGATTGCATCAACAATGTGAAGGATGCAAGGTTTGCTGCAAAGCAACTAACTAAAAAGGCGTTTTCACGGACGAGCACTAATGAGAATGATCAGCATCGTCATTCAAATGTCTGACCTGGGTACCAATGTAATCATAATGGTAGGTATATATGGTTGCATTTGCGAGACTTTTTTTTAATTATAATCAAATGGTTTACTTGGATCAATTCTATCAAAAAAAATGAGTCTACTATAACTCTATAAGCACATTGGCACACCGTCAATTACTTTTAAAAATTTACTGTTTTAAAGTTAGTGATTTTGAATCTTAAATTACAAAAGCTTCATGTTGGTGATCTTAAATTAGTCTATTACAAGCTTCTGGCTTCATTTTGTCAATCTTTAGAGTTTTATAGTGACATATCTTTATACTATGCCATAATTAACTTGCATTCTATTAGGTGATGTTTCATGCTTTTACTTTTGTGGTTGTGCGTACTGAGTATTAATATCTCCCCCCCTTCTCTCCTCCCTAAACCCAAAACCTTCATGGAAAATATTCAGTTTGAAATTCTTGATGGATTATTGGGAGTTGGGACCTTATTGGATGTATTTCTTGATCAATTTAATATGGTCCTTTTTCGGTTTATAGGTCCTTTACATGTATCTCTTTTCTATAATCATAGGTATATTGGGTATTATGTCACAACGGCATAATCATGTTGTGCTAAGAGTTTTGAGTATGCTATATGTTGCTGATAGGCGTTAATGTGTTGGTAGTACTTGGTACTTTCACTTAAGAAGACGATAGTCTGAGGGGTTGGGAATTGTAATATGCATCCTCGTGATTATCCAATAAAATTGATCAAATGAGCATGTCAGGGAGTTGCTCTACATCTTGAGAATAGGCTGTTTTCGAGTAGATAGACCATCTATCGAATCAAGGTTGTTTACTAATTTGTTTGATTATTGTAATTTATTAAATGTCAAAGGTGAGCTTCAACAGATGGGATGGACTCTTTAACATTGTTGCTTCAAGCTCTATTGGTGAGGAGCTATTCTACCGAGTTGTTGTCAAGGGCAGACTCAATAGAAGAGGCTTATGAAACTTGTAGGTATCTATGGGTTCATTTGCAGGACTCTTTATTTTCAATTATAATGAAGATATAAAGTGTCTACAATATTTGTAATGGTAAAGCAATTCGTCTCTTCTACCTTGCTTATGAATTGAAAGCTTACAACTGAGTTTTCCAAGGATGGAGTTATGGTCAGATTGAATTGGATGTGGTTTGCGTGGTTCTGTTCTCTTCTCTCCATTTCATCCTCCCTCACTAATGAATTTGAAGCATACAAGGTGTGATCGGTTTTAGTTACCGAGGAGTGATCGATTTGTTCATCTACAATTCTGTCGACTTTTAGGCTTCCAAGAGGCTGTTTATCTTTGTTGTGCTACTGGAATTAGAGAATCATTTGCATTTGAGTTAGATTTTGATTTCTTACATCTCACTTCATACTCTTCAACTCTCGATAATATATTATTCTATTTTTTAAAAGTTGATTTGTTATTGATTGCTAATCTGCTATGTGAAATTGTTTGTACATGCTTATGTAATCCGTTTACAATTGAGATTAATATGGTTGTGGAAGGAATAACTCTTTTAGAACGATAGATTTTTCTTCAAATAAGTCTACTTAGAACGTTGTTGTTAGCTTTAATTATTTAGTTAGTGCGTGTTTTGTACTTGTGTAATAGAATTGTCCTTTTGTCTAATCTTGTTTAGTATGGAAGGTTGTTAATGTAATTAGACAAGGACTTGTGTGTAATTAGTGAGGGGTTTTAGTGCAAAATGTGAGCCTATATAAACCCCTCACCTCCCATTTGTAAGTTAACCTTTTGAATACAATTTACCTTTCTCCCTTTCTCTCTCTAACTCTCTCTCTCACACACATATCACTATTCACGATTTAGCAAGTGTTTACATTTGGTATCAGAGCAAAATCACAACTTGTGTTAGATCCATGGTTTGATTTTGTTCCATTTTATGCTAAATTGTGTTTTTCCCATTTTACCGAAAGTTCCAATCTTTACCCTCTAAACATGTTAAAGTTCCTTCCTTTTTAGTTTCATTCCACTCATTACCTTCCTATAATCATCCTTGAAAAGTTTCAAATCCTAATTCTAAACCAAATGGCTTGAAATTGAATTTTTAGCTTTCTGTTCTGAAATCCGGTTTTCCTTCCGGTTTTCATTTTCCTTTGAATTTCAGTTGTAAAACCGGTTTTCCTTCCGGTTTTCCTACCAGCTTTCCTTCCGGTTTTCCTACCAGCTTTCCTTCCGGTTTTCCTTCCGGTTTTCCTACCAGCTTTCCTTCCGGTTTTCCTACCAGCTTTCCTACCGGTTTTCATACCAGCTTTCGTATCTTTATTTCATAATACCTGGTTTACACCAAAACCGGTATTAGTGCTTAATTTCTTCATTTTCTAAGCCAAAACTCCGCCCAAATTTCTTCACGAAAACCGGTTTTTCAAAGGATTTCTTGAAAACCTGATTTAGTGAAGAATTTCTTGAAAACCTGTTTTAGTGAAGAATTTCTTGAAAACCTGATTTAGTGAAGAATTTCTTGAAAACCTGATTTAGTGAAGAATTTCTTGAAAACCGATTTTAGTTGAGAATTTGTGTGGTTGAGTTCATTTGCATATTATAATACCTGGTTTACTCCAAAACCGGTATTAGTTCTTTAATTCTTCATTTTAGAAAAAGGGACTCTGCCCAAATTTTGAGCCGAAAACCGGATTTAGTACACAATTTCTGAAAACCGGTTTTAGTACTAAATTTACCAAAACCTGTTTTAGTACTAAATTTCCAAAACCTGTTTTAGTACTAAATTTCTGAAACCCTGTTTTAGTACTAAATTTCTGAAACCCTGTTTTAGTACTAAATTTCTGAAACCCTGTTTTAGTACTAAATTTCTGAAACCCTGTTTTAGTACTAAATTTCTGAAACCCTGTTTTAGTACTAAATTTCTGAAACCCTGATTTAGTACACAATTTCTGAAAACCGGTTTTAGTACTAAATTTACCAAAACCTGTTTTAGTACTAAATTTACCAAAACCTGTTTTAGTACTAAATTTCTGAAACCCTGTTTTAGTACTAAATTTCTGAAACCCTGTATTAGTACTACATTTCCGAAACCCTGTATTAGTACTACAATTCCGAAACCCTGTATTAGTACTTAAAAAAAAAAAATGTCAACTATTATACCGAATGAGTTTGTTGAGACGGTGTTAGATTTTTTAATGGGTGAACAGCCAAGTTGGGAAGAAATACGTCGTCATGATAATCACATTTGTATGTGTTGTACCAGTTCGGTTCCATGTGGAGTGGTTATTTTTGAGGAAAAACAAGTCAATGTGGAAATATTTAAGACAATCATGACACAACACAACAGTTTTCAACTTGAAATTAAGCAACTCAAATCTGAGAACAAAGAGCTCAAATCTGCTAATAATTTCAGTTTGTCCGCCATGGAAAGTCTTCAATCTGAAGTTGATCGAATCAAATCTGAGAACAAAGAGCTCAAATCTGCTAATAATCTCATTTTGCCAAACATGGAAAGTCTTCAAAGAAACAATGATCATTTGCAGTCAAAGATTATCAATTTAACCAATGAGTTGGATATTTCTTACAAAGAGCTCATTGAAACCATCCTCGAAACCCAAGTTAAAGAACTTGTTTTGCAAACACAACTTTCTAAGCTCAATCGTGATTTGCAAAACAAGTCCACTTCTTCGAAGAATAATGAGCAAACATGTTTGAAGTTAATCCAACAACTTCAAGCTCATTCCTTGTCATTGGAGACTCAACTTGCAACCAAGTCAAATCAAGTGAATCCTCCTTCAACTCGTGCTCCAAAATCACCTCTTCTCAACCAAACCACTCCATCTCCAACTAAAACAAAAACCATTCCTTCAAATGCCCAACCAAACCACAATCACCCAACATTATCAACCAATACCAAGCAACACCCTTCCTTCAAAACCAAAACAAATCCTCACAACACCAAACCATCTCACCAAAACAATAAACACCCACAACCATCTTTCAAACCAGCTCATACCACTCCCAAATTCTCCAAAGACCCTCATTCCACCAAAACCAAAATCCTTCTACATAAACCTCATCCTACTCTCAAACAAATAAACCCATATTACACACCTCGCAAGACCAGACCTCCCCTCAAGCCTATAAACAGCCATTGCCATATATTCAAGGATTCCACCACCGGAATCATTCGTTATAGAGATCAATATGGTTGGTTCTCTCATACTAAACCCAAACCAAAACCTAAAAGCACTCCCATTAAATACTCTCTCTCTGAGCTGTTTAAGTTGGCACCACGAGTCATTCACCCTCGTGTGCAAAAAGTGTTTTACTATGTACAACCTTCTACTTCTCTCTTCAAATATCCAGTTGGACCCACCCTTACATGGGTTCCAACGTCTGGATCCAAGTAGGTGGTTGTGATTTGGCTTGTACACATATCAGTGTACAACCCGTTCAAAATATGTGTAATTGAGACGTTACTTCATAGTTATACCTTTCATTTACCGTTATTGTCATCAATCATTGTGCATGATGAACACGTTACATGTGTTCATCATGAGGGGGAGAAAAGCGTCAGAGATTGATTATCCTTTTGAGGGGGAGCACATTGCCTTGTCTAATTCTTTGCTCCAAAAATTATGCCCGGGTTGAGGGGGAGCTAAAAGGAAAATTAGTCTTGGATCTTTTAGTATGTTTTTATTGTATATTTTGAAAGGAGTGATTGAGTAAGGGGGGCAAGATTTAGAGAAGATTTCGCTCATACGACAAGTTGAGGGGGAGCTAAAGCGACAAACCATTTTCTGGATTAATTATCTGTTATTGAGAAACTTGTGTGTTTGAGGGGGAGCAAGAGACAGACAATCAACGACTGTAATGTAAGAACCAAGTCAAGTTCTACACTCAACACTAAGCCAAGCTTCCGCACTTCATTCCAAGCTTCCGCTTTCCACAAGAAACCCAAGTCTTCGCCTTCGCTTTCACAGAATGCTTGAGAATTCAAAAAGTCAAAGTTGCTCGAAGACGATGAAGATAAAGAGAAAGCTACAAAGTCTACTCAACATTGAAATTTCATATCATAGAACCCCCAACCGACCATCTGATCCGAAATTTCATTTCATTCCCAAGCGCCTCTGGAAAGAGAAGTTCAGTGAATACAAGAAAAGGGCCTTCAATGATCAAAGGACTCATCAAGACAAACCCGAATCATCAACCAAGAAAAGAAACAGAAGACAAAGAAAGAAGAAAAGGACTAGACGATGAACCTTCACAAAACCGCACTAAAGGGGGAGATTGTTAGCTTTAATTATTTAGTTAGTGCGTGTTTTGTACTTATGTAATAGAATTGTCCTTTTGTCTAATCTTGTTTAGTATGGAAGGTTGTTAATGTAATTAGACAAGGACTTGTGTGTAATTAGTGAGGGGTTTTAGTGCAAAATGTGAGCCTATATAAACCCCTCACCTCCCATTTGTAAGTTAACCTTTTGAATACAATTTACCTTTCTCCCTTTCTCTCTCTAACTCTCTCTCTCTCACAAGTGTTTACAGTTGTTTACTGTATTTCATTTTTTTTTCTGTATTTCATGAAGTCTCGGCTTTGACTGCCTTCCGTTCCCCTTTGAGAATTTAGTAAAGCTGATTTTATAAATTCGTGTTGACATCCCGTGTTTGCACACGGGTTCATTGGCTAGTTACAAGTATATGAAGCATGATTATAGGATACCAAATGAAATTATTATTATTAACTGTTATTGTTGGACCAGTTCACCTGGAACTGGCCAGTCACCAGTTGACACTGACCAGTCACCAGTTGCATCTGGTGACCCAGTAAACTGGTGACCAAGAAGATTTGTCGAGAAATATATTGAAGTCCAGTTGCACCGTACAGTTACGCAACTGAAGACTTCCTCCAGTTGAGAACTGACCAAGTTGAAGAAGCATTCCAGTTGAAGTCGAAGACAACAAATGGAAGATAGAGAATGACAATGGCAGCGAAGCCCAGTTGACATTCTAGTCAGTTACAAACTGGAGACCATCAGTGGAAAGCCTTTACAAAGCTTTACACTGATTACGAGGAATTGACTTGTATACTTTATGTACTCTTTACCAGATAATAAGCCTTGTCTTATTATTTAAGTAATATAGTACATAAAGGTGAATATGTAACGTTGCTTTGACGTGCAACTTTACACGGCTTTTAAGGAATAAAATACTATTCCTTAAATGCTCCAATCACTTTTATACGGCTAAGGTTAACATCCCAATGTTAACCTTTGCCTATAAATACAAGTCATTGCACAACAAGAATATCAAGTGTTTTATCTCACAAACAGAATTCACACACAGTGAAAAACATACAAACACTTCACTTTGCAAACCTGCAATATTCTTGGTGAACTTGTGCAATCTTCTCTCAATCGTTAAAAGGAACATTTCACAACTTTAAGTGTTTCGATTGTAGTGAGAAATTCCGAGTATAGATCAATTGTATTTCATAGGTTGTTAGGATATTTACATTCGTGTATTATCTTGGTTCCGCATCAACCTTGTAATTTGTTTACTATCAATAAATAAATTACATTGAAAACTACATATTGTCTCATCAAGTTTCTTTACAAGTTATTTGTATTATTGCATTGTTCTTTGCTTATTATCATTTATATAAGTAATCTATCTAGAACTTGGTATATACACACTATAACTGGTCATCTCCAGTTTAGTGGATATATTGCAAAGTAACTCCACCATCGACATAGAGGTGTCTTCAGTAGTACCATCTAACGAGTTGGGACTAACAAGTGGTATCAAAGCAGAAGGCTAACATACTTGCCTAGATCTGCTAAGATGAACACTACTGAAGGTGGAGATGGTTCTGGTTCAGGTGAAAACCCATTGAATAATAACAACCAACCTTTTCAAAATGTAAATCCTAATCCTCCTCCTCCTTCTACCCCAAACCACGTCCATGTACACTATTCTAACACTCCTGTTCCAAAATTTGATGGAAACAGCGAGACTTTTGGTACATGGAAAGCTAGAATGCTTTTGCATTTTGGTGGTATTGAGAGGTATATGTTGAAAATCCTAAAGGATGGACCATATATACCCATGTCTCTTGGGGTGAGTCCTCTTCTAGATCCAACTGGAAGAAGAGGCTCAAGGGAAAAGCCAGAAGACCATTGGTCTGATGAGGATCGCAGACTGGTGGACTTGGACACCAGACTGAAAAACATGATCCTTGGGGCTGTCCCTGAAGACCTAATTCCAACACTTGTGTTGTTTCCCAGTGCCAAGTCTATGTGGGATGAATTAGTGATTCAATTTGAGGGAGGTGACGATACAATTGTCACTAGAAAAGTTGCATTGAACAAGAAGTACGAATCCTTCTTTGCCTTGCCCAATGAGAGTCTAACTGGTACATACACCAGATTCTCTAGCCTTATCAATCAGTTGAGAGGCTTGGGTGTAGAGAAGGATAAGGACATTCTTCTTGAGAAGTTTTGTGATATTCTTCCTTCCAAATGGGAAAACATGGTTCTTGTCTTGAGACAAGGTAAAACCTTGCACACCCATACCCTTGCATCGCTCTATGGAGCCTTCAGATTCACTGAAGATAATAATGCTGCAAGGTTGGTGGCTGAGCAAGATGCCATGAACCATGCCCAGGGTTCCAAGGTTGCTAGTGTAACTGAGCGACCTTGTGCTGCTTTAATGTCTGCTGAGAGTGTCCAGGCACACTCGATGAAGGAGATGTTGAACAGTTTCTTAAACTCTGGGCTGACCACTGAAAACAGTGATGGTTGTAATGAAACTGACGATGATGATCTGGTCGCCATGATTGCTAAAACCTTTAACAGGTTTAAGCATAAATCTAAAAGATTTAATGGACCCAATAATGCTTCCAGCTCCAGCTCTCTGGATAAAACCAATCTTACCTGCTATAAGTGTGGTAAGAAAGGTCACTTTATGAAGGAATGCAGATCTAGTCAGTTGAACAACCAAACTGGCCCCCCTGTCCCTACTTACAATCGGCCTGATGATAGCTACAAAGCTAAATACAAAAAGCTTAAGGCCCAGATTGCCCTCCTGTCCATGGCAAAGGAAAAAGACCAGTGCTTAATTGCACAAACTGAGGGAAAATGGGAGTACTCTGATGACTCATCTGATGATGAAGAAGAGGAAAGGGACATGTGCTTCATGGCTTTGGAAGATCAACAGCAGCAACATGTGGCAAAAGAAGATGTCGTCACTGGAAGATGGGTGGACATCATTCTAAAGAAGGTATGTGATTATGATCACCAAGTTGATCCTGAACTGAAACTGGACCTGGCTGAATCTCTAAGTGGTGACTTAGCCTTTGTTGAAACTGTTCGAGCTGATAGTGAAAGATATCTTGACACTATCCTAGTTGAACTGAACATCGTTAAGCCACAACTTAATGATTTACAAAGTGTCCAGTTGGCTCTCAAGGAGTCAGTTTTAAAGATTGAGGCTTTAGAACTTGATAATCAAAAACTTTCTTATGATTTTGAAAAATCTCAAAAGATTATCAAGTCCTGGGTAAAAGCATCTGGCAAAAACTATGATGCATTTTCAAGAACCATCGATGCCCAGAAAAATGCATGGAAATCTGAAGATCTGGAGATGGCAGCTCTTATACCAGATCTTCATGCATTGCCTCCAGCTCTCCAGGTTGAAACACCTTATGATCAACCTGAAGCTGTTAAAACTGAAACCATTGAGACCACCCCCATTGAGGTTAAAACTGGAGCCAAACAGGCTAAAGCTCCAGTCAAAAAGGCCACTGGTAACAAGCCTTTACCTCAAAAGTCTAAGGTGCCCAAGACCCGACAGACTACCCCTCCAGTTGAACCAAGGTCCACGGTTCAACTGCCTGATCAAAATAATGTTTTGGTTAATCTGGAAAGGCAACTCCAACTTTTGTCTCGGCAGGTTCAGAGTTGCACTGCCCGGATTAACAATCTGGAAGGAGGTTCATTACCTCCAGTTTTCAAACAAAATGTTAATCCACTCCCTTCTTTACCTAAACAAAAGAACGTTCCAACTGGAACAAAATCTGGTAAAAATAAGGTGAGTAAGTATCAAATACCAATTGTTTTTACTCCTGCACCTGAAGCTGGTGAAAAAGCTTCAGATGTAGCCTCCAGTTCCACATCTCAACAATCGACTGTGGCTTCCGTAGAGAAGCCCAGTGGACCCATCAAGAAAAGATGGGTTCACAAAAAGAACTAATGATTTTGTGTATGTGTAGGGCGATCGAAAGAAGAATATCTGGTATCTGGACAGCGCTGCTGGCCGGACTATGACCGGATGTAAGCCCCTACTGGAAGAGTTCACTGTCCAAGATGGACCGACAGTGACATTTGGTAACGATCAATCTGGAAAGACTGAAGGATATGGTGTGCTCAATAATGGACAAGTCGAATTCAAAAGAGTTGCATTTGTGAATGGTTTGAAATATAACCTGATCAGTGTAAGCCAACTTTGCGATGATGGCTTCAGAGTATTGTTCGATATTGCCCAAGGCACCATATTTAACAAGGATTGGAAAGTGGTGATGATTGCACCAAGAAAAGGAAATGTGTACATCATGGATATGGAACCTGCTCCAAAAGAGCAATGCTTCTATACCAAGGCTGATGAGGACACCAACTGGCTATGGCACAAGAGGTTATCCCACCTAAATTTCAAGAACATTAACAAGTTGTCTCGCAAGCAACTGGTTGATGGGATACCTCAGATTTCTTTCAATAAAGAAAAGCCATGTCCAGGTTGTGAGATGGGCAAGCAGAAAAGAGCCAGTTTCAAGACTAGGCAAAATTTCAGCATCACTGAACCTCTTCACATGCTACATATGGATCTCTTTGGTCCAGTGAATGTTCAAACTAGAGCTGGAAAGAAGTACACTCTAGTTGTGGTTGATGAATTCACCAGATACTGCTGGGTGGTATTCATCAGATCCAAGAGTGATGCACCTGCTGAAATCATCTCACTCATCAAAAGAATTGAGCTCAAGCATGTTCGAAAAGTTCGTCAGTTGCGAAGTGATAATGGTACTGAATTCCAAAACAAAGTACTTGAAACATTTTGCACTGACACTGGCATCTCTCAAAACTTCTCATCAGTTCACTCCCCAGAGCAAAATGGAGTTGTTGAAAGAAAGAATCGTACACTGATAGAAGCGGCCAGAAGTATGCTATCTGAATCTGGTCTTCCCACCAGTTTTTGGGCTGAGGCAGTTGCAACTGCTTGCCACACCCAAAACCGGTCAGTCTACATCAAGAGACATAAGAAGACTGCCTACGAAGTACTTAGGAATCGAAAACCAAATATTGGATATTTCCATGTATTTGGTTGTCCAGTTTATATTCTAAACGATTCCAGTCAGCTTGGAAAGTTTGATGCTAAAGCTGATGAAGGAGTATTTTTAGGCTATTCAGATATTCGAAAGGCCTTTAGAGTTTATAACTATAGACTCCAAAAGGTTCATGAGACAATTCATGTCACGTTCGACGAATCAACTGAAGCAATCAACAAGAGACCAACCCTTGATATCTCTCCAGTCATTCCAATCAACTTTGGTGAAACTGACCAAGTTCATCGGTCAGTTGTTTCACCAGAAGATGCTTCCAGTTACAACAAACTGGAACCAGTTAAGAAGAAGAAGACCTCCAGTGACACTTCATTCTATCCTTCCATCAATTTCAACTTACCACAAGAATTGGTGATTGGATCAGATGTACGTGCCACACCAACATCAGCACCAGTTCAAACACCTACTTCTCCAGTTGTTCGTGAAATACCTTCTAATGAGGAATTTCATGATGCAAATCGAGACCTCATTGACTCTGATGAGGATGTAGAAGTTGTATGGACTGATCCTTCTCCAGAAGCTGCTGCAACTGAAGAAGATCGCCAGGTGACTTGCACTGATGTTGTAGTTCACCAGCCTAGTCAATACACCAGATGGACTCAAGCCCACCCAATTGAACAAATTGTGGGTGATCCAACTAGTGGGGTTCAGACTAGAAGAGCCACCAGTGAGCAATGCTTAAACGTCACCTTCTTATCTTTAATTGAACCAAAGAAGATTGACGAGGCTTTGGCAGACCCAAGCTGGGTGGAAGCTATGCAAGAAGAGCTCGTCCAGTTTGAAAGGAACAATGTTTGGGAGCTTGTTCCTTGTCCACCTGGGTTAAAGAAAGAACCCATTGGTACCAGATGGGTCTACCGGAACAAAATGGATGAAGATGGCCATGTTGTAAGAAACAAGGCCAGATTAGTTGCCCAGGGTTATTGTCAAGCAGAGGGCGTTGACTTTGATGAAACTTTTGCTCCAGTTGCAAGACTTGAAGCCATACGAATATTTCTGGCTTATGCAGCCCATCTGCAGTTCAAGGTCTTCCAGATGGATGTCAAAAGTGCGTTCCTAAATGGAACATTGGAAGAAGAAGTTTATGTTAAGCAGACTCCAGGTTTCATCGATGAGAAGCATCCTCATTGGGTTTATAGACTGAACAAAGCTTTGTATGGTCTACGACAAGCCCCCAGAGCCTGGTATGACACTCTAACTAAACATCTTCTTAAAAATGGTTTTCAAAGAGGTGCAATAGATAATACCTTGTTTATCTTGAAAGATAGAGGTAATATCTTATTGGTACAAATCTATGTTGACGACATTATTTTTGGTTCAACTGATGATGCAATGTGTAAAAAGTTTGCTAAAATCATGTCATCTGAGTATGAAATGAGTTTAATGGGTGAATTAACATTTTTCCTAGGTCTTCAGATTAAACAAACTGAACATGGTATTTTTATAAACCAAGGAAAATATGTCAGAGATTTGTTAAGAAAATACAAATATGATTCAATCCATCAAAAAACACACCTATTGCAGCACCATTGAATTTGGACTCTGACCCAAATGGCAAACCAGTTAACATAACTGACTATAGAGGTATGGTTGGTTCACTGATGTACTTAACTGCTAGTCGACCAGATATAATGTTTGCAACATGTTTATGTGCCAGGTTTCAGGCTAACCCTAAAGAATCACATTTGCACGCTGTAAAGCGTATCTTTAGATACCTGAAAGGGTGTCCTAATCTTGGCCTTTGGTACCCCAAAGGTTCAGGATTAGATCTAATGGGTTATTCAGATTCTGATCATGCAGGTTGTAAGATAGATAGAAAACCAACAACTGGTGGTTGTCATTTCCTTGGAGGAAAACTGGTGAGTTGGACCAGCAAGAAGCAGACTTCAGTCTCTATGTCCACTGCAGAGGCAGAGTACATTTCTGCGGCCAGTTGTTGTGCCCAGATTCTCTGGATCAAAAACCAGTTACTAGATTATGGTCTAAAGTTTACTAAGACCCCAATCTTTTGTGACAACACCAGTGCAATTGCTATATCTCACAACCCAGTGATGCACTCCAAAACAAAGCATATTGATATCAGGTATCATTTTATTCGAGATCATGTTATGAAAGGAGATATTGAAATTCATTTCATCCCCACTGATAAACAGTTAGCTGATGTATTTACAAAACCTCTCGATGAGAAAACTTTTAAACATCTCATCAGCGAACTGGGAATGTTAAACCCTTAACTGGAGCTTTCTTTGTTATTGAACGCGTCAGTGACACTGATGAAGTTCTCCAGTTGAGGAGGTCCAGATCATCTTTGCTCGCCAGGCTATCGAACGCCTTTGTGATACTATCTTGGCACTAACTGATATCTGGATCATCATTTTAGGGGGAAAGACTCAAAATTATTTTCTGACTAAAATTCGTTTTTGTTTGAAAATGCAACTGGAGAACCTCTTCAGTTGGAAACTGGCACTGGACTAATCCTCCAGTGACCAGGTTCAGTCTTTATCTTAATTTTATTAACGTTACAAATACTTGGTCAATTTGTGTGACACGTGATGATACTCGAGTGTTTTAAACCACTTGATATCGTGATCTGACGTGTTTACAACCATTTTTAGTACTTGAACACTGTTTACGTTGGGAAAACAAAGTGAGTGGGCGCGTGGGTAAGATAAGCCGTCGTAGCATTTAATGCTTACATGGCAAATGAATATTTTATTTCAAAGTTCAAACCAACTTTTGTAAAAATATCTACAAAAAGGATTGTCTTATTAAAATATTATTTTGGTATTTCTTTGGGATCCTAAAACCCTTTAAATACCCTTATTTACTCAAAAACTCATTTACTTCTTTTTCATTCTCTTCATTTACTCTCTTCATTTACTTTCCAATCATCAATATAGCTTCATTTTACTCCTTGCTTCATAAATCAAAAACCCTAAATCCTAAATTTCAGTTTCAATTTCATATGGCTCCTAAATCTTCTCGTTCTAGAGATGTAAATCTCTTGACTGCTCCTTATAATCCCTCACCAGATGTCAGAATGGCACCTGGTGCCCCTAGCAACGCTTCGGCCATCAAACTCAATCCAAACAATCCGATGGCAAGCTTGCAAGGTATTCAAGGGTCTAATACCCTTATTGGTAGGATTCGAAAGTTTTTAAAGAATTCTCCAATAGGACCCTCTTTCTCTCGAAACCCACGCAGGTTGTTTCACAACTACTTGTGTGAGTTTTGGTACACTGCTGTCCTTTCTTCTGATTGTTCCTCCATCAATTTCACACTCAAGGATGGAACAATCCAGTGTACCTTGACCGCTGAGGTGTTAAGGGATGCCTTACACCTTAACTACTGGAGAGAGAATGAATCTCCAGTTGTTCTACCCCCTGGCATCAATTTTCGTCAAGTACTCCTTGAGATGGGGCATAGGGAGTGCTTAGACAATGGGGTTCTGAAAACAAAGGGTGCTATGACCATGAAGGGTCTTACACCTTCATGGAGGTATTTCTTCATACACCTGGTGGAGAGCATGGGTGGGAGTTCTGGTGGACTTGACCAGATTAACTCCTCACAAGCAGAGATGGCTTACTGCTTGTGGAATGGATTGAGAGTTGATTTTGCGGATATATTGTACAGAAGCCTAGTACAAAAGATGAAAGGCACCAGGGGTTTGTGTATCCCCTTCTCAAGATTTCTCTCTCTCTCTTTTCAACAAATTCTGGGCACTGAAGAATATAAAAATACGAATTCTCCGTATACAAGGCCAGATTTGTTGAGGAATCTAGACGCACTGGTATCTGAAGCTGGTGAGGTCGAAATTCCAGAGCGAATGCTAGTGGCATTTGCTAAAACTGATGCACCTTTGGAAAGTGAATCAGAAAGACAACTGGGCGGGCCTCAAAATAATGAGGGACCCTCCAGTTCGTCTCAAGTTGTGGTTGGTGATGGAACAACCATAACTGAAGCAACTCCTATCACGTCCATCCCTGGTGAAGATACTTCGGTATCTGATCCACCAACAGATGTACCCATCCAGGAAACTGGGGAAGGTCATCTGGAGCCTGACCAGGTAACTGGTCAGCCCTCTGTCACATTCATGGATCTGGACATGGATGTTAACGACGAGGAAATCCTTATAGAATCTTCGGATTCTGAAGGTACTGAAACAGACATGGAGATTCTTGATGCTTCTGTACAAGCTCAAGACCCTTCATCTCCAGTCTGCCCTCCAGACGCACCAATTTCAATTTCACCACCTGTACAAAATGTGCCTATAAATAGTTCTTTACCAACAAATACCGCTCCTTTACCAACTGGGCAATTCTCATTTGCTCGAGAAATGCCCCCACCACCGTCGCCGTTGTTCACACCTGAGCATTCTCAGCATGAACAACACATTGATTTTCCTATCCTTTCTTCTACCACCACTCCTTCTATAGATTCAACTGCTGGTTGACAACTGGGGAAGCTCCTTTAAACATGCCTCCTCCAGTTGCTCCAGTAGTAACTGCTCGTGGTCCAGTGACACCTTCTTCCTTGTCACTGGACAGTCAAGTTGTCTCCATTCAATCCGATCTCCAAAACCTTTTAACCAGGGTGGAGGAGATTCAGAAGACACTTGACAAGAACACCAAGTCCTTCTCCAGATACCACAAGGATTCTTTGACAAACATCAAAGTGGTTGATCTGGGGATAAACAAGTTCTCATCTAATGAGGACTTGGTGTTCGGTAAGCTTAATGAGTTGGTCACTGGCTGCAACAATTTGGCTGGTACTCTAAAGGAAGCCTTTGACCTAACTCACTCCAAGGTCACCAGTTCAATTTCTAATCTGCTTGGCAACACCATTAGAACATCTGAAGTAGATTTGAAGGAAATTGAGAGGCAGGTCAAGGAATTAGTTGAAAGACCTGGCCTAGATGTAACTGGCCTTGGAGAGCAGTTGATGGCTTCAGTGGGTCAAAAGATAGAGGATACATTGGGTGCAAGGGAAGAGAGGTTGATAGAAAGGGTGATGTCTGAGATCACCAGGCTGGCCACTCCTCAGGTTGATCTGGCCCCACTTACCAGTGAGATCAACCAGTTGAGGGGCAGCATTGATAGTTTGAACACCCAAGTGTCTCTTCACACTGAACAATTGAATAAACTGACCACTGAAGTTGAGAATCTGAAGAAGATGGATGGTGAAGTGAAAGAGAAGGTTGTTTCTGGTCTTGATGAAGACTCCAAGCTTTTAAGTGAACTCAAAACTGGTCAAGAACAAGTAAATGCAAATATGTTGACCCAGTCAAAAGAAACAAACCATCTATGGAGGTCCTTCCGAATGATGTGTGGTATATTCAAGGAGTGCAAGACTTTACAATCATGGCAGCCTCTTGACCGGTTGCCATCACACCCCTCTGAATGGGAAGCAATTCGGGCAGGTCTAGATGCTGCCAAGGGGGAAAGAAGTCAAGTTCTTGCACCTGGAAGGACTCCAACTGTAAGGGAAATGATAATGGCTACCAGTACTGAAGCTGGTGAGCAGAGTGTTGGTGGATCTGGTGATGGAGATAGGGGGAATGTTGTGTTGGATAAAGGAAAGGGTAAAGCATCTGAAGAAGCCCAGCCGGCCACTGATGAATTGTTAGAAACTGGTAATGCTGACATACTTCCTCCAGTTTCAGATAGTGACAGCAGAAGACTGGCTAGACTTGGAAATGACATCAAAGAAAGAAAGAAAATGAAACAACATAACCAAGTCGAAGCCAGGGCTCATCTTACTCAGCTCAATTTGCTGGATATGAGTGATGCCAATCTTTTGGGCATCACTAAGGAGGAGTATCTCAAGATTAAAGATAATCCCAGGATAGTTGACCAGTTGAAAGAAATGCTTGAAGTTGAACTGGACAGACACTATCCTGAGGACGAAGCTGAATTTGATGCCAGGAGTTTGAACATATCAGTGGAGAAGGCTAAGGAGGTTAGGGCCAGTGGGATTCTGAAAAGAATTGCCAATGTCAAGAAGGTTGTGGCCAGTGTAATGAATCCAACAAGAAAAAGGACTACACAACCTAGAAGACCACTGGCAAAACATGCAAGGGATGCTGATCTTAGCACATTCGTTGAACCATCTGGTGAAGTTACAAATGAAGACATTAAGGCTGCTGTACTGGCTGCTGGTGCTGGGAGTATTAAAATCACAAATGAAACTGAAGCAAGAAACTACTACTCCCAGATCATGTCAACCAGAAACACAGTGGTGCTATTAATAGTGTTAATGTCACAATCAAGCCAGGCACCAAATACTTTCAAGTTCAAGTCAGTTATACTGGAGGACCACTCTGGACAACTGACAATCCTGGTGTAATGCAATATGGGTTCAGCGAGTGGGTTGAGATGGTGAATATTTTGGATGCGAAGGCACAGAAGAATAGGTTTGAGAAAGCATGGGTGAATTTCCTTAGGGGCAAGATTCAACACAAAGAACATCTGGAGCTAAAGCTGAATGTTGACCCTGAAGACTCACAACCTATCTCTTTGGTGACCAAGAGAAGAAGAACTGGCGAAGGGCCATCTGCTTAAGTTCTGTCTTCAGTTATCTACTTGTAATTTGTATTTACATTCTGTAACTTGTATAAATTTCATTCCTTGTATAAATGAAGTTACCAGTTTGTAACCACAAGGTAGATAACAGATTAAAATCTAACAAACAAAAGAAAAATCCTAAGGCATTTATTGATCTATAAGAATGCCTTAGAAACCTAGATAGATTTAAATCGAACAAGTCTCACTAGTTAACACTTGTACAGATACAAAAACTAGAACAAGACTTAGATTATATTTCTAGACAAATAGGGGGAATTTGTTGGACCAGTTCACCTGGAACTGGCCAGTCACCAGTTGACACTGACCAGTCACCAGTTGCATCTGGTGACCCAGTAAACTGGTGACCAAGAAGATTTGTCGAGAAATATATTGAAGTCCAGTTGCACCGTACAGTTACGCAACTGAAGACTTCCTCCAGTTGAGAACTGACCAAGTTGAAGAAGCATTCCAGTTGAAGTCGAAGACAACAAATGGAAGATAGAGAATGACAATGGCAGCGAAGCCCAGTTGACATTCTAGTCAGTTACAAACTGGAGACCATCAGTGGAAAGCCTTTACAAAGCTTTACACTGATTACGAGGAATTGACTTGTATACTTTATGTACTCTTTACCAGATAATAAGCCTTGTCTTATTATTTAAGTAATATAGTACATAAAGGTGAATATGTAACGTTGCTTTGACGTGCAACTTTACACGGCTTTTAAGGAATAAAATACTATTCCTTAAATGCTCAAATCACTTTTATACGGCTAAGGTTAACATCCCAATGTTAACCTTTGCCTATAAATACAAGTCATTGCACAACAAGAATCACCAAGTGTTTTATCTCACAAACAGAATTCACACACAGTGAAAAACATACAAACACTTCACTTTGCAAACCTGCAATATTCTTGGTGAACTTGTGCAATCTTCTCTCAATCGTTAAAAGGAACATTTCACAACTTTAAGTGTTTCGATTGTAGTGAGAAATTCCGAGTATAGATCAATTGTATTTCATAGGTTGTTAGGATATTTACATTCGTGTATTATCTTGGTTCCGCATCAACCTTGTAATTTGTTTACTATCAATAAATAAATTACATTGAAAACTACATATTGTCTCATCAAGTTTCTTTACAAGTTATTTGTATTATTGCATTGTTCTTTGCTTATTATCATTTATATAAGTAATCTATCTAGAACTTGGTATATACACACTATAACTGGTCATCTCCAGTTTAGTGGATATATTGCAAAGTAACTCCACCATCGACATAGAGGTGTCTTCAGTAGTACCATCTAACGAGTTGGGACTAACACCAACTGAAGTTATTACCTTATTAGCTGGTATACATAAATCATATTCTTGTTTTTGACAGTCATATGTTTTTGTTTTTTGTTATCAGGTTATCACATAGATCTAATTTTAAAAGTAACATTCATGCTCAATATTTAATACCCTTCTTTCAAAATTCTTCTTAATTAAACATTCATCATCATTTTTATTTTCTTTTAAGTCGTTGAACTAGAATTCTAATAAACACTGGAGTGGTAGCCCGATGATTGGGCACATGTCTCAAAAAAATGTCAAACGTCATGAAGATCACAGGTTTAATCTTTGGCTCCTTAAAAAATGATATCCGAATCTGAGGTTCACATACTCTGACTCCCGACTCGCAAAAGTGAGTCAACTCTTGAGATTAATCTGTTCGTCAAGTGAGTAAGACACCGAAGATTAAAAATGAAAAAACTAAAATTATAATAAGATCGTGTAGTTTTTTTGTTTTTTTATTTCATAAAGGTAATAAGATTATATAGTTAAGTTAAAATTATTAGTTAATTCAATAATTAAAAAAAAGTATTTGTTGTTACAATAGTCTATGTACTTTAAAAAACACATTCAAACGAAACCTAAAAATTAGTATAATATACATTAGAGGATAAATAAGATAATATTGTACCATGAAAATAGAGAGTTGTTTATGTTCTTTCAAAAATAAATTAAAATTATAGATAAATAATTTTGATAGTGATCACCTAAAAAAGGTCGTCATGATTTTTCTTTTCAAATCAGTCAGAACAAAATGGCAAAGTTGTTTTCGGTAACTAACAAATCAAATAAACCATGAACTCCGTAGTACGGTTGATCGTTTTCTACTTGAACGGACTATTCAAACTAATCATTTGTTTTTTACTTTGAATCATGGACAACTAAAACATGTACCCGGTCATGCATTATTTGCTTTCCTCTTCCTTCTGTCTGTTAAAAAACTTTTTACAAATGCCAACAAGGAAGTTACCTATAGTCCTATACGTACGCTGTAAACATTTTTAACTACCTTCTTTTTATTACTATATTAACTTTGGAAAGCTCGCAATAACGCGGTGTTTAATGAATCCCTTCCGTCGGTGTCAAAGGTCATTGAGGAGATTAAATCGTTGGGCTTCTTATGGGTCAAGCACCGATCCAAAGATGCAAATTTAACTTGGTCACGGTGGAAGAATTTCGATTTAATGTAGTTACTTTAGTGTTTATGTTTTTTCTCTTTGCTTTTGTCGTGGAGTTTTGTATATTGGTGTTCATGTATAGTTTCTGGCTTTCACTTTGGAGTAATAAAAATTTCAGTTGGTCGTTAAAAAAAAAAAAAAAATAAAGAAACTCCTAGAATATTAGACATAGTATATGTATAGCTGTCAATATAGAATATTAGATAAGAGATATACGAGAAGAGAGCTTAGATAGAAACTCGCGGAACGGGGACGCGAGGGGAAGAAGCGGAAGCAGGATCAGAGGCTCGTTTGAGCAGGTAAGCTCTGATACCATGTAAGAATATTGAATATTTCCCGTTAATATTATTGATAGAATGAGAGGCTATTTATAGCCAATATACAAGAGGTGATACAATGTAAGCACTCCTATCTAATTCCTATTTGTAAGCACTCCTACACTATTACCTATCTAATATTCTATATTGACAGCTATACATTTACTGTGTCTAATAATTTTTAAATATCCATTTCATTTTTCATCTCTCCTCCCCTCCCCACATCTTTAGCATGCGGGGAAATCTTCCCTGCTGTCAAATGTAACTTTATTAGCTGCAGCAGTGGCAAACTTGTAATTTTTGTCATTTTATATTCAAAATTCATGTACTCTCTCTTCTCCATTCAGCTCCATTTCCCCTTTACACTTCCATCAATATACCTTTCACTCATTAACAAGATTTATGATACTTCTTTCATCATAAATCCTCTTTCCTTTTTTAAATTCACAATAGCTTCAGTTAGATATTTAACTTAAAACTAATCCATGTATACAAATTTCAATTTAACCACAAGATGGACTTTAATAGATACATAATACAAAAATGCAGGTTTCACAAAATAATACAAACGAGCAGTTTGAAAGAAATAGCATTACAGCAACCATGGCTGCTCTAGTATCAAATTGTTCTACCATTAGACAAAAGTATTCATTTTACCAAGCATGACGGAAATCCTGCAAGAAATTTAGCGTATTAACGACCCATGAAACACAAAAATTTATTACCCAAAACAGAGATTGTGGCTAACCTCTTGCAAACTATCAGCTAATCCAAAGTTGCTTCAGTCATATTTTGTTTGGACACTTGATCCATCTACGATAGTTAATTAATCATAAAAATCAAAAAAACAAAATAACTTAAGGAGATAAATATATCGAAATTAGTATAAAACACGGGAAATGATTAATCCTCCTAACCAAATAGCCTAATAATCCTCCTAACCATGAGATGATGACATGTGGAAAAATCAGGGGGCAAGATTAGGAAAGAGAATTAGTGGATACCACATGTCACCTTCTTAATGTTTTAGGAGGATTTTTAGGCTAATCTTTAGGAGGATTTATCATTTTCCATAAAACACATGATACTTTTCTCTTTTGACACCCGGTATAGTTATGTCCTGTTCCTTTACAATAACCGCACTTTTTCTTCTTCTTCAAGTTCAGAGCCATTTCCACACTAGACTTCATTCTGTTAGCAACCTTCGGACGCCCTTTGGTCTTAACGGGATTTTTTGGATCATAAGCTAATATATGTTCTGATGTGTCCACTTGTGTTTCAGTTTGTGTATCAAAATTAATTTAGAATCCTCACTAGTTCTTGTCTTCTTTCTTCTATCTTGCTCTTCAATAAAATCATCAATCATTGCATTAAGTTTTTCAATTTCAGCAGGGGAATCACGACCTTCTTCAAGTGCTTTGTTAAACTTTGATCTAGTAGACCATAAAGTGATGAAACTAACTCCTTTAGAACCATCACCAGCAAAATCTCTCCATCTTTTTCCACTACTTTCCACATTATAAAGGAGTTAAAATTGATAAAGTGCTTTCTTAGGCCTTAGTTTGGAAGCCCAATGGACTTCACTGTGATTGTCCCACTATCAACTCATCCATCATACTTGTAAACAGTAGAGTTCAATAAAGTTCAAGCAAAATCAAAAGTGAACGAGAATTAATGAGTAAAAGGCATAAATTTTGTATGTTAAACATTGAATTAATTATCTTTAGTTATTTTTTGTGGGAGCGATTCTGGTCAGAAAAGGATAAGGCATCACCTTACACGCAAGGTTGCGGAACTCGAGAATCGGAATCGGATCGGAGATGGGATGTTAAAATTACAAGCTTAATTGGACATAAAGGTTATAATTAATCTATTACTTACACACTTGTAAGTAAAATACAGGTTTTGGAGATATTTGGAAGTTTAAGAACTACAAGGACTAAAGGAAGCAGTATTGAAGTTGGAAGGCTGCTTATGAAGACTGGATGGAAGTTCAAGGTTTATTTTGAAGATGGTGCTTTGTGAAGGGGCTAATGTGAAATAATGGTCTTTGGGTATAAATACCATGTTATAACCCATTTTAGGGTTAAGAACCCAAAATATATTTTCCTTCAGTTTTGTTGATCGTATTCTCTCTGTATCTATATATCGACTATATCGATATATAATCGATTTATATATTTTTGTTCATTGATTGAGTGATATCATCTGGATATCACATATATTTGTAATAAAACTCATAATAATAATCTAAGCAGTCACAGCCGACTGCCCTATTTTCTGGGTGATTCTTATTGTTCTGAATTCGATTACAAAATTGTTCATGGGAGGCGTCAAGGTTTTTTAAAAATTGGACCGGAATCGAATCGGTGAATAGTGAGTTTTTTATGTATAAAATAATAGTTTTTGAAATTATATGTAAGAAAAATTAAAAATATATATAAAACTTCAAACTTAAACATAACATAATT
>CM067173.1:20125137-20165959 GCA_034093135.1 Erigeron breviscapus
TATGCGGTTACCGTCAAGGGTGTATATTCAAGGATTTTAAAAGTTGTGGGGCACCGGAGTTTGATGGGAAAGGTGGTCCCACGGAATGTATAAGATGGTTTGAGGCGATAGAAGCGGTGATAGAAGGAGTCATTGCACCTATGATGACCGGATTTCCTACGCATCCGGCATGTTTAGGCATGACGCCTTGAGTTGGTGGAATCAGGAAATAACATTGGGACGGACTCAAAATTTGGAGTGGATTGACTTCAAAGAAAAAGTAAAGGCAAAGTTTTGTCCTGCGTATGAACTACAAAACTTAACAATTGAGTTCGCGAACCTCAACATGGAAGGAGCCGATTTCAAGGGCTACGTTAGACGATTTCAAGAGTTGTCTACCCTCATTCCCCACTTGGTGGGTACCGAGTTACAGGCTATCCAGAAGTTTGTTTTGGGCTTGAATCCTCACGTCCGATCATATGTAAACTCCAATATGCCTACTTCTTTGGCTAATGCGGTCAACCAAGCCGGGAGTGTGACCGAAGATTTACTAAGAAGGGGCGTTTTGAGCAAATCCTCATCAAGCAAGAGGAAGGAAGTGGGTGAGTCTAGCGGAGCAAGGAAAATGGGGAAGTTTGACCCCAAGAATGTAAATAGGGGTAGGTTAATGGCGGCGGTGGAACCGGTTAGGAGGGCTTATACCGGGCCTCATCCTTTCTGTGGGAAATGCAACAAGCATCATCCCGCCCATAACCAATGTGGTGCATGCTTTAATTGCAATCAAGTCGGGCACCTCTCCCGAGATTGTAGAGCTCCAAGAACGGGCCCAATGAATGCGGCTCCTATTCGGGCCGTTCCCCCTCAAGGTAACCAAAGGAGAGGTGAATGTTTTGTGTGTGGTAGCCGTGACCACTACCGTGATAATTGTCCTCGATGGGTGGGACAACAAGTCCAAGTAGCCGTCTACCCCAATCAACTCCAAATGGTCGGGCCTAATCAAAACCGGGGACAACAAGGCCACCAAGTGCAACCACGCGGCCGAGCCTTTGCGGCCAATGTAAATGAAGCCCGCAATGACCCCAACGTTGTAGCAGGTACTTTTCTCTTAAATGGTCTCTATGCAACCGTCCTATTTGATTCCGGGGCCGATTATAGCCTCGTGTCTTCTAACTTTGTTCCTTTGATTGATGTGCATCCGTGTGCTCTAAACTATGTGCTTGACATTGAAATGGTAAATGGGTCACTAACTAGAATTAGCCAAATACTTCGTGATTGTGTCTTGACTTTAGAAGATGTCGACTTCTTCATTGACCTTATGCCCTTGACATTGGTAGTTTTGATATTATAGTGGGTATGGATTGGTTAGCAGCGGTTAATGCGACGATTGATTGTGGTGAGAGAGTTGTTAAGATACCTTTAACGGTAGAATCTTAGGGTCCAAGGTGAAATCTCCGATTCCTCAAATTCTAAAGTCTTTAGTGCTACCATCTCAAGGGTAGAATTGAAGACCGTTCCTATTGTTTGTGATTTCCCCGATGTTTTTCCGGATGACTTACCGGGATTACCTCCAACTCGTGCACTTGATTTTCGTATTAATCTTATCCCCGAAGCCGCGCCCGTAGAAAAAGCTCCTTATAGACTAGCTCTAACCGAAATGCAAGAGCTACAAACTCAACTCAAGGAACTCCAAGAGAAGGGCTTCATTCGCCCTAGTCAATCTCCTTGGGGTGCTCCTGTTCTATTTGTTAAAAAGAAAGATGGGTCCTTCAGGATGTGTATCGACTACCGGGAATTAAACAAGCTCACAGTGAAGAACCGGTATCCTCTCCCTAGGATCGACGATTTATTTGATCAACTTCAAGGTGCTAAGCACTTCTCAAAAATCGATCTTCGCTCGGGTTATCATCAACTCCGAGTACATGAAGATGATGTTCCCAAGACGGCTTTTCGCACAAGGTATGGTCATTTTGAATTCACCGTGATGCCTTTTGGGTTGACTAATGCACCGGCGGTGTTCATGGACTTGATGAACCGGGTGTGTCAACCATACTTAGACAAGTCCGTCATTGTGTTCATTGATGACATACTTGTATATTCAAAGACGAAGGAGGAGCATGTTGAGCACTTGCGTGAAGTGCTTGAATTATTAAGGAAGGAGAAATTGTATGCAAAATTTTCCAAGTGTGAGTTTTGGTTGGAAGAGGTCCACTTCCTTGGCCATGTAGTGAG
The DNA here is from genome assembly GCA_034093135.1 of Erigeron breviscapus. NCBI lineage: Eukaryota > Viridiplantae > Streptophyta > Magnoliopsida > Asterales > Asteraceae > Erigeron > Erigeron breviscapus. The sequence continues at coordinate 20,127,346 of CM067173.1, forward strand.
CAAGGACGGTATTCATGTGGACCCAAGCAAGATTGAAGCGGTCAAGAATTGGAGAAGACCCGAAACGCCATCCGAGATCCGTCAATTCCTTGGATTGGCGGGTTACTATAGAAGATTCATCGAAAATTTCTCCCGTATTGCACAACCACTCACCTTATTGACTCAAAAAGATAGAAATTTTGAATGGGGCGAAAGACAAGAGAACGCCTTCCAAACACTTAAAGATATGCTATGTGATGCTCCTATTTTGACATTACCGGATGGAATAGAAGATTTTGTGGTTTATTGTGATGCTTCGGGGCAAGGGTTGGGTTGTGTTCTTATGCAAAGGGGTAAGGTTATTGCTTATGCCTCTCGTCAATTGAAAGTGCATGAAAAGAACTACCCGACACATGATTTGGAATTGGGAGCGGTTGTGTTTGCTTTGAAGTGTTGGAGACATTATCTCTATGGCACCAAATGTGTGATTTATACCGATCACAAAAGTCTTCAACACATCTTTACTCAAAGCGAATTGAATATGAGGCAAAGGCGTTGGCTTGAACTATTTAGTGATTATGATTGTGACATCCGATATCACCCGGGCAAGGCAAATGTTGTAGCTGATGCCTTGAGCCGAAAGGAGAGAGTGAAACCAAGACGGGCTAGAGCTATGAGCCTCACGGTAGGGCCAAGTATTCGTGATCGGATCATTGAAGCCCAAATTCAAGCCACCCTACCGGAAAACTTTGGAAACGAAAACCTAGATGGCATGGAGCAACTATTTGACCGAAAGAATGATAACGGGCTATACATGGTGGAAAGACTTTGGATTCCTATCTTCGGTAACTTAAGAACGCTTATTATGAATGAAGCTCACCTATCGCCTTATTCGGTCCATCCCGGGTCGGATAAGATGTACTTTGACTTGAAGGAATTGTATTGGTGGCCGGGCATGAAGCGTGATGTGGCAAGGTATGTGAGTGAGTGCCTTACTTGCTTACAAGTCAAAGCCGATCACAAGAAGCCACCCGGATTGTTGGTGCAACCGGTGATGCCCGAGTGGAAGTGGGAGCATATCTCAATGGACTTCATCACTAAACTACCGAAGACGAGAAACGGCCGTGACACGATTTGGGTGATAGTAGATCGGTTAACGAAGTCGGCTCACTTTTTAGCCATTCGTGAAACCGATAAATTTGACACTTTGGTTCGATTGTACATCAAGGAAGTAATATCTAGGCATGGAGTGCCGATTTCTATCATCTCGGATAGAGATGCCCGTTTCAAATCAAAATTTTGGGAAGCTTTTCAAAAAGCCATGGGTACTCGACTTGACATGAGCACGGCATTTCACCCTCAAACGGATGGGCAAACCGAGAGAACCATTCAAACACTTGAAGATATGTTGAGGGCGTGTGCAATTGATTTTGGTGGAAGTTGGGAAGACCATTTGCCGTTAGTTGAGTTTTCATACAACAATAGCTACCACGCTACTATTCAAATGGCACCCTTTAAGGCCTTGTATGGTAGGGTGTGCCGTTCTCCTTTAGCTTGGGCGGAAATTGGAGAGAGTCAGCTCATCGGGCCAGAAATTGTGATTGAAACGACTAAAGTGATATCTCAAATTAAGGAGAAGTTGCAATTGGCCCGTGAACGTCAAAAGAAGTATGCCGATGTGAGACGAAGACCGTTGGAGTTTGAAGTGGGTGAGTTTGTACTTTTGAAAGTGTCACCTTGGAAGGGAGTCGTACGTTTTGTAAAGCGGGGAAAACTTGCACCAAGGTATATTGGTCCTTTCAAGATTCTTGAACGGGTTGGGAAGGTTGCATATCGGCTAGAATTGCCTCAAGAGCTTAGCGGCATGCATGATGTGTTTCATATTTGTAATTTGCGCAAGTGTTTGGCGGATCCTACACATCATGTGCCTATGGACGAAATTAGGGTTGATTCGAGCCTAAACTTTGTTGAAGAACCGGTAGAGATCATGGACCGTCAAGAAAAGAAACTCAAGAAGAAACGCTACACCATTGTCAAGGTTAGATGGAATGCTAGACGTGGAGCCGAGTTCACTTGGGAGAGAGAAGACCATATGAAGTCCAAGTATCCGCATTTATTTAATAATTAGGGTTTTGTTGAATTTCGGGACGAAATTCTTTTAACGGGGGAATAATGTAACATCCGTGAATTTTGACCCGTTGACTTTATGTGTAATTTGACTAACAATTTTGTTGAATGAAATAATTTGGGTCGTTTGGTGAATTAAATGACAATGTGTGTTAGTCGGGTCGTTATATGTGTAGTCGGTACTTAATTGTGCAACTTATGGTAGTGTGGTTGAAAAGGGAAACGGGTCGGCCCGTGGGTAGTCCATGACCCACCAGCCCCCTCCAAGACCCATTTCCCCTTATCTTTTTCTCATTTCTCTCATTTCTCTCTTCCTCTTCTATTCTCTCTAGTAAAAGAACCCTCTTTGTTCTTCTTCAATTCTTGCATCAACTTTGTGTTCGAAACTACCATATTACAAGAATCATAGCCATCTTCATCTCGTTGCTTCCTATCGAAGAATCAAGGTGGAAATCTTCCATTCTTAGCCCTTTTGACCTAAATTCGGATTTGGGCGCTAGAAAGAGTTTTGGTAAGTTAAATTAGCCTCTTTTACTCTATTCATACTTGTTTGTATGTTTCTAGTCGAATTGTTGTGATTCCAAGTCTTGCAAATGGTAAAAATTGGATCTTGGGTCGAATTAGGGTTTTATTAGGGTTGGTGCGATTTGGTGAATTTGGTGATGTTATGGATGGAAATATGGGGTTGGGTAAGTGTATTTATGCATGTGAATGTCAAATGTAGCTTCAAAACGAGTCTTGTAACCATAGATGTCGATTTAAGGGTTTTGGGTTCTTGATTTTTCTGCATAACTGCTGCTGGTCGTGTTGCTGCCCAGTATTGGGCGTAACCTACGCCTCTTGGGGCCGTAGGTTACGCTAGTTATAAATTTTCTGGGCGTAGGTTACGGCCCTTGGGGCGTAGCTTACGCCTATCCCTAACTTCAAAATGGACCTTACGCCAAAATGCTTCTGTCTACGCCTACTTTTACGCCAAAATACCCTTTTCTAGAGGGCCGTAGCTTACGCCACTTGGGCCGTAAGCTACGCCCGTTGTGTTTTTGACCACCGTAACTTACGCCCCTGTTGGCCGTAAGTTACGGCCGTTGTTTTCTGGAATGTTCCTTGTTTGACCTAGTTTGACCTTCTAGACCGTTTTACGCGCCGAGTCTTAATCTAATTCGCTCCTTATCTTATATAACATTGATTAAGAGTCGTAGAAGTCATTTAACGTCGTGAAACACTTTGGAACCCTAATTAGGGTTTTGCCGTGTTTTCAATAATTGCGTATATGTGTCTATGTTTGTTGACGCGAATGTATATGATCGATATTTAGGTGTTGGACGTGAAGTGAACATTGTTCGAAGATAACTTAACTTTATATCAATCTTAGCTTTCATAACCAATCGAGGTGAGTTTCGTATCTCCCTACTCGCTTGAGATTCGGGCTGAAAAGTGTAAACCTGGCGTGTTTATTTGCATTATTGCTTTGTTGACTGTTTGACTGGATTGTTGGATTGATGTGACAGTTGTTTTGTTTGATTGACTTGAGTTATGTTTTAGTTAAGTATTACATGTACATTAGGATAGACGTACATACATGGAAGTCGGTTATGCCTTCTTTGGGTTTTAGATGTGGTGGGAAGGCTGCGGGTGACCCTATATATAAGCATCTGGGACTCGAAGAAAGTAGAATCCTCTGAAGTATATGTACGTATAGTTGGTTTAAATTATGGTTGTTGGCTTATGATTGATGAATGTTGATAGTTGGCTTATGTTGGACGAAGGTTGATAATTGGCTTATGTCGGATGAATATTGATTGGTGGCACAGGTTCATTGTACATTGATTGTTGGTTCATGAGCATGCATTTACATTTGATTGTAAGCATTGCATACATTGTTGATGAGCCCTCGGCAGGGGATTGCCGACATCCTGGTGCATAGATGTATGCACCCGTTAGGGATGTAGATCCTGACCCCGAGTATATAGACATATATATCTCGATGATTTTGAGATACAGCCTTGTTCATTGTTATGACAGAAGGGTATCGTTGCATTGGTGACTGCGTTCACGCATAGGATAGGCATGTTGGCTTATTCATGCATTTGGCACTTACATTGATTCATACATCATTTGTGCATTCTCATTACACTCTTATTGTCTTGTGTAATCCTGTTGTTGGACGATATTGTGTTGCTTAGAGGCTCGCTGTAAGTCATGCCTAGCCTCTATTCGTATATTGTGATTATCGACGTTGGTTCTTTATGAACCTTTCCTACGAACTCACCAACCTTGTGTTGACTATGCTTAGTACACTTTTCAGGTAATCAGGTTCTCCCCGGACATGGAGTTTAGTTGCTTGCTTGCTGTCTACCCGGACTTGGACCTCATGGATCAAGGATTCATTGACCCTTTTGCATTATACTTAGGATCGTTTGCCATCTTTGGATGTTGTCTTGTTGACTTTGATGGCTATTTGCTCCTGTTGTATTTTGCTTCTTGTTTAGTTGTGTTTTGGATTCACCGAATCGTTAATTGCATTTAGTTTGTTCTATTGTAATTCCACCGGGTGCTGTATGATTTCCGTGACATTTCGAGCTCCGGCTTGGGGTGTTACAACTAGGCTATTGAAAATTTTAATTTAATATTCTTTTAGTGATTCTTCAGAGATATGAACCTGTTGTATTCTTACTAAACATTCTAATATTTTACGTAATTCTGAAATATTTATCACTAAAACATTTTAGTACTCGACGCTGCTCTTAGCTTTAAGCCGCTATCGTTCGGTTCGGATAAGTCAAGTCCCTTCGGTCAGTTCGCTCAGGTGATCCTCCCTTATCTTCCCTAACGTTCAGAGTTGTTCTGGTTTGAGAAAGGAGCACCGGCCGAGCGCCCTGAATGAATAAGAAATTGACAGCAGAGGTAATTGCAGATTCTTATTCGAACGAGTTGAAGCCGTGTCAGTATAATCATATTGATAGTTTAAACTTTTTAATAAAAAAGAAAATAGGTTAAGTTTTTCTTTATTTTAAAACCATCGTATGAATATTTTTAAAATATGCAATATATATTTTAAATCACCCTACCAAACACTCGAATTCCCCAAATGAAACCTTTTAATAGAATTCTATTAGGAGTATAAAATTTAATAATTTATCTGTTTAAAGTAAAACTTTACTCGTATATGACTATATGAGTGAGTTATTGTCTTGGGCCGGGGGCCCACGCTTTTCAGATAGGCTCTTTGCAGCTTGGTTTCAGATATCAAAATGGGTTTTTCTGCCTAACATCCCCACACTCATTTTTTTTCTTAATATAATGTACTTTTTAAAAAAACGAGATATGTTACCCGGGCGTTGCCCCGGAGACATTATGTTTGTGGACAACTTAATAAAAATAGTTATTTAAATATATTAAGATAAATTTATTTAGAAGAATGAGAAAATATGTTAAGAACATAATATGTAAAAATAATAGAAAATATATGACAATGAAATATTTTTAATATCAATAATGATATTTCGTTAACAATGAGATAATGTGTTACAAATAAGGTGAATGATTTATAGGAAAAATTATTTATAACTTATAAAGTAACTCAATTAATAGAAATAACTAAATATGTATAACAATAAGTATATTATTATCAATAACGACGTTTTTATAAGAGGTATATGTTTTACGAAATGACATTTTCATAACTATGAACTGATGTGCTACAAATAGGTATTCGTTGAAACCATTAAAACTTTTAAAATAAAGAAAAAAACAGAGATGACATATTTGAGAAGTTAGAAACAAAGATATAGAAAAAAACCAAAAATAGTCAACCACATCTCATTAGTTTGTTTGCTCTACAATTTATACATGTTTGTATGTGTGAACAATGAAGCTATGATAGTGTAAACCGTGAAGCCTGCTTGAGAAGTTAAGAAAGAAATTGTTAAAATTGAAATGGGCAGGCCCAATAACTTCAACAATGTTTAAAAAGACGGTTAGAAGTTGTTACTGTAGTTTGCACGCGTCATTACATTGTTTTTAATTTTGGGGTGATATTTGTACCACAACTAATGATATATTTATCACATATATGCATTACTGACTTGTAGTGTATGCTATAAAACTAATACATTGTAGTGAATTAATCAAAAGTAGTGGTACAATTATCATTTCCCTTTATATATATAACACTAATTATTAAATGTACAAAGTCTCATGAAAAACCTTTCAAGCTCCCATTAGATCTTTTTACCTTTGTATGTAAAATCTCTTAACGAATTTTAATGTAAACAATGTTAGATATGTTTAGACTATCAACCCGTGTGTATGTGTTCACTCATGGATGAAGTCATGAAACAGCATACCAAAAGAAGAAAACATGTGGATAAAAGGGTAGATTTCAATGATCCAAACCTTTTTTAACTGTGAGTAAACATAATTGAATGGATGAGAAGGCTTTGATTGAAAAATATAAACCATCAGCATACAAGATGTGAGCACCAAATGGCCTAAAAAACAACAAATCAATGATTACCCATTCATCCAAGAAGATACAAAATCCAGGGGGATTTTCTCAACTTGATGGGCCAAGTTCTTCAGGTATCTTTGCCCCGATTTTGTTGAATGCAGCTAGAAGGAGCTTCTTGCATAAAGCTAAATCATTCTTGAACGTGATTGAAGGGGTCCTCCGGCTGCATGTCACCATGATAGCACGTGCACGATTGTGAAAATGCCCAACCACAAAATTTTCAAAGCTCTGAATGCATCATGCAACATTTCAATTAGATAGAGCTACTGGACAGGTAGGAACAAAAACAACGCCAAAATCTTACCTTTGGTGGTGTGTTCATGACATGCACCATTGTTTTGAGTGATTATACAATACTATTCTCATTGAAATATTCCGAAGCCAATTTTCCATAGGCAGAGCATCTCATTATTGCATATGTAAGTGTTGGGAAAAACGGCCTCGAGGAATCCCCAACAACACAGTCAATGAGAACAGTAAAAAATATGAACACAAGAATTTACGTGGAAACTCCAAAACCGGAGAAAAACCACGGGCCTCCAAAGAGAAACAGATTCCACTATATGAAAAATTGTTACAATCATATAGACTAATCTCTTAAGCCTACAGCCCCAACCCAATACACTTGAAATCAATAAGTCCTACACCGTAAAATAAAGACCCCGGCTTATCTTCTATACATAAGAAAGCACCCCTCTTTATTTTCACTCAGACCCTCACAGACTTCCTTCAGTATTATTGTGACTAGCTGACCCCCATCAGCACCCGGTATTATTTGTGACTTGCAGCTATACCCGCTGCCCACACAAATAAAACACACTCTTTGGCTTCTCTCTTTTTCTTCTCTGGCTCTCGCGCTTTATGGCACTCGGCACCTTCTCTTCTTCCACTCCATACATATATATATTACAAGATAATGTAACTAGCAAAAGAAGAAACGCAGAAACAACAAAAAATTGGTTTCCCACGTACAACCAAAGAACATAAAACAAGTGTGGGGTCCACCCACTAACCAAAAGAACAAAAAACCAAACCACATGGGGCCCACATGTTAATTATTTGATCACCAACTCCATTATTTCTAACAAATCCTCCCGTGAACAAATAATTAACAGCCACTGGGACTACCACCGGAACAACCACCGGCACCGGTACCCGTTGTCTTGACCGACAACCATTGTCTTCACCGACAATCCATTGTCTAAACCGACAATCATAATTCTAACGAATTATCATACTCCACCATAAAGAGTATCACCACTCAGAATAACCCATTCCAAGCATTTCATTTCGGCCATGTCGAAAAAACCTTGCTGAAAATTTATGGTGCAACTTCCCTGTTTGGCTTTCCCTGGAAGTTCATCAGCCATCGACATCCTTTCCACCACACACCTTGCATGTTCTGCCAAACCAATGCCCGCGTGCAATTGTGGACCAGCTAACATCCCTTTCCATAGTGGTGCAGACACCATGAGGATATCACATCTCAACAGAAATCACCGTTCACCATGAGATCACCTCTCAACAGAACTCTTCATTCACCGTGAGAACCTTGTCAGCTGCCTTGTTGGAGCAATTTGCCGAACCCGCTCCCACTGGACATCTTGTCTTGCCCAGCATTCCCTGCACTTCCATCATATTTTTTCCACAGTACTAGTGTTGTTTGTGACTTGCAAATCCCATTGCCCACGCAAACCAACACTCACCATACCAACCTCATTAGACTGAACTTCAACCACCGTATCCGTATCTAAAACAAAGTATTGTATACTAGAAAAATATGACACCAGCCAAAACACCAGGCTCACATATAATTCTACCGTGTACAAAACAACCATTAGAAATTCATTTCTGATGTGGAAGCTCAGACAAAGCTGCAACCACAGAGCATACAATGAATCTCTAAAACCAAGATACCTTATACGATACCGAGACCTCCACCAAAACCTCTGACCAGCCTTGGCTAACCATAGCTCTGATACCACTTGTTGGGAAAAACGGCCTCGAGGAATCCCCAACAACACAGTCAATGAGAACAGTAAAAAATATGAACACAAGAATTTACGTGGAAACTCCAAAACCGGAGAAAAACCACGGGCCTCCAAAGAGAAACAGATTCCACTATATGAAAAATTGTTACAATCATATAGACTAATCTCTTAAGCCTACAGCCCCAACCCAATACACTTGAAATCAATAAGTCCTACACCGTAAAATAAAGACCCCGGCTTATCTTCTATACATAAGAAAGCACCCCTCTTTATTTTCACTCAGACCCTCACAGACTTCCTTCAGTATTATTGTGACTAGCTGACCCCCATCAGCACCCGGTATTATTTGTGACTTGCAGCTATACCCGCTGCCCACACAAATAAAACACACTCTTTGGCTTCTCTCTTTTTCTTCTCTGGCTCTCGCGCTTTATGGCACTCGGCACCTTCTCTTCTTCCACTCCATACATATATATATTACAAGATAATGTAACTAGCAAAAGAAGAAACGCAGAAACAACAAAAAATTGGTTTCCCACGTACAACCAAAGAACATAAAACAAGTGTGGGGTCCACCCACTAACCAAAAGAACAAAAAACCAAACCACATGGGGCCCACATGTTAATTATTTGATCACCAACTCCATTATTTCTAACAAATCCTCCCGTGAACAAATAATTAACAGCCACTGGGACTACCACCGGAACAACCACCGGCACCGGTACCCGTTGTCTTGACCGACAACCATTGTCTTCACCGACAATCCATTGTCTAAACCGACAATCATAATTCTAACGAATTATCATACTCCACCATAAAGAGTATCACCACTCAGAATAACCCATTCCAAGCATTTCATTTCGGCCATGTCGAAAAAACCTTGCTGAAAATTTATGGTGCAACTTCCCTGTTTGGCTTTCCCTGGAAGTTCATCAGCCATCGACATCCTTTCCACCACACACCTTGCATGTTCTGCCAAACCAATGCCCGCGTGCAATTGTGGACCAGCTAACATCCCTTTCCATAGTGGTGCAGACACCATGAGGATATCACATCTCAACAGAAATCACCGTTCACCATGAGATCACCTCTCAACAGAACTCTTCATTCACCGTGAGAACCTTGTCAGCTGCCTTGTTGGAGCAATTTGCCGAACCCGCTCCCACTGGACATCTTGTCTTGCCCAGCATTCCCTGCACTTCCATCATATTTTTTCCACAGTACTAGTGTTGTTTGTGACTTGCAAATCCCATTGCCCACGCAAACCAACACTCACCATACCAACCTCATTAGACTGAACTTCAACCACCGTATCCGTATCTAAAACAAAGTATTGTATACTAGAAAAATATGACACCAGCCAAAACACCAGGCTCACATATAATTCTACCGTGTACAAAACAACCATTAGAAATTCATTTCTGATGTGGAAGCTCAGACAAAGCTGCAACCACAGAGCATACAATGAATCTCTAAAACCAAGATACCTTATACGATACCGAGACCTCCACCAAAACCTCTGACCAGCCTTGGCTAACCATAGCTCTGATACCACTTGTTGGGAAAAACGGCCTCGAGGAATCCCCAACAACACAGTCAATGAGAACAGTAAAAAATATGAACACAAGAATTTACGTGGAAACTCCAAAACCGGAGAAAAACCACGGGCCTCCAAAGAGAAACAGATTCCACTATATGAAAAATTGTTACAATCATATAGACTAATCTCTTAAGCCTACAGCCCCAACCCAATACACTTGAAATCAATAAGTCCTACACCGTAAAATAAAGACCCCGGCTTATCTTCTATACATAAGAAAGCACCCCTCTTTATTTTCACTCAGACCCTCACAGACTTCCTTCAGTATTATTGTGACTAGCTGACCCCCATCAGCACCCGGTATTATTTGTGACTTGCAGCTATACCCGCTGCCCACACAAATAAAACACACTCTTTGGCTTCTCTCTTTTTCTTCTCTGGCTCTCGCGCTTTATGGCACTCGGCACCTTCTCTTCTTCCACTCCATACATATATATATTACAAGATAATGTAACTAGCAAAAGAAGAAACGCAGAAACAACAAAAAATTGGTTTCCCACGTACAACCAAAGAACATAAAACAAGTGTGGGGTCCACCCACTAACCAAAAGAACAAAAAACCAAACCACATGGGGCCCACATGTTAATTATTTGATCACCAACTCCATTATTTCTAACAGTAAGGCTGTTGTATAGTGGGTTAGTTGTCAAAATTCGGTTCTGTATGGAAACCAGAAGCTTGAGAATAGTTGAAGTGCCGGGGGCCCACATCGTCTCCTGGCCACCAGTTGTTTTGGGTAGGTTCAAGTCAACTTTACCACACTTGTGCAGATTAGGGTTGATATGAAGACCACCAGAGTGATAATGAACAAGCTGAAAAAAAAACAATCACTCATCGAAATATACCGTCTATATATACATATATAATACATAAAGATCAAGTAGACGATAGAAGAGAAGGATTACATACCGGCGGGCTATCAGGATAGTTGCTTGGGAAGCACACATCAAAGAAGAAGAGACCATTACGATAAGGGGTCCCCTGTCGTCCGATGATTACAGCTCTTAAAAGATCCATCCTCGATTCATTAACCCTCACAAATATCGTCTCTGCAACATATAAATAAATGTTAAACTTGCCTACTGTGTATCAAACAGTGTTCAAAATGATTTTGGCCTTACCAGGCAACTGATTCTCAAGCATCACCCACTCTTCATGTATCTTGGTCGTCCACTCTTCGGGTGGCTGAAACATATCTTATTTATGTAAACAAAAAGGAGGAAACACCTCTTAATTGTTAAGTGATATACAACACACTTACTGGGGTCACTGCAAATTTCTATGCTGAGAAATAATGGTCAGACATGTCCATGACACGATCGAACTTCTTGAAGTTTTCATAGCTTTTCAGAACATCAACTTCTTCATTACCAAGGCCCACCGCCATTGGGTTGTTATCTTCCTGCACCTTTTCCACTAACACATCTTCCATACAAAAAATCCCAACACGCGAACACCGATTGGCAAGCACAATCATTCGCATCGCTGAATTCTTATCCTTCAACTTTGCAGTCTTCGACCTCTTGGCCTTGGATTGCTTAGCCTTGGACTTCTTAATCTTCGAATCGATAAGAAGGTCCTAGAAAACCAAACAACATAACAAACAAATCATAAGAAAGATATTTATGAAAAAGGTAATAGACTTGGAGATGGTATATTTTAACCTCAAATGTACGTTCCAATGCAAATAGCGGTTGTTCAATCTCTATTTGCATTCCTACGGTGGCAAAAACCTCCTGATATCCTACAACTCATAGGAGCTCTAACAGTCACTTTACTGTGACGAGAGTATATGACAACTTTTTCTTTCCCTGAACTGCCAGCTTCATCGAAAGTAACCTGATATATATTAAGTGGTTAAAACAAGAAAAGCACACTGTTCAAAAGAAAATAACAAGAAAAGCACACTGTTCAAAAGAAAATAACAAGAAAAGCAAATCCAAAAAAGTTAAATCTAATACCTTCCTCTTCTTTGAATTTGCACCATTGTTGTCTCCTTCCATCTATCAGAATGCAAGTATTTATTAATTAAACACTTTCAAAGTATACTTTTGTATACACTGTAGTCAATCTGGATAATACTAGGGAAACAAATACCTTTCTCTTTCCATTTGCTGCAACGTTGATATCTTCAGTACCCTGACAATATTTACATGTTTAAATAGAAAAAACTAACACATCATAGAAATACAAAAATCATCAAGCAATAAAAAAGAACCCCTAAATGTATCATGTCTTATAAAAATGACTTGCAAAACATATGCATAGATAAACAAGACTCACATTGGCTGGTACCTTTGCACGCGAGATCTTAAACTCGGTAAGGTAAAGATATGTTTGAGCATCCTTTGCTCCAATTCTGTTAAATGCCTCCAACAGGGGCTTGCTGCAAGAAGCGATATCCCTCACAAACTTGATTGAGCGTTTATGATTTTCATCACCAACAAGACACGGTACTGTTTTCCAATTATTCCAATAATCTCTACATGCCCTTAGGATGACATGTACACGCCTGTGAAAATGCCCAACCACCAAATCCTCAAAATTCTGCATGTGTACATCACCCAGACAAAAAGCGAATTTTTTTTTGAAACAGTCGTTTTTCAAGGGTGTTTTGTCAAACAAGTTTTCGAAAAAAATTTTTGTGCAAATGGGTAAACCGGTACTCCCAGTACCGGTTTGGACTTTTTGGGTCGAACATGGGTTTCCCAATACCGGGTTCAAGAAAAGTCGACTGAAACCGGTTCTACCACTACCGGTTTCAGAGTGCAGGTGTGATTTGACAAGCTCATGTACGATCTTGACTGGCTACAGTGGTCGCTTGCACCAATTTCGAAACCGGTATTGCCAAAACCGGTTTCGAATGTAGTATATATATATAATTCGGTTTACAAGCATTTGTAACAAATAAAGTTATAAAACATTATCAGTCTCTTTTTTTAAAACTTATGGCTTCTTCATCATCATCTGAACCATCATCACCTCCTACAGTAACATTTCATGCATTGAAAGCGCAATGTAAAGAGGATATAGACGACGGGTATGAACTTTACCACAAAATTAATGATTGTAAGCTTCTTATGGAACAAAGGAAGCTCGAACATAAGAAGAAAATAAAACAAATAAGGAAAATTCACAGCGGAATCATTATAAGTGAAGAAATGCATCGCGAATATATTGAGTCTACATTACCAAACATCGATGAAATAACTTCTGAACTTGAGAAACTGTTAAAGTTGATTGACAAAAAGATCGACTACGCGACATATTATAAATTGCTAGCTGAAGACGGTTTCCGTTAGGAAATTTATGTAGTATTTTGAATATGTATTATTTTTATCTAAGTTTTATATCGTTATTTTGAATATGTATTATTTTGATTTAAGTTTTATATCGACTATGTTGTTTTTTATAAAATATCAATTAAAAAACATTATAAAAAAACATAATATTTATGTTATTGACAACCAGATAGTTATTACATAAAAAAAAATACATAATCCAATCTATCTAGCCCCCCTATTCCACATCCTGGTGGGCCACGACGAACTCTCCGACTTCTTCGCGAAGGGACATGTTGTTCTTGTTCTTCTTCTTCTTCGTCATTTCCCAGATTTGTAACTGGGTGTTGAGAAGAACTTGGAAAAGGAGTTAAGTTTTGCATCGGAAAAGGAGAGAAGTTTCGTGCCGGTTGACCACTGTATGATAAATCAGCTGCAAAATAATTTGGAGGGACATTGGACAGATGAAGTGGTTGATTCGGGGTAAATCCGTGGCATTCTTTCCCACGCCCAATACTGGAGTAACAACAAAGGCCCATCAATGCCCTTTCTTAAAGGCATACTCCCCTTAGACAGGTTTCTATACAAACACGCAAGAGCTGCTGAACCCCAGCTCTTTCGACCTTCTTTGCTCAGGTCTCCTAGGTTCTTCAACAAATTCAAACTAACATCATAGGTGTTAGGATCAAGAAAAATCTCCGCACCAATGATAGCTAGAATAACCCTTCTAGCCATGAATAGACACAGCTGATCATCTTCCTCGTCGAACTCCACATCAATGCGCGCATCTAAGGTGTGAAATTTGATCCGACCGTTGTTCAAGTTATCAAAATCTAGTTCATCTGTAGGAAAAAAGCCCAGATATTCCATACACAGATTGTTCCAGTAATCAACATTTCGGGTTTCTGAAACCCACTCACCAGTCACCGCTGGTCCATCTATGGGTAAACCCCATATCACCTGCACATCTTGCAAGGTGACAGTTGCTTCACCAATAGGAAAGTGAAACATGTTGGTTTCTGGACGCCATCTCTCCACCAGCGCGATAATCAAAGCATGATCAAGTTTGTGAATCACTGACTTGAAGATTTGGAAAAACCCAGCATTCTTGAGATGCTGAATGACTTTGCCGGGCAAACCACTCTTCATTGCTCGAGACAGCCCTCCATCACCTTTTCTACATCTTGGCTCGATTACTTCACGTTCATGGAAAATGTTGTATGAGCGATGGATATCTGCAGCTTGTAACCACAACAACTCTGGGTTTCTTGGTACACAGGTAACATTAAGAGAGGCCATTTGGATTTTGAAAATACTGGTATAGTTGATGATTATTTGAGTGACAAATTGATTATTGCTTATGAAAATATACTTTTTTTAGCGTGACTATCTGATCAAAAATATGCATGTATATATACTACGTAAACTGTGATAAAGGTAAAATGCATGGTAATTTTGTCACGTAGTGCGAACCCGGTAATGGGAAAACCGGTTTCGCAATGTGTAGTCACATCAAGTCACAAACAAGCCTGCATGCTCACTGTTTCTTACTGTTGGTCTGAAAAAGGTGGTACGTATCTCGAAACCGGTACTGGGAGTACCGGGTTCAAGGTGCTTTTTCAGAAACCGGTATTGGGAGAATCGGGTTCAGGCCAAAAATTTGAAACCGACACTTGGAGATAGGCGTAACCTACGGCCTCTTGACCGTAACCTACGCCCCCTAATATTCAACCAGCGTAAGCTACGCCCATAATGGGCGTAAGTTACGCTCCACCTGCACCAGCCCGACCTGCAGCAGCTAAGAACTTGAAAAACGACCCATTTCGACTTGGAAACACTAATTTGACTCAAAAATCAGTTTGGGGGACTTGGAAACACCTCATTGAACATAACCAAGCAAAGTTTAACACAACCCATCTCAAAACCTTCAATCAAAACACATAAACACACTTAAATTCATTATTAACCTAAAACAAAACCCTAGCAAACCCTAATTTCAAAATAAGTTTGATTCGACCTGAAATGAGCTGGGAAAACGAATTGTGCAGCTAAGGGACAAGTTAAATGACATGAAACAATGAATTTAAGGTGGAGGTTACTTACCAAAATCACTAAATCTTCAAATTCGGGTTTGTGGAGTTTAAAAGGGGAAGAACACTTGAACACTCCAAATTTCTTGCACTATAATGTTTTTATTATTATTATTACTAGATCTTGTTAATTCATACACAACATCGTAAATTTTAGGGTTTTAAGTGAGAATTTAATGAGATATGGCTTTGGTAGATGGAAGGAAGAAAAGGGAGTGAATGAGGGGAGAGAGGGAGGATAAGATTTTTGGTGAAGTAAAAATGAATGGATGGATGGATGTGAGGGTGAGAGGGGCCGGCCAAGGGGTCTCAATTATGAGGCCCGCTCCGCTAAATTCGACAAATAGCTATACGTTATCCATTTATTCGCTAAAACAAATCCGTAATCACAAATAAATTCAACGTTATATTAAAACACGATAAAACGTTCAATAATTCATATAAATTCACGAAATCGTTTACATTCAACTACGTTATTACAAGTCAACATAAGTCAAAGTTCATGGATGTTACATTATTCCCCCGTTAAAGGAATTTCGTCCCGAAATTCTAAGTTAACTAGACTCGCTAAACAAGTGGGGATACTTAGTTTTCATCGAATCCTCTCGTTCCCAAGTGAACTCGGGTCCACGTCTCGCTTGCCATCTAACTTTAACAATCGTATACCGAGTATTCTTTAACTTCTTAGTTTCCCGATCTAAGATTTCCACCGGTTCCTCCACAAATTTCAACGCTTGATCGACTCGGATTTCATCTAAGGGTACGTGAAGCGTTGGGTCGGCCAAACACTTCCTAAGATTACATACATGAAAAACATTGTGAACTCCACTCAAGTTTTGAGGAAGTTCCAAACGATACGCTACCGGACCAATTCGTTCCAAAATCTTAAATGGGCCAATATATCTTGGACCCAACTTACCACGTTTCACAAAACGGACTACTCCCTTCCACGGAGACACTTTGAGTAGCACATAATCACCAACTTCGAATTCAAGAGGTCGTCGTCTAACGTTGGCATACTTTAGTTGTCGTTCCCGGGCCACTCTCAACTTTCTCTTTGATTTGAGAAATCACTTTAGTCGTTTCAACCACAATCTCGGGTCCAATGAGTTGGCTTTCGCCAACTTCCGCCCAAGCTACGGGTGATCGACAATCTCTCCCATACAAAGCCTTAAATGGGGCCATTTGTATGCTAGCATGATAGCTATTGTTATAGGAGAATTCGACCAAAGGGAGATGCACATCCCAATTACCACCGAAATCTATGGCACAAGCTCTTAACATATCTTCTAACGTTTGAATTGTCCTTTCACTTTGACCATCGGTTTGTGGATGGAACGTCGTACTCATGTCAAGTCGAGTACTCATGTTTGCTATTCTTCCCTACTCATAATGTAGCCGGGTGATACTCAGCAGACATGTATATCTTCTTATGCTATTTTCGGTCAACAGGTATGGTGATTAAACTAATTACACTTTCTTACTTTTACCTCGGTCGAAGGTTTTTATGAAAATAGTCTATCTACCTTCGAGTAGATGTTAGACTGTCTACAACTCACCGCCCTCATAGCCAGCTCAAAGATTAGGGTCTTTTGTTGTTGTTGTTGTTGTACGTATAGTATAAGTGTATAGCTAGTCATTGTCTCATTGAAATGTAAATTTGTCATAGTGTATAGATATACATTACATTATTACAAATTTTTTTTAAAAGAAAAAAAATTGGATTAAATTGTTTTATTTGAATTAGCATAGTGTACATCCGTGAAATGACAAGAGATTAAATATTTTCTATTAATTGGTAACATCAAACGATTAATACTTAATATAAATAATATAATTATCTGATTTTTTTTATATGTATTTAAATTAATGAAAAGTTCTTTTTATATTTGTTTTTGTAAGAAATTTTTAGGATTTTCATAATTAAATTTTAAAAAGTATGTATAATAATATGCTAAATGAGTTAATTACATAAACTGATAGGATAGGTATTAATTAAGATATTTGTTGTAAGGATTTATTGGGTATTTCACATGTTGAAATCTAAGGGTGCATTTAGTTGGGAAAAACGCCCTTTGTTTTCCATTTTTGTTTTCAAAGAAAACGTAGAAAACAGAAAACGCGTTCAAATAATAGTTTTTCAAAAATGTTTTCCGAGAAAACATTAAATACCGTTTTCCACTTTTCTATTGAAAATTAGAAAACACTTTTTTATTGTTTCTCAATTTTCATTTTTCATTTTCCAACTTTTGAAAACCTCAAACTATTTTTCATTTTCTAATTTTGAACGTGTTTTCAAAATTGGAGAATACCCCAAAATAGGTTCAAATCCAATGAACAAGATAGTAACAATGGCAAAGAGACTAATCTCGATATTCTTTCCCTAGCAATTGGAGGATTCTATTGATCCAAGACCTGTATGTAGACCTGGGCCTCCCGCCTGTCAAATAATGTTTTTCAAAAATGTTTTCCGAGAAAACATTAAATACCGTTTTCCACTTTTCTATTGAAAATTAGAAAACACTTTTTTATTGTTTCTCAATTTTCATTTTTCATTTTCCAACTTTTGAAAACCTCAAACTATTTTTCATTTTCTAATTTTACATTTTTCATTTTCCAACTTTTGAAAACCTCAAACTATTTTTCATTTTCTAATTTTGAACGTGTTTTCAAAATTGGAGAATACCCCAAAATAGGTTCAAATCCAATGAACAAGATAGTAACAATGGCAAAGAGACTAATCTCGATATTCTTTCCCTAGCAATTGGAGGATTCTATTGATCCAAGACCTGTATGTAGACCTGGGCCCCCTCGTCCTGGTCAAATAATTGTTACGAAAATTTGTCTCATTTTGTTTAACTTTAATACTCAATAGTTATTCAAATTTGCTATAAAGAAAAAAAAATAGTCATTTTTGTTTCTATTGGTTATTCAGTCAAAATATTTATAAATCGGTAATATTCAATATCTAAAAATTAAATATTAGACATAGTATATGTATAGCTGTCAATATAGAATATTAGATAGGTAATAATGTAAGCACTCATATCTAATTTCTACTCTTACACTATTACCTATCTAATATTCTATATTGACAGCTATACATATACTATGTCTAATAGTGAGTTCTACACCTAAATTATGCCTTGATGCGGGCCTATCATGGGATAGTTTTGTATCATTTCAAAACTTTTTCTAGCTTCGTCCTACTGATAATAGGCACTGCGTTAAAGCCCACATAAGTTACTCATCAAAAACAAATAATTACTCACCTCATTGTGCTTTCCCATTTACACAAACCAAAAAAAGCCCTACAATAGTAATTTATTCTAATTTGGTAAAAGAATGTGTACCTTCGGTAGAGTTTTATCAAGATCAAGTACATAGGAGTATAACCAACTACTCTCTGTTTGATATCGGTTACTATGATTTTACGATTTAATGAAACTGTTGGAGTTCGGTGCCATAAGGCAACGGAAGCATGCAGGATTAAAAACTATATCGGACCAAATAAAATTCTTTTTACAAGAGAAATGAATACAAGAAAGTAAGAAACATACCCTTGAAAAGATTTCACTTTGGAGTAAAATGTATATATATCGGCTCAAAGTAGAACCTTGATCACTATGGGAGAAACACACGCAAAGTTCCAACCATGAATATAATGTCACCAAGATTCTAGACCTTTTTATGTTCTTCACCAAGTCACAATACCACAAACTCTTGGTGTTCAAAACCCTTTTGAATATTAGAGAGAATAGGAACCGAGAGGGTGGGTGATATGTCCATTTATATGTATAATCCCATGTTGTTTCTAAGTCGTTTTAAGCTTGATTTTATGCAAATTACATGTATATTCGATGCTTTGATGGTATTGTTAGTGATTGCAGGCTTAGAACAGGTAAAATGGTTAAAAGTAGCTTGTGGATGGCTAAAAGAGGCATTAGGATGGTTCGTGTACTAGTGCGAGAAGAAACGAGCTGGAAATCACAAGTTATGCTGAGAAAGGGGTTGAGTGCGGCGCACCTGGAGCTTGGTGCGTCGCATATATTGATCAGGAAGTTGGTTAGCTTTTGCATTAAGGGAGTGCGCCGCACCAATCCATTGGTGCGCCGCATAAGTTGATCAGTAAAATGGGAATTTTGAGAAAGAAGAGAGGTGCGACGCACCAATCCATTGGTGCGCCGCATATCGGGTAGTTGAAGATTTTTGAAACAAGTAAGGTGCGCCGCACCAATGGCATTGGTGCGCCGCATAAGTTGATCAGTAAAATGGGAATTTTGAGAAAGAAGAGAGGTGCGACGCACCAATCCATTGGTGCGCCGCATATCGGGTAGTTGAAGATTTTTGAAACAAGTAAGGTGCGCCGCACCTGGCAATTGGTGCGCCGCATAAGTTGATCAGTAAAATGGGAATTCTGAGAAAAAAGAGAGGTGCGACGCACCAATCCATTGGTGCGCCGCATATCGGGTAGTTGAAGATTTTTGAAACAAGTAAGGTGCGCCGCACCTGGCAATTGGTGCGCCGCACCTGGCAAGGTGCGCCGCACCTGGCAATTGGTGCGCCGCACCTGTAGGTCGGTTCAGCAAGGGTTTTTGTAACACTATAAATACATGCCCTAAATTGGCCCATTCGACCCTCTCTTTCTTTCAGTCGATTTTAGGGTTTCTTGAGGCATTTTTCAGCAGCTTTTACCTTCTCCAAGATCTAAGGGTTGCTAAAGAATTTCAAGGCATTCAATCATCGATTTCTTTAGCTTTTCATTGTCTTTCACAATTCGGTACAAGATGTTTATTCTTTCTTTTGCTATTTGTGATTTATTTATGATTATGTTAGGCTAAACACATCATCATCTACTCCGATGAAATGACACAATGAATATTGGTTGCATATTATTTTGAATTCAAGTTGATTATTAAACGTTTCATCAAGATCTTAATGTATTGAATTCTTATGATTTATTCTATTGTTTGTTGATAAGGTATAAATGGTTTTAATGGTAGTTAATTCCAGGAATGCATTATTCTAGTTGATTTGGTAGAATCAATAGGTGTTAATTCGTGGTAGCGAGTTGATAAACCACAATAGGTAAAAGAATTCAATATGTTGACGGTTTGGTAGAATCGATAGGTGAAATTGTTTAATCATAACAAAACAAATTAATCGGATAGGGAAATCTTAATAGGGAAGGTGGTAGCCGGATCTTTAGGATTGAATTAATTGGTTAATGAGTTCGGGTAGGGTAATTAGCTAGGAGGCCTACTAGTGAGTTCCTTATCATAACTTAGTTATCGGAATCAACATATTTGAATTGGCTTTAACCTAAATGCAACCAAGATGAAATGTGTCATGGAGTCGAGGTAGATGATCTTTTAAATTCTTGTTTTTAAACAACAAAATTATCCTGCGATTAATCCTACGGGATTACTAACAATTTTAACTAACTTTTGCAACGTGGCAATTCGGCCATAAAACCCCCCTTATTTTCTGTATCATTTAACAATTGCTTATAAAAGTCCTTGTGTTCGACCTCGTACTTACCAAGTAACTATATTGCATACGAACGGGTACACTGCCCGCAAGTGTGTAGTAGACAGTAACTAGGTAGTTCGTGTTATAAATTTAAGACTCGAAATTACACATCAAGTTTTTGGCGCCGCTTGCCGGGGACTTAAATTAAGTAATTGTTTGTATTGTGATTCGATCCTTCCTTACATTCAATTGTGGGGAAGTTCTTTGTTTTTATTAGATAGATTTTATTTTTGTTTTGTGTTTTTAATTTTGTTTTGTTTTGTCCCAGGTACGTTTGACGTTTTGTCTTGTGGTGCTTTTGCAGGACCTTTGTAGTTGATGAACACAAGAGCTTCTGGCAGACCTTTGGTTAGTCCTTTGTCAAATCCGGGGAAAGTCAGACGTCGCTTAATTCAACGCTACAACACGGATACCTCTACATCCAGCAAGATTGATTCTGGAAATTCAGACCAAGTCCAACAGGACTTTGATCCTTCCTTTAAAACGTCAACATCAGAAGATCAAGCGGTTAAGAACTTGAAAGATCCATCTTGGATTTTTAAATCAGGAGAAGATTTAGATTCAGACGGAGAAGAGATTCAAACTCCTCAACCGAACAGTCCTCTCACTCCAAGGGTTAACATAAATCAACAACCAAGAGGAATGGGTGATCGAGGAGTACAACCAAGACAACCGGTTGATCCCAACAACCGTCCTTACGGACAAAGAAGAAGGGAAGTACCAGCAAACCGTGGCACTCCAATTCGTGCTCCAACCACCGGGGTGAACTTTAGTCTTAAGGGAAATCATTTAAAGAGTGTGGAGGAAGAGAAGTTCGATGGTGTGACAAACAGTGATCCTTATGGCCATTTGGAAAGGTTCGAAAAGATTTGTAGGTTCTATAATTATGGCGAAGGACAGAATGACATAGTGAAACTTGAGCTCTTTCCACTTACTCTTTATGGAGAGGCAAAAGCTTGGCTCAAGGAACAACCGGATGATTTGTACACCACATGGGCTGAACTTCGAGAAGGCTTCATTGATGAGTTTTATTCTATAAGAACTCAAAGACAATTGGAGAATAAGATAAGGGCGTTCACTCAAGATTCGGGAGAAGATGTAGTTGATGCTTGGAAACGGTACAAGGAAATGCTTAGAAGTTGTCCAGGGCATAATATGAATACTGAAGCAGTTGTTGAGATTTTCTATGATGGGTTGCTTAGGAAAACTAGAAGGGAACTTGCAGGCGCATTCGGGGGTAGTTTGAACAATGTAACTCCAAGTGAAGGTTACAAGATCCTCGATGACATGGCTAAGGAGTTCTTTGTTCGTGAAGAAATTCGGGATAGGAAATCTGGAGGAAAAACAGTTGCTCGGATTGAAGATGGTGAAGACTCAAGACTAGTTGCTGAAGTCAAAGCTCTCTCAAAGCAAATGAATGAGAGGTTTGATAACCAAGATAACAGATTCAAGAATCTTGAGAGAGATGTTAAGGTTATGGCAGATGGGTGTGATCACTGTGGAGAGTTGCATTACAGTGAGGAATGCCCGGACAAGCTAGCTAAAGATGTTAATTATATTCAGAATCAACCGCAGGGAAATTTCAGTCAGAACACCGGTTATCAAAACCGGAATTCAGGTACTACTTATCCCTCGTCTTCTTTTAATGCTAATAATTCTGGGTATGGTGGCAATAGGTTCAGCAGGTTTAACAGTCAGCAGAGCACTACTGCTGAATTGAGAGATATTGTTAAGGATTTCATCGGTGCTCAGAGACAAACAAACGAGCACCAAGCTGCAGAAACTAAAAAGATGTATTCAGCATTGGATTCAGTGACTACTCGTTTGGATGGTTTGAACCATAAACTGGATCAAAGTACTAAGAGTACTCAAGCTACATTTCAGGATATAGAAGCTAAGCTCGAGAGGCTAGGAAATTCAAACAGGCAGCCCGGGACATTACCGAGCAATACTCAACAAAATCCTAAGCCTCAACAGAATCCAAGGCTTCCAACAAACGATAAAGGAAACTACAATCCTCCGAATGCTCGTAATGAGCAAGTGAATGCAATCACTACAAGAACAGGTAATACTTATAATTCGGCTAATCCATTACCTAATGATGTTACTCCTCTTGAGATGGAGCCGAACCCAGCCGTGAAAACACCGGCCGTTCCATCCAAGGTAGTTGAGAAACCAACCGTTGAGAAGCCACAGGTTAAGCCGTATCAACCGCATATTCCATTTCCTCAACGATTGAAGAAAGCGAAGAGCAAGGAGAATTTTAAGAAGTTTGTTGACTTGATTCAAAATGTTAATATTACTCTTCCTTTAGTTGATCTTCTTGCAGGTATGCCTAACTATGCGAAGTTTCTCAAAGAACTCATTTCGGATAAAATGAAGTTGGAAAAGGCAAAGACGGCAGTCATGAGTGCCGAGTGTTCCGCCATCATCAAGAACGAGATTCCCCCTAAGTTGGAAGATCCAGGGAGTTTTCTTATCTCTTGTTCTTTTGGTGTTTTGTTGTATAAGGCATTGGCCGATCTAGGGGCTAGCATTAATTTGATGCCTTATTCGGTTTATAAAAAGTTGTCTTTAGGTGAATTGACCCCTACTCGTATGAGTATTCGGCTAGCGGACCGATCATTCCAATATCCCATGGGGATAGCGGAAAATTTACAGATTAAAGTGGGTCATATGATTTTTCCGGTCGATTTTGTTATACTTGAAATGGAGGCGGATGTAAATGTGCCTCTAATTCTTGGCCGACCCTTCCTTATGACCGCGGATGCTATCATCCGGGTTAAGGCTAAGGAGATTTCCTTAGGTGTCGGTGATGACCGAGTAGTCTTTAATGTTGATAAAGCTCTTAAACATCCTTATTCATGTGATGAATCTTGTTTCAGGGTTGATGTTATGGAAGAAGAAGAAGAAGAGGATGCTTTAGAGAAGGAGCTCATGGATATCTTGGGTATGGAGGAAGGAGAATCATTGCTATCACTTAGTGAAGAATATCAAGAGCTCGATGAAGAGATGTTTCAAGAGATCATGGCCTTGAGTGTAGATGAAACTTCACCGGATGATGAAACATTTGAAGAGATCAAGGTTGATCAAAGCACACGAGTGCTTACATCGGTTGAGAGTCCTCCCACCGACTTGGAGCTCAAACCGCTTCCGGATAATTTGGAGTATGCTTACTTAGAAGGTACATCTTTTCTTCCCGTTGTCATTTCATCTTCTTTAATGGAGGATGAAAAATCTAGGCTTATTACCGTCTTAAAGGCTCATAAAAAGGCCTTTGCATGGAAAATTTCTGATATTCCGGGTATAAGTCCAGAATTTTGTAAGCACACAATCAATTTTGTTGATAATTTTAAACCAATTGTGCAAAGACAACGAAGGTTAAATCCAAATATGAAGGATGTTGTTAAAAAGGAAATTATCAAGTTGTTAGATGCGGGAATCATATTCCCCATTTCGGATAGTTCTTGGGTAAGTCCGGTACATTGTGTACCGAAAAAGGGTGGGATGACCGTTGTTTTAAATGATAAGAATGAATTGATTCCCACTAGAACTGTCACGGGGTGGAGGGTATGTATTGATTATCGGAAATTAAATGATGCCACCCGCAAGGACCATTTCCCATTGCCCTTTATCGATCAAATGCTCGAACGGCTCGCCGGAAACGAGTATTTTTGCTTTTTAGATGGGTTTTCTGGGTATTTCCAAATACCTATTGACCCCAAAGACCAAGAGAAGACCACGTTTACTTGTCCCTATGGCACTTATGCTTATAGGAGGATGCCATTTGGTCTTTGTAACGCACCCGGTACTTTTCAACGTTGTATGATTGCAATTTTTCAAGACATGATTGAAACTTCCATGGAAGTTTTCATGGATGATTTTTCGGTATTTGGAAGTTCTTTTGAGAATTGTTTAGAGAGTCTTGATAGGATGTTGGAAAGGTGTGAACGGGCACACTTGGTTTTAAATTGGGAAAAGTGTCACTTTATGGTTAAAGAGGGTATTGTTTTGGGACACAAAGTTTCTAAGGCGGGTTTAGAGGTTGATAAAGCTAAAATTGATGTGATATCTAAATTACCTCCACCCACCAATGTTAAGTCTATTAGGAGTTTTTTGGGTCATGCCGGTTTTTACCGAAGGTTTATAAAAGATTTCTCCAAAATTGCCCGACCAATGACCAAATTGTTAGAGAAGGATGCCCCATTTGTGTTTGATAAAGAGTGTCTTGATGCATTCAACTTGCTTAAAGGAAATTTGACCAATGCACCTATTATGATTCCACCTAATTGGTCATTACCATTTGAGTTGATGTGTGATGCTAGCGATTTTGCCTTAGGGGCCGTTTTAGGCCAAAGGGAGGATAAACATTTCCGCCCTATTTTCTATGCTAGCAAGACCTTGAATCCAGCCCAACTAAATTACACGGTGACTGAAATAAATTTCCGCCCTATTTTCTATGCTAGCAAGACCTTGAATCCAGCCCAACTAAATTACACGGTGACTGAAAAAGAATTGTTGGTTGTTGTGTATGCTTTTGATAAGTTTCGTCCCTACTTGGTCCTTAACAAGACCATTGTTTATACGGATCATTCTGCCCTGAGGTACTTGTTTTCCAAACAAGATGCCAAGCCCCGTCTCATCCGTTGGGTCTTGCTTTTGCAAGAATTCGACATCGAGATAAAGGACAAAAAGGGGGCTGAAAATGTGGCAGCTGACCATTTAAGTAGGCTCGAAAACCCTCACCGTGAGGAGTTGCAAGAGCACGAGATTAATGATGATTTTCCTGATGAGTTTTTGATGCAGATTGAGGAAGGACCTTGGTATGCCGATATTGCTAACTATCTCAGTGCAGGTTTGCTTCCCGAGGAGTTGTCAAAGCAAGAGAAGAAGAAGTTCTTTTCCGAGATTAAACATTATTTTTGGGATAAACCATTTTTGTTTAGAATATGTGCAGATGGGATGATCAGGAGGTGTGTGTCAGAAGATGAAACTCGACAAATTCTAGATGCTTGTCACCACGGACCAACCGGTGGTCATTATGGACCGTCTGTAACCGGTAAGAAAGTGTACGATGCTGGATTTTATTGGCCAACGATCTTCAAAGAGGCGCATACTTTGGTTGAGGTTTGTGATGTGTGCCAAAGACAAGGTAACATTTCCAAACGTGATGAAATGCCTCAAAACTTTATTCAGGTATGTGAAGTTTTTGATGTTTGGGGCATAGACTTTATGGGACCTTTTCTCCCATCGAATAGGAATTTGTATATCCTTGTTGCGGTCGATTATGTTTCTAAGTGGGCCGAGGCTAAAGCCTTGCCAACGAATGATGCACGTGTTGTCATTCACTTTTTGAAACAGCTTTTCTGTAGGTTTGGAGTGCCTAAGGCCTTAATAAGTGACCGCGGAAGTCATTTCGCGAATCACCAACTCGCTAAGGTGCTAAAGAGGTATGGTGTCACTCACCGTTTTTCAACCTCTTATCACCCGCAAACGAGTGGCCAGGTTGAAAATACTAATAGGGCATTAAAGAGAATTCTTGAGAAAACCGTAGGAGATAACCCAAAGTCTTGGTCTACCAAGCTTGATGATGCTCTATGGGCATTTAGGACCGCCTACAAGACACCGATTGGGACTACCCCATTTCGGTTGCTTTATGGCAAGACTTGTCATCTTCCTATTGAAATTGAGCATAAAGCCTTTTGGGCGCTCAAGAATTGCAATTTGGACCTAGTGGAGGCCGGTGAGTTGAGATCTATGCAATTAAATGAACTAGATGAACTTAGGTTGCATGCTTATGATAATTCTAGACTTTACAAGGAACGAACCAAAGTGTGGCATGACCGTAGGCTTAGAAAGAAGGATTTTAAAGCCGGAGACAAAGTTTTGTTGTTCCTTTCAAAGTATAGGTTTAAGCAACCCAAGTTGACATCTAGGTGGACCGGGCCTTATGTGATCAAACATGTTTATCCGTCTGGTTATGTTGAATTGTTTAAATCGGATGGAACCACTTTTATTGTTAATGGGCATAGGTTGAAGACTTATCATGAAGAAGAGGAAAATGTGGGAGTAGTCTTTGACGAACTTCCATTTTTCGAAATGAGTCAATAAGCATGGCATGGAGTCTAGCTAAAGACTCATCAATAAATTAAGCGCTTCGCGGGAGGCAACCCGTGTGTTTTCATTTCATTTTTTCTTTATTTTGTTCTTATATTGAAAAAACCCAAAAACATTTGAAAAATCGAAAATACCAAAAAGATTTTTGTTTTCTTAGTTAGGTTTTGTTATTTTTCAGTTTTTTATAGCTTTTAATTGAGATGTGCAGGTCCAGAGGTGTTTGAGATGCGTTACGGTAAGTTAAAACGAGCCAAGGTACGTACAAAGTGTGAAAATGGCATAGGTGCGCCGCACCATGTAAGAGGTGCGCCGCACTTGGGGGTTACAAAAGATTGGTGAATTCTCTGAATATGCGACGCACCAAGTAAGGGGTGCGCCGCACCTCCTGCCTGTTGACCAATTTGACTTCTGTTGACTTTTGTTGACTTTTGAGGATTGGGTTGAGATTATGTAGGGCCGAGATATCTCAGTCTATCCTTATACTCTGATTTCTCCCCTTTGTTTTGAACACACAAACACTTAATTGATTTTTATTTTCTCTCAATTCAAAAACCTCCCAACCTCAATTCAATCTTTAATTTCTATATTTTCTTTATTAATCTTTCAAGATGCCTAGATTCTTCTCAAAGGTATGTTTCTTTTCCATTATCTATCAATGTTCATGTTTGTAATTCGAATTAGGGTTTTGAATTTAATTTAGGGGTTTTGATTGTAAAAGGTTTGGGAAGGCTAATTGATGTCTAATTTGGTCAAAATTAGTGTTAATCTTGATTATTTTTATGATTTTTGACCAAATTGTGGTTAGGGATTGTGGATTTTGAGAGTTGACTTGGGTTGACCTCTGATGATGTTTGAATTTTATAAATTGTTTGAATTTTCGAGGGAAGATTGATCATTGGTGGATTAAGAAATCTAAGATTAATGAAATTTTTTTTCTGAAAACCAGTGGGGTGCGCCGCACCATTTGGAAGGTGCGTCGCATATCGGGGCAAAATTTTTCTGGAAATCGTGAAGGTGCGCCGCACCTTGTTAGTGGTGCGCCGCACCAATGCTGCAGTTTGGTAGTTTTTGTTTGTTTTGATTCGTGTGCCTCACGTTTGTTTTCTTTTGATGTTTTGTATTATAGAAACAGAAAGGAAAGGCAGTTGCTGAGTCAAGTGGGAATGAGTTTGTTCCGGGAATTCCACGTGGGTACACTTTTACCGAACCAGACCCGAATGACAACTACAAATACAGAGATGGTTCAGTTGTTCTAGGTGTGAAAAGCCACCCGGTGGAGCCGCATGAATGGTTGCAATTCCCTGGTGTGACGGGGAATGAACGAGTGCATTACCTGAATCGTCTTCAGGAATTAAGGTATAAACACGTTTTGGAACCAAAGGTCATATCATGGTCCGATTTTGAAAAAGTGAATTTAAAAGAACCCATCCAAAAAATGTTAACTTGTAAGAATCGAAATGCTAATGGGGAGATTAAAACTTACAAGATGTGGGAAAAAATTTTTAGTTGTGATATGACACCGGTTAGAGAGTGGTGTCTTGAGTTTTTGAGTACCCTTCGGGTAGATTCAAATTTGAAGTTTGATGATTTTTTTACAAGGAAAGTAATTCACTTTCGGGCTGGGGGTATTCAAAGGCATTGCACAGTGCCTGAGTTTGCCTATTTGACTGGGATGGTTTCGGGGAATGAGTTGACTGAGATTAACGCCTATGAGTTTTTGCGGGAAGGCGTTTATGATAAGGATGTGACTGGGTTTGGTAATGACAAGAGCACTAAGGATTTTTGGTTTGAAATCGGGGGTAGTGGTAAGTTGGCTATGTCAGTTAGCAAGGTATCGGAAATTCAGGTACCTATTCTGAGGGTCATTCATCGTATGATCACTTATTGCTTTTTGGTTCGTAATGATCATAATGATAAAGTCTCGCCCACTGATGTCTGGTTAATGCGGTTATTCTATGAGGGCTCCCCGAACATTTATGCTTGTGCGCCATATGTTCTGGCTAAGTATCTTGTTTCCCACAAGGATCGGGTGATAGTTTGTGGGAATTTCATTGCTCATGTTTATGCTATGCTGGGATATGATACAGCAAGGAATACTAGGGCGTTGGTTAGGATTCCTTGTGCTCGCTTTGGTTTGGTTGATTTAGCGGGGTT
This sequence comes from Erigeron breviscapus, assembly GCA_034093135.1. Lineage (NCBI taxonomy): Eukaryota > Viridiplantae > Streptophyta > Magnoliopsida > Asterales > Asteraceae > Erigeron > Erigeron breviscapus. The sequence continues at coordinate 20,156,729 of CM067173.1, forward strand.
TGGGTTGATTTATGAGGTGGATGGTCAGGATGTGTTTGTTGGTGATTTGCCTGAAGATCAGCGGCCTGTTGGGAAAAGGCGTAGGGAGGATGGTTCTGGTGCACCTCAGTTTGCGGGAGGTTCTTCTTCTTCATCTGCTTTTGATTTCTCTTCTTTGCAGGGGTCGATTTTTGGTCTGGAGAGTACTACTGACATGCTGCTTGATAATGCCCGGACGACCAATAGTATGCTTGGTCGTGTTTTGGATCAGCAGGAGCATTTTCGTCCGATGTGGCAGAGGCAGTATGAGCAGCAGTTTGAGCAGCAGTACAGAGATGTGGAGGAGGATGAGCGCCCTGAGCTTCCTACTTATACTCCTCGAGAGATAATCCCTCCTAGTCAGGGTACTTTTGATTACCTTTTTCCTCAGCAGGGGTATCAGCAGGAGGAGTATACTTACCAGCCTCCCCAGTTTGATTCGTCCTCCCAGGCTACAGGTTTTGGTACTTATACCGGTGCACCTCGATATGGAGGTGATTTCTTTAGTTACCATACGCCACAGGGAGACGAGGCTGGAGGTCGATCCACGATGGGTACTCCTAACATTGTTCCTAGTGGAGATTGGTTTGCAGAGGCCCGTGATCCTGATGGAGCAGATAGTGTTCCTTCCTGTTTTCCTCCTCCATGATTTCTTGATGATTGATGATGGTGATTTGTTGATGGCGGTGCCGGTTACCTTGGGCATTGAGTCATCATGTTTATGTTGGTTTGATCTTGGCACTTCGGACATTGTTGCTTGCATGTTTCTTTTGAGTTTTTATATTCATTTGGTTTGTAATTGCCTTTGTTGGCGTCACAACAATTTCCTTTTCCGTACTTAGCTTAGTTATTTGGTTGTGTATGGTTGAACGATAAGTATGGGGGGAGGGTTTGGTGATTTGTTATAATTATGTCTAATGTCTAATGGATATGTTTTAGTTTTCTTTTGGTTTTGTTTTGTGCATTTTAGAAAGGTAGCGCTTCATGTGCATATGCTGGCAGTAAGTTCAGCGCCCATTCATTTTGAGACGATTCTACCGATCATAAGAACATTACCAAACATCCGGCAAGTTCTCATGATTCTTTTCTTCTTTTGTTTTTTGCTTTTTACCTATTTCCCATAGATTGTCTTTAGTTCATTGTACATTGAGGGCATTGTACAACTTAAGTATGGGGGGGAGGTAAATAGGCGAAAGCCGGATGAATTTTGAGACATTTTTGAACTTTTGCTTGCTTGTCCATATAGTTGAATTACTTTGGTCACTAAAATTTAATCATACTAGTAATTGAACTATAAATTCCTTTGGTTAACACTTTCTAAATTCGTGAAATGTGTTTTGAGTGATCGATTAGGCAAATCCTTTCTGGATTGATTACATGACTAGCACACTTCTATCCCAAAACACCAAATATGTAAGGATCTTGATTCATTTATAGATTGGTTAGGTGTTACGGTTTTGGTTTGGGTAGTCTTGTAAATTTGTCCCTCTCGTAGGCTTTTGGATTTATCCGGAAGTAAGGGTCTCTTTTAGAGCTCTGAGCTATGATGTGCAAGTTTGAGATTAATTCATTTCAGTTCCGTTAATTATTTCTTTGATATGAGTGTGCCGGTGATTGCGTTGATTCTAGAACTTGGCCTAGTTGATCGTTCCGTGGTTGCTAGATGATAAAGAGGTAAATTAGGATTAAAACCGTGTTTTCTTTGTTTATTCACCCTTTGTTATGTTATTATTGTTAAACCATGTTTGTGTGCATGTGTTTTTGTAGCTAATCACATCGATTAGTGAATTTCCGTTGTTTAAACCCGTGTTGCACTCATTTTTAGTGCAAGAAACTTTTAGATAACCTGTTGCGCCTCACCTTTTCGTTTGTGTTAAATTCACTTAAATATTTAACCTTTCCTCTCCATACCGATAGTCGAAATCCTTGGTTGATCATTAGTTGCCTATGCTAGTTGAATGGTTTGGGGTTGTCGTGGTTGTGTCGGGTTGGTATATTTCCGTTTATTGGGGGTAGATTGATGTCGTCATGATTATGGATGAAGCCTAGATTATTTTAATTAGTAAGAGTTTTGATTTGTCATTATGTTTTAAAGTTAAAAAGGGGATACCAATTAGGCAGGGTAAAAGTAGTTCATATAAAAAAAAAGAAAGAATGAAAAGATTGAAAATCAGAAGAAAAAGAAAAAAAAAGACGAACTTGGACTGTCAGTTGGTATTTCCCTCATTTTTGTCAAATCAAGTTAAGTTGGTAGTTCATTTAAAACCAACAAAAGGATTCTTGAAATGTTCATATTTTCGTTTGAAGTTGGCAATGTTCGTTTAAGCCAACATTGGTAAGGTATGATGGTTAGAAGTCGTTTGAAGGTAGTACACCACAATGGTGTCGGTTTTTATCGGTCTATTGGGGAGTAGTGTCGGGAGAACGTCTTTTGGGCTTTGGATAGATGGCAACTAGTGATATGGGTTGTGTTGGACTAGACTATTTTGTGAAACTTTGTTAATTGTTGTGTTATTTCTTTTTAACACCAATTATATCCCAAAAATTCCATACACAATGTTAATGACCCTTGTAAGCCTTCAGAATGTACATTACAACCGTTTAATTACCTCTTTTGATAGACGTTTACGGTGCTTGTGCCGTGACGATGAAGGAACGATTCTAGTACAAGCCTATGGTTAAAATATATGCATCACGACTAGGCTTCGAGTGAATGATATAATATTTCAACCCAATAGTTTGTTAGTTGGAGAAAGTTAGTTGAGATGTTTTTCTTTCATTTGATTAAAGTGCTTAGTCGTGTTCTCGAGGCTTGTAGATCATTCGAATATTGTCAAACATTTCAATTTTCATTTAAGATTAAAACTGCTTAACCACCTTCCTTGTTTTCCTACTTTCGTGGTTTAGCTTCTTTTTGATTATTGTCATGTTTCTGCAATTGAGTACCAAGGGAAAGTTTGTTTTGAAATCTGAATTTGCTTGAGGACAAGCAAAGCTTAAGTATGGGGGAATTTGATATGTCCATTTATATGTATAATCCCATGTTGTTTCTAAGTCGTTTTAAGCTTGATTTTATGCAAATTACATGTATATTCGATGCTTTGATGGTATTGTTAGTGATTGCAGGCTTAGAACAGGTAAAATGGTTAAAAGTAGCTTGTGGATGGCTAAAAGAGGCATTAGGATGGTTCGTGTACTAGTGCGAGAAGAAACGAGCTGGAAATCACAAGTTATGCTGAGAAAGGGGTTGAGTGCGGCGCACCTGGAGCTTGGTGCGTCGCATATATTGATCAGGAAGTTGGTTAGCTTTTGCATTAAGGGAGTGCGCCGCACCAATCCATTGGTGCGCCGCATAAGTTGATCAGTAAAATGGGAATTTTGAGAAAGAAGAGAGGTGCGACGCACCAATCCATTGGTGCGCCGCATATCGGGTAGTTGAAGATTTTTGAAACAAGTAAGGTGCGCCGCACCTGGCAATTGGTGCGCCGCACCTGTAGGTCGGTTCAGCAAGGGTTTTTGTAACACTATAAATACATGCCCTAAATTGGCCCATTCGACCCTCTCTTTCTTTCAGTCGATTTTAGGGTTTCTTGAGGCATTTTTCAGCAGCTTTTACCTTCTCCAAGATCTAAGGGTTGCTAAAGAATTTCAAGGCATTCAATCATCGATTTCTTTAGCTTTTCATTGTCTTTCACAATTCGGTACAAGATGTTTATTCTTTCTTTTGCTATTTGTGATTTATTTATGATTATGTTAGGCTAAACACATCATCATCTACTCCGATGAAATGACACAATGAATATTGGTTGCATATTATTTTGAATTCAAGTTGATTATTAAACGTTTCATCAAGATCTTAATGTATTGAATTCTTATGATTTATTCTATTGTTTGTTGATAAGGTATAAATGGTTTTAATGGTAGTTAATTCCAGGAATGCATTATTCTAGTTGATTTGGTAGAATCAATAGGTGTTAATTCGTGGTAGCGAGTTGATAAACCACAATAGGTAAAAGAATTCAATATGTTGACGGTTTGGTAGAATCGATAGGTGAAATTGTTTAATCATAACAAAACAAATTAATCGGATAGGGAAATCTTAATAGGGAAGGTGGTAGCCGGATCTTTAGGATTGAATTAATTGGTTAATGAGTTCGGGTAGGGTAATTAGCTAGGAGGCCTACTAGTGAGTTCCTTATCATAACTTAGTTATCGGAATCAACATATTTGAATTGGCTTTAACCTAAATGCAACCAAGATGAAATGTGTCATGGAGTCGAGGTAGATGATCTTTTAAATTCTTGTTTTTTTAAACAACAAAATTATCCTGCGATTAATCCTACGGGATTACTAACAATTTTAACTAACTTTTGCAACGTGGCAATTCGGCCATAAAACCCCCCTTATTTTCTGTATCATTTAACAATTGCTTATAAAAGTCCTTGTGTTCGACCTCGTACTTACCAAGTAACTATATTGCATACGAACGGGTACACTGCCCGCAAGTGTGTAGTAGACAGTAACTAGGTAGTTCGTGTTATAAATTTAAGACTCGAAATTACACATCAGTGGGTGAGTAACTGTAAGAGAATGATGGATGAGTTGATAGTGGGACAATCACAGTGAAGTCCATTGGGCTTCCAAACTAAGGCCTAAGAAAGCACTTTATCAATTTTAACTCCTTTATAATGTGGAAAGTAGTGGAAAAAGATGGAGAGATTTTGCTGGTGATGGTTCTAAAGGAGTTAGTTTCATCACTTTATGGTCTACTAGATCAAAGTTTAACAAAGCACTTGAAGAAGGTCGTGATTCCCCTGCTGAAATTGAAAAACTTAATGCAATGATTGATGATTTTATTGAAGAGCAAGATAGAAGAAAGAAGACAAGAACTGATGAGGATTCTGAAATTAATTTTGATACACAAACTGAAACACAAGTGGACACATCAGAACATATATTAGCTTATGATCCAAAAAATCCCGTTAAGACCAAAGGGCGTCCGAAGGTTGCTAACAGAATGAAGTCTAGTGTGGAAATGGCTCTGAACTTGAAGAAGAAGAAAAAGTGCGGTTATTGTAAAGGAACAGGACATAACTATACCGGGTGTCAAAAGAGAAAAGTATCATGTGTTTTATGGAAAATGATAAATCCTCCTAAAGATTAGCCTAAAAATCCTCCTAAAACATTAAGAAGGTGACATGTGGTATCCACTAATTCTCTTTCCTAATCTTGCCCCCTGATTTTTCCACATGTCATCATCTCATGGTTAGGAGGATTATTAGGCTATTTGGTTAGGAGGATTAATCATTTCCCGTGTTTTATACTAATTTCGATATATTTATCTCCTTAAGTTATTTTTGTCTTTTTTGATTTTTATGATTAATTAACTATCGTAGATGGATCAAGTGTCCAAACAAAATATGACTGAAGCAACTTTGGATTAGCTGATAGTTTGCAAGAGGTTAGCCACAATCTCTGTTTTGGGTAATAAATTTTTGTGTTTCATGATCGCTAATACGCTAAATTTCTTGCAGGATTTCCGTCATGCTTGGTAAAATGAATACTTTTGTCTAATGGTAGAACAATTTGATACTAGAGCAGCCATGGTTGCTGTAATGCTATTTCTTTCAAACTGCTCGTTTGTATTATTTTGTGAAACCTGCATTTTTGTATTATGTATCTATTAAAGTCCATCTTGTGGTTAAATTGAAATTTGTATACATGGATTAGTTTTAAGTTAAATATCTAACTGAAGCTATTGTGAATTTAAAAAAGGAAAGAGGATTTATGATGAAAGAAGTATCATAAATCTTGTTAATGAGTGAAAGGTATATTGATGGAAGTGTAAAGGGGAAATGGAGCTGAATGGAGAAGAGAGAGTACATGAATTTTGAATATAAAATGACAAAAATTACAAGTTTGCCACTGCTGCAGCTAATAAAGTTACAATTGATATCAGGGAAGATTTCCCCGCATGCTAAAGATGTGGGGAGGGGAGGAGAGATGAAAAATGAAATGGATATTTAAAAATTATTAGACATAGTATATGTATAGCTGTCAATATAGAATATTAGATAGGTAATAGTGTAGGAGTGCTTACAAATAGGAATTAGATATTCTTACATGTATCCTCTTGTATATTGGCTATAAATAGCCTAACATTCTATCAATAATATTAACGGGAAATATTCAATATTCTTACATGGTATCAGAGCTTACCTGCTCAAACGAGCCTCTGATCCTGCTTCCGCTTCTTCCCCTCGCGTCCCCGTTCCGCGAGTTTCTATCTAAGCTCTCTTCTCGTATATCCTATCTAATATTCTATATTGACAGCTATACATATACTATGTCTAATATTCTAGGAGTTTCTTTCTTTTTTTTTTTTTTTAACGACCAACTGAAATTTTTATTACTCCAAAGTGAAAGCCAGAAACTATACATGAACACCAATATACAAAACTCCACGACAAAAGCAAAGAGAAAAAACATAAACACTAAAGTAACTACATTAAATCGAAATTCTTCCACCGTGACCAAGTTAAATTTGCATCTTTGGATCGGTGCTTGACCCATAAGAAGCCCAACGATTTAATCTCCTCAATGACCTTTGACACCGACGGAAGGGATTCATTAAACACCGCGTTATTGCGAGCTCTAAAGTTATTTAATATAGTAATAAAAAGAAGGTAGTTAAAAATGTTTACAGCGTACGTATAGGACTATAGGTAACTTCCTTGTTGGCATTTGTAAAAAGTTTTAATGCATAATGCATGACCGGGTACATGTTTTAGTTGTCCATGATTCAAAGTAAAAAACAAATGATTAGTTTGAATAGTCCGTTCAAGTAGAAAACGATCAACCGTACTACGGAGTTCATGGTTTATTTGATTTGTTAGTTACCGAAAACAACTTTGCCATTTTGTTCTGACTGATTTGAAAAGAAAAATCATGACGACCTTTTTTAGGTGATCACTATCAAAATTATTTATCTATAATTTTAATTTATTTTTGAAAGAACATAAACAACTCTCTATTTTCATGGTACAATATTATCTTATTTATCCTCTAATGTATATTATACTAATTTTTAGGTTTCGTTTGAATGTGTTTTTTAAAGTACATAGACTATTGTAACAACAAATACTTTTTTTTAATTATTGAATTAACTAATAATTTTAACTTAACTATATAATCTTATTACCTTTATGAAATAAAAAAACAAAAAAACTACACGATCTTATTATAATTTTAGTTTTTTCATTTTTAATCTTCGGTGTCTTACTCACTTGACGAACAGATTAATCTCAAGAGTTGACTCACTTTTGCGAGTCGGGAGTCAGAGTATGTGAACCTCAGATTCGGATATCATTTTTTAAGGAGCCAAAGATTAAACCTGTGATCTTCATGACGTTTGACATTTTTTTGAGACATGTGCCCAATCATCGGGCTACCACTCCAGTGTTTATTAGAATTCTAGTTCAACGACTTAAAAGAAAATAAAAATGATGATGAATGTTTAATTAAGAAGAATTTTGAAAGAAGGGTATTAAATATTGAGCATGAATGTTACTTTTAAAATTAGATCTATGTGATAACCTGATAACAAAAAACAAAAACATATGACTGTCAAAAACAAGAATATGATTTATGTATACCAGCTAATAAGGTAATAACTTCGTTGGTGTAGTCCCAACTTGTTAGATGGTACTACTGAAGACACCTCTATGTCGATGGTGGAGTTACTTTGCAATATATCCACTAAACTGGAGATGACCAGTTATAGTGTGTATATACCAAGTTCTAGATAGATTACTTATATAAATGATAATAAGCAAAGAACAATGCAATAATACAAATAACTTGTAAAGAAACTTGATGAGACAATATGTAGTTTTCAATGTAATTTATTTATTGATATTAAACAAATTACAAGGTTGATGCGGAACCAAGATAATACACGAATGTAAATATCCTAACAACCTATGAAATACAATTGATCTATACTCGGAATTTCTCACTACAATCGAAACACTTAAAGTTGTGAAATGTTCCTTTTAACGATTGAGAGAAGATTGCACAAGTTCACCAAGAATATTGCAGGTTTGCAAAGTGAAGTGTTTGTATGTTTTTCACTGTGTGAATTCTTACTTAATCTTGTTGTGCAATGACTTGTATTTATAGGCAAAGGTTAACATTGGGATGTTAACCTTAGCCGTATAAAAGTGATTGGAGCATTTAAGGAATAGTATTTTATTCCTTAAAAGCCGTGTAAAGTTGCACGTCAAAGCAACGTTACATATTCACCTTTATGTACTATATTACTTAAATAATAAGACACGGCTTATTATCTGGTAAAGAGTACATAAAGTATACAAGTCAATTCCTCGTAATCAGTGTAAAGCTTTGTAAGGGCTTTCCACTGATGGTCTCCAGTTTGTAACTGACTAGAAAGTCAACTGGGCTTCGCTGCCATTGTCATTCTCTATCTTCCATTTGTTGTCTTCGACTTCAACTGGAATGCTTCTTCAACTTGGTCAGTTCTCAACTGGAGGAAGTCTTCAGTTGCGTTAACTGTACGGTGCAACTGGACTTCAATATATTTCTCGACAAATCTTCTTGGTCACCAGTTTACTGGGTCACCAGATGCAACTGGTGATGGTCAGTGTGAACTGGTGACTGGCCAGTTCCAGGTGAACTGGTCCTAACAAATTCCCCCTATTTGTCTAGAAATATAATCTAAGTCTTGTTCTAGTTTTTGTATCTGTACAAGTGTTAACTAGTGAGACTTGTTCGATTTAAATCTATCTAGGTTTCTAAGGCATTTTTATAGATCAATAAATGCCTTAGGTTTTTCTTTTATGTTTGTTAGATTTTAATCTATTATCTACCTTGTGGTTACAAACTGGTAACTTCATTTATACAAGGAATGAAATTTATACAAGTTACAGATGTAAATACAAGTAGACAACTGAAGACAGAACTTAAACAGATGGCCCTTCACCAGTTCTTCTTCTTTTGGTCACTAGAGAAATAGGTGAGAGTCTTCAGGATCAATATTCAACTTTAGCTCCAGATTTTCTTTGTGTTGAATCTTGCCCTTTAAAAAGTTCACCCATGCTTTCTCAAACCTATTCTTTTGTGCCTTCGCATCCAAAATATTCACCATCTCAACCCATTCACTGAACCCATATTGTAGCACCAGGATCGTCAGTT
>CM067173.1:20166959-20177750 GCA_034093135.1 Erigeron breviscapus
ATTATTATTTAGCTCCAAATAAAAACATGAGTACGATGGCTAAATATATCGTGTGTTAAACACCAAAACCAAATAGAATAGATTGTATTGTACTTGTTTAGAGTGTTAGACCATTCATTCAGATGAAAACATTAAACTTTTATTTAGTTTTATTCCTAATTAGTCTCATGAAAACAACAATAGATCGATGGAATGTGTTCATAGGTTTATGTTTTTGTTAATACTCACTAACACAATGCAGTGTTTGGTATTGGTTTCCAACCTGCAAAAGGTATAAACAACAAAGTAGTATAGAAATTGATTCCACGAGAAAGTTGTTGAGGAGATTTGAACATGAAAACTGAATCAAGGCAATTCAAAAAAACCTTATCCAAACTTTTCTCCAAAATATCCAGGATGTGAACAAGTTTGTTAGTTATGTACCATTTAACTAAAAAAACATGACCGATGTATGGAAAAGTAAATGCCTTAGTTTATTCAGTGACGATTCTTATAACTTACAAATGTGCTTTAAAAACACACCCACCCACCCATCACTCCAATAGTCCAATGAGATCTAAATCTCTTAGCCGCTCGCAACTCCATATTTGTCTGTTTGGCAAGGGGCTTTTGAGGGCTTTTAGGAGCTTAAAAGCCCCGAACTTTTAGATATAAGCCCCTTTTAAAACTATAGCCCTGTTTGAAAAGACATTTGAATTCCAAAGCCCCAGCCCCAAATGTTAAAAAATATAATTAATATAAACTTTGGGTTAATATTGTCATTCTCTCTGAAGTACAAGTAATGGTACATCAAGTTCATCAGGAATGTCATTCTTGGAAGTTAAGGGACTGGTTCTGGATGTTTTAGAAGATGGAGGTAGCTGGAGTAATTACACTAGAGCTGGAAGTATATATAGAAGAATTAGGGTTAACCCTAATTCATTCTTGCAGCCATATTATTGTCGATATATTTTTTCTCTCTATTTTCTGTATATTCGATCTATTCGATCCATCTTGTAATTGATTGATTCGTCTTGATCAATCATTCCACTGATCATCTTGATCATATTCGTATTGTAATAATAACTCTTTGTGGTCGGTGTTTACAGCCGACTGATTAATTTCTTAATCGAATAACTAATAATAATAATAATAATTGTTGTTCTTCGATTTCGTTCATGGTATCAGAGCCAGGTTACTCTGATTGGTGATTTTTTGATTAAGGTTTTCTGGATTTAGGGCGTATTTCGGTTTCGAAACCCTAGATCTAAGAAACCCTAATTTTTTAGGGTTTTCTGGTTTACGATCTTGTTGATTCCGCTGCTTATTGTTTCAGATCTGACTTCTTCTTGACTAAGTGAATCAAGAAAAGAAGTTAGGGTTTCTTCATATTCAGATCCTGATTGTTCTTCTTGACTAAGTGAATCAAGAAGAAAATTAGGGTTCCTTTATTTCAGCCAAGAGCACTGTATTGTTGATTCTTCTTCCTTTATCTCTTTGAAACTGTTTTTTTTTTATTTCAATTCTCACAAAATCTTTCGTGTTAATACTTGACCGGTCTCCGTGAGAGGCTTGGAATCCTGTCACTGGCACATTTGAGAGATTGAAATTATTTTCAAAAATATATATATATACATATAAATCTTGTTTATTTTGTTTTATTTGCTTATTGTGTGGTTTGATTATTGTTAATTGTATGCTTTATTTGAATATATTTGTGTTGATTGTTTCTTGATTATCTGATTATGGCTCCTGATGCTGGTAGTGGTTCTAAAACAACTACTGTTAGTGGTCTTGATTTTGGTGATCCTTTATATCTTCATCCTACTGATACTAGTGGTGCTCCTATTCTTTCTTTCAAATTAACTGGAACTGAAAATTATAATGTTTGGTCATGTGCTATGATGCTTGCTTTAGAAACTAAAAATAAAGTAGGATTTATAGATGGTTCATGTGATAAAAATGATGTGATAAACAATGGGATAGGTGTAATTCTGTGGTTTTATCTTGGATTTTAGGATCTGTTAGTCAAGATTTATACATGGGACAAATATTTTCTAAAATTGCTAGTGAAGTTTGGAGTGATTTAAAAGAAACCTATGACAAAGTTGATGGTTCTGTTACTTTCAATCTGCATCATAAGATTAATACATTGAGTCAAAATGGTTCTTCTTTATTTGAGTATTATCATAAATTGAATACTTTCTGAAAACAATTTGATGCTATGGTGAAATTACCTGTGTGTACTTGTAAAGCTGCTAAAGAATTTAAGTCATAACAATTTGTTAAGGTTAATGCAGTTTTTAATGGGTTTAGATGAAATATACATGTTTGTAAGGAGTACTATTCTTACTAAAGATCCATTACCTAATGTGAAATCTGCATATGCTTTGTTATCTAGAGAAGAATCACATAGGAATGCTAGTTCTGTGAATCATGCTAAACCTACTAATTCTGCTTTTGTGTCTAAATTTGATGATTCTAAGAAGAAATATGTGAGAAATGAAAATCTTGTGTGTGCAAATCCTGCTTGTGGTCTAAAAGGTCATACAATTGATAAGTGTTTTAAGATTGTTGGATATCCTGAGTATATTAAGAAGAAAAATGGTTTTCAAAACAAGAGATATTCAAATAATTCTTATAATGATAAAACTTTTGTGACTACTGAAAACAATTCTCATAATTCTACTTCTTCTAGTTCTGGCATGCCTTTTACAAATGATCAGATTGCTAAACTAATGAGTTTGATAAGTGATAATCAGGAAAACAAGGCAGGTGTTCATGCACATATGGCAGGTGCTTTTATGTCTTATGTGTTTTTTAATTCTAATGTTAAACTTGATAAAATTCCAAATAAAGATGATTGGATAAATGATTCAGGGGCAAATCAACATATGTGTTGTTCTGATAAACAATTGATTAATGTCATTGATGTTACGTACTTCACTAAATTTAACTGTTAATCATCCTAATGGAACATCAGCTTTAATTAGAAAGATATGAGACATTAAACTTACAGAAAAAATAATAATTTATGATGTGTTATATATTCCAGATTATTGTGTTAACTTGTTTTCAGTTCATAAGGCAAACAAAGATAGTAAAATGTTTATAGGGTTCACTGAAAATATGTGTTATTTACAGGATTTGAGAACAATGAAAAACCTGGGGACTGGTAGAGTTCATGGAGGATTATATTTGTTAAATGTAAGTAATCAAGTTGGTATGTGTAACAATTCTGTGAGCAATATTAAGTGCAATGTGTCTTCTGATTTGTGGCATTCTAGGTTAGGACATCCTGCACCTACTGTTCTAAAGGTTCTAAAAGATAAATTGATGATTGATAATTTGATTAATGATCCTTGTGATATTTGTCATAAGGCAAAACAGGTTAGAGAACCATTTTCTCTAAGTGAACATAAGTCTTTATGTGTTGGTGATTTAGTTCATCTTGATGTTTGGGGTCCTTACAGAAAAACTAGTAAAGAAGGGTTTAAGTATTTTTTGACAGTTGTTGATGATTTTTCAAGAGCAGTCTGGGTGTTTATGTTAAAAAGTAAAACTGAAGTGTATGATAATATATGTTATTTCATTAACCTTATAAGAACTCAGTTTAATAAAACTGTTAAAGTATTTAGGTCAGACAATGGAACAGAATTTGTTAATGCAAAGTTAACTGAGTTATTAAGAACTAAAGGTATTATACATCAAACTACTTGTGCTTATACACCTCAGCAAAATGGTATTGCAGAGAGAAAACACAGACATCTCTTGAATGTAGCTAGGTCACTTTTGTTTCAAGGAGGAATTCCTTTGTATATGTGGCCTGAATGTGTTATGACTGCTGTTTATTTATCTAATTAATAGAACTCCTTCTTCTGTGCTTAAAGGAAAAACACCTTATGAACTTGTGTTTGGTTTTGAACCTAGTTTGAATCATTTGAGAAATTTTGGTTGTTTATGTTATGCAACCATTCTTAATAATGAAGATAAGTTTTCTAAAAGAGCTGAAAAATGTATTTTAATTGGTTATTCTAGTACTAAAAAGGGTTATAAATTGTTAAGTCTGGAAGATAAAAGTATTTTTTTCTCTAGAGATGTAAAATTTTATGAGCATATTTTCCCTTTTGTTATGAATTCAAAAGATAATTTTAATGATTATGACATGTTTTTTAACAGGGTTGATGAGGTTGTTGGTTCCACTGGTCCCAATGATGACATCAATCTTGAATATATGAAAGGTGATGGCAGTGCAGCCATTGATACTGGTAGTAGAAATGCTGCCAGAGATTTGGGAGGCACAACAACACCTGATGATCACATCAATGAGGTGATAAATTGTGGGGAAAATGATGATAATGCTGAGGGAGGGGTCTTGGGAAATCCTGGGATTCCTAATGAACCTTTGAATGTGGACAACAATCATCAACCATTTCAACCTAGAAGGTCTGAAAGACAGTCTAATTTACCAAGGAATTTGAATGATTATGTGTTAGATGGTAAGGTGAAATATGGTATTGAAAGAGTTGTTAACTACTCAAATTTAAAACCTGATGTTTATTGTTTTCTTTCTAACATAAGTAAACAAAAGGAACCATCTACTTATAAAGAGGCTGCTAAGGATTCTAGATGGGTAGAAGCAATGAACCTAGAAATGGAAGCTCTTCATAGAAATGAGACTTGGATTATAACTGACCTTCCTTCTAATAGGGAACCCATAGGTTGTAAATGGGTATATAAAATAAAGTATAAATCAACAGGTGAGGTAGAAAGGTTTAAAGCCAGACTAGTGGCAAAAGGTTATAACCAAAAGGAAGGTGTTGATTATGAGGAGACTTTTTCTCCTGTTGTTAAGATGGTCACAGTAAGATGTTTGATTAGTATTGCTGTTAATAATGGTTGGTCCTTATTTCAACTTGATATTAACAATGCATTTTTGTATGGTGAATTGAAAGAAGAGGTATACATGACCTTACCTCCTGGTTATTATTCTAAAGATGATACTAGGGTTTGTAAACTTGTTAAGTCATTATATGGACTTAAGCAAGCTCCTAGACAATGGAACCATAAGCTTACATGTTCCTTGATTGAATATGGCTTTGTACAAAGCAAATGTGATTATTCTTTGTTCATTAAAAGTGATTCCAAACTGTTTATTGCATTGTTGGTTTATGTTGATGACATTGTTGTTACTGGCAATGATGAGACTGAGGTTGATAAAGTAAAACAGTTTTTGAAATCAAAATTTTTGATAAAAGACTTGGGCAAATTGAAATATTTTTTGGGAATTGAAGTTCTTGACACTGACAAAGGTGTTTGTTTGTCACAAAGGAAATATTGTATGGACTTGTTGTTTGAGTATGGCTTGTTAGGTGCTAAACCTATGAACACTCCTATGGATATGAATCTTATCATTTCTGATAGAGATTCTGCTGTTGATCCTGATCTTGAGAATATTACTTTGTATCAAAAACTTATTGGAAAGTTAATATATCTTACATTAACTAGGCCAGATATAAGTTATGCAGTTCATTGCTTAAGTCAATACATGCATAAACCTAAAGCTTCTCATTTGAAGCTTGCTTTCAGAATTCTTAGATACTTGAAGAAAGCTCCAGGTAAGGGCATTCATGTTATCAAAGGTCAGTCTCTATATCTAACTGGTTATGTTGATTCTGACTGGGGTAAATGTATCACCTCAAGAAGGTCAGTTACTGGTTTTTGTATTTTTTTAGGAGAGACTTTGATTTCATGGAAAAGTAAAAAGCAGCAAACAGTGTCCAGGTCCTCTTCAGAGGCTGAATATAGGGCCATGGCCACTGTTACTTGTGAGATTGTTTGGATATTAAGCATTCTTGATGATCTTAAAGTGAAAGATTTGCTTCCTGTTAGCCTGAATTGTGATAATAAATCTGCTGTTTTAATTGCAACTAATCCTGTTTTACATGAAAGGACTAAGCATATTGAAATTGATATACATATTGTTAGAGAAAAGGTTTGTTCAGGTTTATTGAAACTGATCAAAGTTGATTCAAATGAACAGGCTGCTGACATTTTTACCAAAAGCTTGTGTGTTGCAAAACATGAGTATTTGTTAAACAAGTTAAACTTAATTGACTTGTTTCAAAAGTAATTATTTTTTACCAAAGTTTATATTAAGGGAGGGTGTTAAAAAATATAATTAATATAAACTTTGGGTTAATATTGTCATTGTCTCTTACTTCGGGGTTAAGTGTTTATGCAGGAATGTCATTCTTGGAAGTTAAGGGACTGGTTCTGGATGTTTTAGAAGATGGAGGTAGCTGGAGTAATTACACTAGAGCTGGAAGTATATATAGAAGAATTAGGGTTAACCCTAATTCATTCTTGCAGCCATATTATTGTCGATATATTTTTTCTCTCTATTTTCTGTATATTCGATCTATTCGATCCATCTTGTAATTGATTGATTCGTCTTGATCAATCATTCCACTGATCATCTTGATCATATTCGTATTGTAATAATAACTCTTTGTGGTCGGTGTTTACAGCCGACTGATTAATTTCTTAATCGAATAACTAATAATAATAATAATAATTGTTGTTCTTCGATTTCGTTCACCAAAAAGCTCCTAAAAGCCCCGAAAGGTCTTTAAAATAAAAGCTTGTGTAAGAAGGGTTGAAATAGAACCCCCAGCCCCATTTCTAAGCTCCAGCTCCAAGCCCCTAACCACAGCCCCAGCTCGAAGCTTTTGTGCCAAACATACCCTTATAAAATTATGTGTATGAACTTTAGTTTTTATTCTTTCCTTACTTAACAAGTTTGTAAAATTATACCATGAGTTTTATCTATATCTATAATACCTCATCAAAGCCTAATCTAATTGTCTATCTACATCTATATTTTATATTGTAAAGCAAATCTCTTTTTGTTGAATTTTAAGTTTCAACATTTCATCAAAACCAAATTACATCAATAACTTACACTTCCGCCGCCCACCACCACCAATCGTCGCGCCAACACCGTCGCCACCGCCACCGTCGACGCTACCGCTGCACGCCAACAGCCGTTATTGCCACTGTCACCGCCATTACATCGCCACCAACACTGTCACCTCCACCACCGCCGCTACCGCCACACGCCACCACCACCACCACCACCCATCACCGCTGTATCGCGCGATTACCCTTCTAGTTTATGTAAAAACCGAACTGAAACTGACCAAACCAAAACATAAAATCGAAAAATCAAATAGTAAATAAAAAAACGAACTAATCGGTTTGGGACTTGGACCACATGTGTTTTCTTGACCCAGACCGTGATCTACACCATGTGCATATCCTTCATCAAGATATAAAACTCCGTCTCCAAGGCTGTTGCTGCTGGATTGGATTTGCTCGATATCCCCTTATTCTTGTTGAAGAGGATTAACGAACTTCAATTGATAGAATGCGAGATAGCCAAGGTTTCCTATTGGGTTACGGGATAACAAAACTTCAACCATTCTCCAATTGCTTCAAAAGCGTCCAATTCGGACCTGCCCCTAATCAAAGTCAAATGATCTTTTGATTGCTATCAGTTCCTAGTTTTCATAGACATTTTCTTTGTTGCCCGAATGACCCACCGACCATGGCCATCCACCTTTCCGTTGAAAATCATATGTTTTTAGCCAAATTTATAAATACAATAGGATTAGTGACCCATTGGTAGTTCTTTGACCTTGAGAGAATCTACCTTGGTTTGAGTCACACTTTTTACATTTGTAAGGCTGGATTAATAGTGGGTTTTCGAGAGTGGGTTTAATCCCAAACATGCATGTCATTTAGAAGTGACAGTAGGATAAATGTAGTCTAAAACGAATAATAATAATAAAATAAAATAATAATCAAGAAAAAATAAAAAAAGGATTAGAAGCTTACTAATAGCTCGTAATCAATACATACCATATAGGATTAGTAGAAGTTTAATAAGTTTTAGGAAACTAATTTAGTTTAAATAATAAATTTATTAACTTATAAATATCCTAGATATAATAGATATAAATGTAAAAAATAGGAATTTATTAAATAGGTTTTTTTTAATGAATATGACTAAAAAGACATTTGTCGCTTTAATATAGCGCCACATGTCGATTAAAAGAGGTTACAATCATGCTTTAGTTTATTGGTAGATATTGTCGTTAGTGTTTTAAGGTTAGAAAAAAGTAACTAATTAGTTATTAGTGAGTATTTTTGATGGATTGGATGGGGATTTTTATATTCCGACACTAGGAGATGATGATTTCATCGATGATGAATAGACAGATACACCACCAGCACTTGGTTTGAAAGTAGGTGAAGAACTAAGAACAAGGTTGATACCCCTGAATTTCTATATAAAGATTATGCATGTATATAAATCTATATGTATATATCTATACTAGTACTAATACCTGATGTGCGCGATACACGGTTTGACATATAATATTGATATTTATATTCAATTAAAGTTATTATTCTTAAGACAATTGGTTGTGAATAGTAACTCGCCTGCGTGGCGAGTTACTATTCGTCCATGTCATATCGTATTATTCGGATTTTGCCAAATCGCATTCCATTCGGGTTTTTTACTACGGGTTATTTCTTGGTTTCTTGCATATGTTCTTCTTTCGGGTTTCTAGATAATTATATTGAAAACTTTTATTCTTTTTTTGTACCACTGTTCAGATTTTACCACATCGGATCCTGTTCAGATTTAAAACTACATGTTACTTCTTGGTGTCTTACATATTTTTTTCTCTTTCGGGTTTCCGAATAATATATTGAAAACTTTTATTATTATTTTTTTAGTAGTGCATTTGAATAAAATCTATGTCATATGCCAAGGTTTTTATCAATGGTGAGTTACTATTCACAGGTCGCATTCCGTTGGGGTTTTTCTACTACGTGTCACATTTTGGTTCTTGCAAACTTATTTTTCTTTTGGGTTTTCAAATAATATATAAAAATATATTTTTGTGTCGTATTACCTTTGAATAAATACATATTTTATATGTCAAAGTTTTTAACAAACATATATATATATATATACATATATAATATATATATATATATATATAGGGTAGGGTTAACGTGAGAAACACAAATATGGAGAGAACCGTGAGAACCACTAGTTTTCCTCCTTTTTCTTCTTTTTGTGTGGTTTTTTATTTTTTATTTTTATTTTTCATTTTTTGAAACTTTTTTTTGTTTTTTATTTTCTTTTAACAAAAACCCATTCCAAAAAAAAAATAAAAAAAAATTTTTTTTTTGTAAAAAATCATATGGGTTACGCGTTAAGAAAACGTATGTATACGGTACGGGCCAGAGGCCCTTATCCGTTCTAAACTGACCGTCAAGGGACGCATATGGGAATCGTATGGATTTGATGGGCGGCGATCCAAGATGGTGACGGTTGTATACGGTACGGGCGTAGCCCTTAACTCTAAGGGCAAAGCCCTTAGAGATGGTTTTTAGTGGTTCTCACGGTTCTCACCATATACTTGATCCCTTCACTATATATATATATATATATATATAATATATATATATATATCGACACATCATCGATAGCTAAACATATTTATCTATAATAAGGTTTATATATTTATTTGATGTAGGTATTATAAAAATATGTAATGTAAACCTCTTGATCATGAAAGATAATCTTAAGTTTTTAGGACAACAATGGATTGGAAAAAGAGATGTTTTAACGTTCAAATTATGCACGAACAAATATAAGGATCAATTGTTTTCAGCTAATATCTCTACCATTAGATCGATAATAGAGGTGCTCTGATACCAATTGACAGTCCAGGATTTGCACACTTATATTAATTTTAACACGACAAGAAAGTTAAGAACAGAAAGTAAAGAACAAGAACGAGTTCAAGTGTAGATGTCTAAGCAAGTCTAGTCATATGTCTCATTGATTAAACGATGAATACATGGTCGATAATACAACTTGTCTTACAAGAATACAAATGAACTATGTAATTGCTAAGTCTAGAAAGAGAGAAAACTTAAACAATTACAAATAGAGTGAAATACTTTGAATGGTGCGGCTGTGTTTCCTTATATAGGGGGATGAATTAGGGCAACACAGCCTTACAATGATAGTGATGTGATGGTGGTTGTCGACGTTCCATTGGCTCTAAGTAATTGGATCCAGGAGCCTTTGTCTTCTTTACCAAAACGGGTATGAAAGAGAGAAACCCTTGTTTTGGTCCCAACTGTACCTTTGCCATATAAGGTAACATTCAGTTAGGAGAACCACCATGTGACTTCTTGTCTTCTTGTTGGTTTGAAATCTTCCCGCCTTGACAAACAATTTGGAAAGCTAACCACCCGCTGACGAGAGTCAATGACTCGCTGATGACTCGCTGACGACCCACGTCAGCGACCAAGTCTGGTCAGCGAATCCTTGACTCAACAATCTCCCACACATATACCTTAAAACGTACAAATCTGCACATAATCAAATTTGATTTTAAGTATAAAACTACAAACACGTATACCTTAAAAACTACAAAGCTGCACATAATCAAATTTGATTTTAAGCATAAAACTACACAAACACGTATGCTTGAAACGTACATAATCATATTTGATTCAATACATGAAATCACACAAACATATATACTTATACTGTACAAAGTCAAATTTGATTCTAAACATAAAACTACACAAACACAGATACATAATACGTACATTATCAAATTTGATTCTAAACATAAAATATCGCACATACATGTAGTTAAAATCTTCAAAGCTTAACATAATCAAATTTGATTCAATTACGCAGTTTGATATAGC
>CM067173.1:20178750-20216250 GCA_034093135.1 Erigeron breviscapus
TTTTCTTGTACCTTTATTGATTATCCATATCTGGATCGTATTCTGAACTGGTCAACTTCCAGTTAGAACTACTTGCCAGTCAGGTATTAACCATCTATATTTTGGACTCAAAACGTTTTTCTAGATTTAAGCCAGTGCAAAATTAACTATCCTAAATCAAAATATAAACATATATAAAAATGGTTTATTTTCTAAAATAATCATAATGATTTAATTTGTTTTGTCTTGTATGAAACAATTTATTTCTTAAATCATAAACTTTTTAAAAAAAGTACACATCGAATATAATGATGGGGGTCTATAATATGTTGTCTTAACTGGTCTACGTTATAGTGCTTATTGATTTTCCCAAAGACACGAGAATTAATAGCGTAAACATGTCCTTTCAGCAGGGCGGAGGCATGTGGGGGGTGAGGGTGGTCATGGCCAACCCCCCACACAATATAATCACACTAAATGTATAGTTTGTAGCTCTCTAATTTACATAGGTTGAAAATGAAATTGAAAGGATTTTGTCATTACATTTGTTGAGTCCCAATGTTAATTGTAAATTTAATGATGACAAATCTGACCTATAAACACTTAGTAATCTTTGGTTCTTGTAATCTGATCTGGGTCAGACTAAGCTGACACAGCTTACGATCTGTCTCTGACCCAGATCATGCTTCATACTTGTAATTGTAATATCTTATGAAAGCAAGTGTTATTCAAGCTACATCAACAATGTATTAGCATTCAGTCCAAGTCGAAGAGGAGGATTGAAGATAGAAGACCAAGATGTTAGTGGAAGACAGCTTAGGATTAGCAGTCAGCTTGGAAACACTTAGGCAGATTGGTACTTGACAAACGGCCCAATCTGTGTCTGACAATCAAGTGAAGATAACAACCTGGATTAAGTTTCCAAACGCGTGTTTTCCAAACGCGTGTTTTCCAAACGCGTGTTTTCCAAACGCGTGTTTTCCAAACGCGTGTTTTCCAAACGCGTGTTTTCCAAACGCGTGTTTTCCAAACGCGTGTTTTCCAAACGCGTGTTTTCCAAACGCGTGTTTTCCAAACGCGTGTTTTCCAAACGCGTGTTTTCCAAACGCGTGTTTTCCAAACGCGTGTTTTCCAAACGCGTGTTTTCCAAACGCGTGTTTTCCAAACGCGTGTTTTCCAAACGCGTGTTTTCCAAACGCGTGTTTTCCAAACGCGTGTTTTCCAAACGCGTGTTTTCCAAACGCGTGTTTTCCAAACGCGTGTTTTCCAAACGCGTGTTTTCCAAACGCGTGTTTTCCAAACGCGTGTTTTCCAAACGCGTGTTTTCCAAACGCGTGTTTTCCAAACGCGTGTTTTCCAAACGCGTGTTTTCCAAACGCGTGTTTTCCAAACGCGTGTTTTCCAAACGCGTGTTTTCCAAACGCGTGTTTTCCAAACGCGTGTTTTCCAAACGCGTGTTTTCCAAACGCGTGTTTTCCAAACGCGTGTTTTCCAAACGCGTGTTTTCCAAACGCGTGTTTTCCAAACGCGTGTTTTCCAAACGCGTGTTTTCCAAACGCGTGTTTTCCAAACGCGTGTTTTCCAAACGCGTGTTTTCCAAACGCGTGTTTTCCAAACGCGTGTTTTCCAAACGCGTGTTTTCCAAACGCGTGTTTTCCAAATGCGTGTTTTCCAAACGCGTGTTTTCCAAACGCGTGTTTTCCAAACGCGTGTTTTCCAAACGCGTGTTTTCCAAACGCGTGTTTTCCAAACGCGTGTTTTCCAAACGCGTGTTTTCCAAACGCGTGTTTTCCAAACGCGTGTTTTCCAAACGCGTGTTTTCCAAACGCGTGTTTTCCAAACGCGTGTTTTCCAAACGCGTGTTTTCCAAACGCGTGTTTTCCAAACGCGTGTTTTCCAAACGCGTGTTTTCCAAACGCGTGTTTTCCAAACGCGTGTTTTCCAAACGCGTGTTTTCCAAACGCGTGTTTTCCAAACGCGTGTTTTCCAAACGCGTGTTTTCCAAACGCGTGTTTTCCAAACGCGTGTTTTCCAAACGCGTGTTTTCCAAACGCGTGTTTTCCAAACGCGTGTTTTCCAAACGCGTGTTTTCCAAACGCGTGTTTTCCAAACGCGTGTTTTCCAAACGCGTGTTTTCCAAACGCGTGTTTTCCAAACGCGTGTTTTCCAAACGCGTGTTTTCCAAACGCGTGTTTTCCAAACGCGTGTTTTCCAAACGCGTGTTTTCCAAACGCGTGTTTTCCAAACGCGTGTTTTCCAAACGCGTGTTTTCCAAACGCGTGTTTTCCAAACGCGTGTTTTCCAAACGCGTGTTTTCCAAACGCGTGTTTTCCAAACGCGTGTTTTCCAAACGCGTGTTTTCCAAACGCGTGTTTTCCAAACGCGTGTTTTCCAAACGCGTGTTTTCCAAACGCGTGTTTTCCAAACGCGTGTTTTCCAAACGCGTGTTTTCCAAACGCGTGTTTTCCAAACGCGTGTTTTCCAAACGCGTGTTTTCCAAACGCGTGTTTTCCAAACGCGTGTTTTCCAAACGCGTGTTTTCCAAACGCGTGTTTTCCAAACGCGTGTTTTCCAAACGCGTGTTTTCCAAACGCGTGTTTTCCAAACGCGTGTTTTCCAAACGCGTGTTTTCCAAACGCGTGTTTTCCAAACGCGTGTTTTCCAAACGCGTGTTTTCCAAACGCGTGTTTTCCAAACGCGTGTTTTCCAAACGCGTGTTTTCCAAACGCGTGTTTTCCAAACGCGTGTTTTCCAAACGCGTGTTTTCCAAACGCGTGTTTTCCAAACGCGTGTTTTCCAAACGCGTGTTTTCCAAACGCGTGTTTTCCAAACGCGTGTTTTCCAAACGCGTGTTTTCCAAACGCGTGTTTTCCAAACGCGTGTTTTCCAAACGCGTGTTTTCCAAACGCGTGTTTTCCAAACGCGTGTTTTCCAAACGCGTGTTTTCCAAACGCGTGTTTTCCAAACGCGTGTTTTCCAAACGCGTGTTTTCCAAACGCGTGTTTTCCAAACGCGTGTTTTCCAAACGCGTGTTTTCCAAACGCGTGTTTTCCAAACGCGTGTTTTCCAAACGCGTGTTTTCCAAACGCGTGTTTTCCAAACGCGTGTTTTCCAAACGCGTGTTTTCCAAACGCGTGTTTTCCAAACGCGTGTTTTCCAAACGCGTGTTTTCCAAACGCGTGTTTTCCAAACGCGTGTTTTCCAAACGCGTGTTTTCCAAACGCGTGTTTTCCAAACGCGTGTTTTCCAAACGCGTGTTTTCCAAACGCGTGTTTTCCAAACGCGTGTTTTCCAAACGCGTGTTTTCCAAACGCGTGTTTTCCAAACGCGTGTTTTCCAAACGCGTGTTTTCCAAACGCGTGTTTTCCAAACGCGTGTTTTCCAAACGCGTGTTTTCCAAACGCGTGTTTTCCAAACGCGTGTTTTCCAAACGCGTGTTTTCCAAACGCGTGTTTTCCAAACGCGTGTTTTCCAAACGCGTGTTTTCCAAACGCGTGTTTTCCAAACGCGTGTTTTCCAAACGCGTGTTTTCCAAACGCGTGTTTTCCAAACGCGTGTTTTCCAAACGCGTGTTTTCCAAACGCGTGTTTTCCAAACGCGTGTTTTCCAAACGCGTGTTTTCCAAACGCGTGTTTTCCAAACGCGTGTTTTCCAAACGCGTGTTTTCCAAACGCGTGTTTTCCAAACGCGTGTTTTCCAAACGCGTGTTTTCCAAACGCGTGTTTTCCAAACGCGTGTTTTCCAAACGCGTGTTTTCCAAACGCGTGTTTTCCAAACGCGTGTTTTCCAAACGCGTGTTTTCCAAACGCGTGTTTTCCAAACGCGTGTTTTCCAAACGCGTGTTTTCCAAACGCGTGTTTTCCAAACGCGTGTTTTCCAAACGCGTGTTTTCCAAACGCGTGTT
Organism: Erigeron breviscapus; assembly: GCA_034093135.1. NCBI lineage: Eukaryota > Viridiplantae > Streptophyta > Magnoliopsida > Asterales > Asteraceae > Erigeron > Erigeron breviscapus. Next base: position 20,182,634 of record CM067173.1, read on the forward strand.
TTCCAAACGCGTGTTTTCCAAACGCGTGTTTTCCAAACGCGTGTTTTCCAGTAGAACAGATCTGATCGATGTTCTTCATCCAAAAACCCTAAAAACGAACCACGAATCAGAGACATAAAGCCTCTCCTTCTCTGATACCAATTGTAGGTCCTTGTGGACTGATCGTACACGAGAACGCTTATAGTTATGACGAGAGTGCGGAATCCTCTCGTGATAACCTGTTTGGTTAATTAAATTATCGTCTTTCGTTGTTAATACAACCTAAGACCTTAAACGCGCGCGGGTTTGCTAATTGGACAGAGTTTAATCGTAATCTCTTAATTAATTGTTATTAATTACGTATTAAGTGTGAGTATTTATACTAAACTGTTCTAAACGCGTGCTAATTATGGACCGTATACCTTAAAGCCCAAAGCCCATTAGCAAACGCGTGTTTTATATGTAAACACGTGATGACCACGTATTTAAACAAACTCGTGTTACTGTAGCACGAGTTTAGTCAAACTCGTGTTACTGTAGCACGAGTTTATACACACTTTCTTTTGTCATCTTTTAAGTATACATTAATTACTTAAAACGTGACTAGTTTATCACTTGTATCTGTATGTTACTTATAATCATATCCATACAAGTCGTAAACACTAAACATACCAAACCTCTGATCAATATGTAATCATTCACATTATCTAAGTCCAAATAACAAGGTTAAACATAACATAAGTCTATGATTACATATTACAAAACATAAACATACTGATCAAATCGCTGTTGCTGTTGTCAACAGAATCATGCACTTACAAAGTGGGTTGGCACCGGTCTTACGTTGTGTGGTAACATGTTTGTAATCATTGTAGATAGCAAAAAATGGTTGAAATTTTATCATTATCTTAAGTTATTAATTATTTTTGTTTTTTTTAGAAAGAATTACATATATATCCTGTTTTTTAGACATTACATATTTATCCAAAATACAAATTTTTAATGCATAAGTACAATGCTTTTAAAGTATGGTTTGGATAGATATGTAATTATGCTTCAAAATTAGGATATATATGTAAATTTTATTTTTTTTTTATTTTTTTAATGGTTTTGATGCTATCAGCTTTATTGTATAATTAATAACTAGGGAGAACGTACATGTTATCAAATTTCATTTCATGTTATGTCTCCAAATTAATACTACATAAGACCAACTTTAACGGTCAACATATATTCGACGTATTGGAACGAATACGTCGAGATTTGGGTATATTGCGTTAAATATGTCGGCGTATCCGTCGATGTATTGCATTGATTTACGGTGGCTACCACCTTGACACCCCTCAACTTACACTTTTAGGCTTTTAGCATCATATAATCTAACTTAAATAATTAATGTACATATTATCAAATTTTATTTCGTGATACGTCCACCTCATGTCTCCAATTGGCGAATACCACATAAGACCAACTTTAACGGTCAGCGTATTTTCTACGTATTGGAACGAATATATCGAGCTTTGGGTATATTGCGTTAATAATGTTGGCGTATCGGTCGGCGTATTACATCGATTTGGGTGGCTACCACCTCCACACCCCTAAACTTATAGGTTTACCATGTTATAATCGAACTTTAAACGTATAAGGCAACAATTTATACACAATTTACACTTTCCAAATATAAAATTGAATCCTATTTGTAGGGCTAGTATATATCAACTCTTTTCAATCATACGATCATTAATTAATTATTATCCATATTATTTTAATTTGAATAAGTAATTATGACAACCGTTTTTTATTCTTCACCTCCGGCGTTACAAAACCCTAACTCCGGCGATCACTCCGTCACTCTCCCCACTGTCAACGGCAACATCATGGGCGGCCGCCATGGCGAAATCTCTGGCAACCCGTCTCCGGCGACGTCAGAAGATCCGATTTCCGTTCATGATTCCGGTAACATAGTTTCAAACCCTAACATTAACTTAACACCGATTTCATTAGCGTTTAATCAAGATCAAGGATGTTTTTCATGTGGATATAATCATGGATTTAGAATATATAACTGTGATCCGTATCGCGAAAGCTTTCGTCGAGATTTTGACGCCGAAAACGGAACCGGAACCGGTGGAGGCGGTTTCGCCATAGTAGAGATGTTATTTAGGTTTAAACTACTTGCATTAGTAGGTGGAGGTGATAAGCCACAGTATCCTATAAATAAGGTTATGATTTGGGATGATACCTCTCGTCGGTGTATTGGCGAATTGTCGTTTAGGTCGGTAGTTCGTGGCGTTAAGTTAAGACGAGATATGATAATTGTTGTTTTGGAACAGAAGATATTTGTTTATAATTTTGCGGCTTTGAAGTTGTTACATCAGATTGAGACCTTTAGTAATCCGAAAGGACTTTGCGAGGTTACACAAGGTAGTAGTAGTGATTTTATACTCGTTTGTTTAGGTTTACGGAAAGGGGAAGTTAGAATTGAGCATTATGGTTTAAAGAAAAGTAGGTTTATTTCGGCTCATGATTCTAGGATTGTGTGTTTTACGCTTTCACAAGATGGGAGTTTGGTTGCTACTGCTAGTAGTAAAGGAACTTTGATCAGGATTTTTGATGCGCGTGATGGAATACTGTTGCAGGAGGTATGTATTGATTTTGTTATGTTTTGTTCATATTATGAATTAAAATCTGGTGTGTTTTAAGAACTTTGTCAGGAATTTTGTTCATATTTTTTCCTGCGAGTCGCTTATCCCTTTGCAGAAATCAACACTTAGCTGTTAACTGAAAATTGTCATAGACCCTTTTATTGTGTTATTTGGAGATTTGCAATTGCAAATAGGAAAATAGTCATTTTGTTTCTCAAAATATGAGCACGTATGGACAACTGCCTTTACAAGAAAAATCTGATGTCAGTATTATTTAGGCGAAATCTATTTTTTTGTAGTATACTGAAAGCAGTGGATAATTGATGCAGGTAAGAAGGGGTGCACATAGAGCAGAAATATATAGCCTGGCATTTTCATCTACTAACCATTGGCTGGCAGTCTCAAGTGACAAGGGCACTGTTCATGTTTTTAGTTTTAAGTCCACTCAAGGAAACATAGGCGGTGACAATACTCATGAATCATCGGAGATTGATACCCCTGTTACTTCATCAACTTCATCTCTATCGTTCATTAAAGGTATAGTGGTTCTAGAATCTTAGAAATAAGTTGTTTCATGTTCTTTGATAATGTGATTACTTCTAGAAATTAATGAAGGGATAGTATAACTATAAGTCCTAAACTAGGGAGGAACCATGCTTTTTTCTTCATTAATTCTAGTGCATTACTAGTGTATCACCATATAAACATAAAACTACTCTTAAAGGTTGTTTGGATGTACATCTCGAGGTATTAAATAAAAGATTATAAATTCTAATAGAATGGACTTTAATTAAATCAGATAATCAGCTCTCAAAGTCCCAAACCCCTCATTATCACAATCTAATTAATGAAAATACAATGAAGTTGTAGTGGATGAGGATATTATTAAGTACCTTGTGGATATGGAATTTTATGAAGATTATGCTATGCTTTTGTGGCTTACAAGAAAGATATCATTGCAGGTGTTTTGCCCAAGTACTTCAGTTCAGAGTGGTCACTGGCACAGTTTCGTGTGGTTGAGGGTTCTCGGTACATTGTTGCATTTGGCCACCAAAAGAATACGGTGATTATTCTTGGCATGGATGGAAGGTGAGTGATTGACTGTCACTTGTTCTTTTATAAATAATAACACTGACTGCGTAAAAAGAACCAACTCTTAGGCTATGAAATCGAACACGGTGGCATACCTGATAGGAAACTTCGGATTATAACATGATACTAAGGATGGTTCTCTTTAGTAGAGGTGGCTATTTCAACCCACTTATGGGCTATGTTTATCTATACTTGGTCAAATGGGTAATATCAATTTTTTCCAATTGAAAGTGAACTGTGAAACGGTCGTAAATCTCCCCAAGTATATTCCATTTGCATAGTCTCTCAATCGTTCCATTCAAATATCAAAATTTTATTATATTGTTGTCTTAAGAGCGTGAGATAGTTTCTGTAATCAGATTTCACACTATTAATATATGCAAAAATTAAAAATTTGCCAAAAAAAGGGTTCCTTTTTGGTGTAGCCAACCCGCAATAGAAAAGAACATGTTTTTTTCGTTAGCCGCTATATTTAGTTGTACATTTCAAACGTTAGAGCATTACAATAACCGTGCTTCAGCTCCCTAATAAGTTGTTATATTGCCGATTTTATCTGTGTTTCCATTAATTTTTTTGTCGCATTCATCATGTTAGCTCATATTATTGGATATCTGATTGATGGAATGTTCTTTGGTGCAGTTTTTATAGATGCAAATTTGACCCTTTAACTGGTGGTGAGATGAGGCAGTTGGAATATCATAATTTCATGAACTCTGACGAGTGACGACTCTTTTTAGGAGGGGAATCATTAACAAGTGTGTCTGTAAAAATCGTAATATGTTCTCCTTCAACTTCCGTGGATAGGTTTGTGGTAAATGATTTCGTAAATAGCTGCCTAAGGATGACAAGCTTCTTAATGTCTAAATTGAGTTATATATCTAACTGAAATCTCATAATCTGAAAAATTGAAAATAAAAACACCACTGATAATCTTTGTATTGCTGTTATCTATATGTTAATAAGCGCCAATAAAAGATCCTCGAGACACTGATACATGAATAAAGATATTTTGCATTCAGTTGAAACTGTTTATATACTTTCTGAGACTCTTCGATGGACTTCGCTACGAATCTATAACGGGCATTGTTTAAGTAAAAAGTTTTTTGAGCTTTGCCTTTGACTCTTTCTAATAGGGTTATAAAATCAAGTTTAAGAATACCAAAACTTTATTGAAAGTTGATGTGGTTATTGTATTAAAGTGCCAATTTGATAAAGCATTTGAATGGATGAATGTAGTCGTTAACGTAACCTGTCAAGATAACTAAAGTTTTGTTGTGTATTATATGTATTGGTTGAATCAAAGAGATTTCATGGTTTGATGGTATTTAGGACCACTGCTTTTAAAAACTAAAAAAAAGTAATAATATGAGTATTTCACTTTCTATGTTCTTTCTTTCGAAATTCATATTCTTTCTCTTCCAATTTTTAGAGAATAAAGAGAATAAAAATCTTTCTCACTTCTCATATTTCATTTCCATTCTCTATTGTAACCGAACAAAAGAAGTCTGTCTATTTCTTTTCTTACCGTCCATTAAATCATACCAAACATCCCCTTACTATTTGATTTGCCAACTCATTATATTATTATTTTAATAAAATCATACAGTTGGTGTGATAGGTGCCTTATTGCTTTTGCACATGCCAAGATAAGTGTTGTTACTTTGTAGATACCCCCGACATCCTCCTTTGATGCAACAAATCTCTTTCAAATGTTTGTAGTATATCTTCTAATTCTTAAACGGGCCACGGAATGTTGGGTAACCCGACCACACCCCTTTAGGAGCGACAGTCGCTCCTAAAGGGGTGACCCATTTATTGCACGCGGATCCCCATGCATATACCCGTTAGAACCGTTGACCCGTCAAACACCCCTGTCGCTCCTAAAGGGTGCCTCGAAAAGATTAATATATTCTTTCTCTGGATCCATCCTTCATTCCCTTCTTCTTCCCTTTCTCTTCTCCATTCCAACCGATCCAACCCCCCTCTCCCCCATATTTTCCGGCCAAGATTTTCCGGTGAGGCTTTAGGAGCGACCCAGTTTTTCAGCGAGGCTTTAGGAGCGACCCGTCGTTACCCCTTTCGTAAACCCAACGTTGAAGTAAGTTTTTATTTTTTTTTATTTCGTATCTATTAATTTGCTATATAGTATATGTATTAGTTTGATGTTATTCTTGTTATGCATAGATGTATTAGGATTGATCTTATATGCCCATAGATTTAACGTATTGTATACGCCCATAGATTTAATGTATTGTTGTTCTTGTGTTCTTGTTGTTGTTCTTGTTTTTGTTATGTAAAAATGATTGTAAAAAAGTGTAAAAAAATATAAAATGTAAAAAAAGTGTATTACATAGTATATAAAAAATATATTTAAAAAAAGTTTATAAAAGTTTGTACTAGAAAATGTTTGTATTAGAAAATATAAAAATGTTTGTATTAGAAAAGTTTATAAAAAATGTAAAAAAGTGTATACATAGTATATAAAAAATTATTTTAAAAAAAGTTTCTATAACAAAAAGTTTATATAAAAAAGTAGTTAAAAAATTAAGTTTAAAAAAAGTAGCTGAAAAAGTAGTAGTACAAAAGTCATATAAAAATGTTTGTATTAGAAATGTTTGTATTAGAAAAGTTTATAAAAAATATTTGTATTAGAAAAGTTTATAAAAAATGTAGAAAAGTGTATACATAGTATATAAAAAATATATTTTAAAAAAAATTTCTATAACAAAATGTAAAATAAAATGTCAAAAAAAATGAAGAAAATGTAAAAAATTATATAAAAAAAAGTTCATGCGAAATTTTACGTTCAAAAAAAGTACTTAAAAATGTTTAAATAGAAATTTAAGTTCAAATAAATTATATATAAAAAATTTAAGTTCATACGAAATTTAAAAAATGTTTATAAAAAAGTAAGTTCAGAAAAGTTTATAAAAAGTTAATAAAAAATTAAGTTCAAAAAATTATAAATAAAATGTTTATAAAAAATTATATATATATATAAAAAAGGTTCTTACGAAATTTTACGTTAAAAAAAGTACTTAAAAATGTATAAATAAAAAAGGTATGTAAAAAGTTTTAACATTATAAAACATAAGTATAAAAAGATATTAAAACATATATTGAAAAAGTAGTAGTACAAAAGTCATATAAAAAATTAAGTTAAAAAAAAGTAGTTCAAAAAGTTGATATAAAAAGTATTATAATACGTGTATTATTTATGTAGATTTAAGAAAAATGCTAGGAGCTCACGGCGGCGACGGCGATGGAAACGATCCGCACCGATCGTGGTGGAAGAAAATAACAGGCTGCAAAAACAGCGGTAAGAAAATTGACTTTACATTAAATTTAGTTATGCATTGAAATAATTGTATTCTTATCGTTTAAAGTAACTTATTTATGTTATTGTTACTTATTGGTTTTGTAGGGTCGAAGAAAACACCACCACCACCAAGAGGGGCAGCCAAACATCTAAACCTTGAGGCTGCCTTCAAGAAAAATGGAGGCCCGTTACCCATGTACTTCGATTACAAATCGAAGACCTTTCAGTCGATCGGGGACTACGGGGCTATGTACAAATCTTTGTTAGGCTCATTGATCGGAGATGTCCCCCAGTACTACGAGTCATGGTACGATGTGCCCGAGTCTCTGAGGGACAATATCTTGGAGGAAATACAGGTTAGAATATGTTTCTTTTTATATTTTTTTTACTTAATATGTTTTACAATGATAACCCCGAAACTGCTAACTTGTATTTGTAAACAATGTAGCGCTGGTTTGCGATGGACCAGTACTTAGAGCATGATGAGGACGACCCCACCCGGAAGGCAGCAAAACAGGCTTTCCATGCTGATGCAGCTAGCATATATAGGCAGAGAAAGTCAAAATTCAAATCTCAGCATTTTACAGCACGGGGTGGTGTAGACGAAGCAGATACCCTGCAGACAGCACCGCCAGCTGGTATGGACCCGGAAGAGTGGGGAAAACTACTGCGTTTCTATACGAGGGATGACCGGGTCAAGCGGGCCGCGACAAACAAGACAAACCGGTCCAAACAGGCGGTGGGGACTCAGGGTCGGCGATCTATTTCTCTTGCCCACGATCGGGCGTTGGTACGTTTGGTTTTAACAAAAGTATACAATTCTTGTGTTTTTTATGCTAATTATTTGACTTGTTTGCAGGCCAAGCACCATAACGAAAAGAAGGAGGGGCCACCGCCCACGTGGGAGTCGACTTGGGCGGCAACCCACAGACTACAACCTCCGGAAGTTGCGGTATATACATAACTTTAAGTTAAATTACTTTTAATTACTGCTCCATTTATTAAACTTACCTTACTATTTATATGCAGTCCCGTCTGGAAGCTGCGCAGGTGAGACATTCACAGGATCCTGCACCGACCCCTCCAACCCAGTTGTTCCCGGAAGCGTTTGGATCGCGATCGGGACATCAGCGCGGACTAGGAAGGATTCTCAGGGGTTTCGGATCCCATGATTTCCCTGTTGAGTTGCCGCAACCACATTATGGACCTCCGGAAGGCCCATCTGGATCGTATTCTGTCCCGTCTGGATCCCAACCTTCCGGCTCCTATGTTGACTTGAACCAGCCTGGTGATGAGTATTTCGACCCCCGCCAGTTATGGAGTGGGACATCGTCGCATTATGGACCTCCATCAGGGGAATTTGGTAGCTTGTCGGATATGAGTGGATTTTTTAGTGGAACAGGCTCTGTATCCGGACCAGGTGTGGGTGATGATAATGCCGGTGAGGACGACGATGGTTCCGGTGATTAGACTTTTTTTTATTTGTACGAAGTATGGACATTTTTATAAATACAGTTTGTTATGTACATTTTTATTATTTGTATTTGATATGGACATTTTTATTATTTGTGTACTGTTTGTTTATAATGATGGTGGACTATCCGGTTTGCAAAAACAAAAAGCTTTATTTTCCCCCACTTAAGAGGGAACTAAACCACTGCCACTTTAAACAACATAGTCAAAGATTCAATCTTTTTATTAGGCCTTTTCCTTATAATTATGGCTGTCCAACATAGTCAAACAACATAGTAACTATTAAAAATAACATGTGTATGTATCTATTAAAAATTACATAACATCAGTTGTGTTTTACAAAAATATGAATTAATGAACAATATTACAAAAATACCAATTAATGAACATGTGTATGTACCAATATTACAATCCTAATCAGATGAGTCCACTGTTCCCATATAGGTGGAGGAGGTTTTGTTGCATCTATATATCTATTGTAGGCTAACTGGCGGTGTCGGTACAAATCTTTCCATTTGCTCACGGGAGTCCTTACACGATCCTGTACCCAATATGCGATCTCTGGGGCCATCGGGTAGTCACCTTCCAACTGCACCATGATATAGTGACCGTGACCATGTACTAATGCTATTGATATGGGCTCTGTCCTAGGCACCTCATCAGGACCATAGGTAAATGGGAACGATGTCCAACTTGCGGCAGTAGATAAACAGTTAATTACTATACCCATCCTGTTGGACAACAACATGGCCCCCATAGTCATGTGCATCCAGTAGCCAATTGGTCTAAACACCCATACATAAGACCTTGATAACCCCTCAAAAAACCTCGCTTCAGCCTGTTCCCCTCTTGTTAGTTCATCGTAGAATTGTTTGTTGTTTTCATACTCGGCCAACATATGTAGTCGGATCCACTCGTAGCCTTCGTTTTCATCGTACCCCAATGCAACAGCAAGTGCCCGGAATCCACAGTTGCCATCACCCGTGACATTAATAATCCCCTTGACGTATGGTCTAAATACCTTCGGTATGTCATCAAGGTAACCCTTTATGCCCGTCGTCTGCAGTGGGCGAGTGTTAGGTGGTGGTACTGGTAGAGCAGCCAATTGCTGCTCAGCTGATATGGGAGATATTGGTGATGGTGCTGGTGCTGGTGGCATGGTGCTGGTGGCATCGAAGGTTGTGTGGGCGTAGTGAAAAAATCAAAGTACGGTGCTGGTGCTGCTGGCATCGGAGTGCTAGGACCTGCAGGAAAATAAGTATCGGCACTAAAGAACTGATCCACTACGCCTGTTGGTGCTGTTGGTGGCACAGGATAGTACCCGGGTTCGGCTGCGCCGAACAACTGATCTAAGAATGAGGGTTCGGTTGTAGGCTCATTACTCGGCCCTGCTGCTGAAAATTGTGACGATCGGATCAACTCATCAATATATCCACGGGTGTCCCCCCGTAAATCGGTGTCAGGCTCCGCGAAACGTGACTCCGTGGGCACATGCTCACTGTGTCTCGCCGACTGAAAGTCTCTGTAGCATGAGCCTGAGTCTGGTGCGGTATCCGGATACTTAGGTGTTGTCACGTGCACGGACCTCGACTTTTTCATCTTTGGTGGTGGTGGCATCGGAGGTGATACGTTCAAGTCTGGCATCTGCAATGAATGAATGAATAATTAAGTTAGATGTATACCCGTATAGTATTTAACAATTAATAATTTGCTAGACTATAATAATATACCTTTTTCTTTGACCCAACAGGTCTACCACGTGTTTTCTTTTGGACCTCCGGATCCTTGATTTTGGACCGACCCGGATAGAGGATGTCCTTTATTTTTGACATCAAGCTTTTCCTTTGTTTTATGGGTTTTCGTTCCAAGGCAGTAGTAACCTCGCCACAAAAGTCCTCAACAGGCTCGTCATCATCCGAGTCTTTCTTCACATTTCCAGGCAGGCAGGTGGACGGGTTTATATCGAGCCTGCACCAAAATGCATCTATCTCATATTCTTGAACACGCCTTCCTGCAGGAATAAAAATATTACATTAAGTATTTTTAAGTAAAATGGACCATTTGTATTTGAATGAACTGTACTTACGTTCCTGCATGTATGTTAGAAGTCGACAACTACATGGCAAGCCACAGCTAGCCCATACTGTACACCCGCACTTTGACACGTCCCCTTTTAGTGTATTTTTCAATCGATCAATTTCGTCAACCATAATTTGCAAGGCTACATGGGAGGCTTTACCGAGCAAATCCTTTAAACAGGGATAGTTGTGTTTATTTTGATTGTACTGCCTGCAATGTTCCAGTGACCCCTTTATTTCGGTGTATTGCCCGCTGACAACAGAGTTAACACATTCAACGATCCTGTGGAACGTAAGCCGCTTTTGATGCATAACTGACTTCAGCAAAGAATGCTCGCTCTCAACCCTGTTGGTAGTGTAGTTACGATAGTTGCGGTGTTGGTCGACCCAACATGACACAAATAACTCCTTGTACGAGGCAAGCCACTGTATTTGTAGATACTTATAAAGATCTGCAGGAAAATAAAAAGTGATTTAGCTACATGGTTACATCGTAAGCTTTATCATAAAAACAGTATGGGGACGGGATGTATATACTTGGTTTATCTGCCAAGAATACTTTTAGCCGCTGCTCATTCTCTGCGTATTCTTTAACCGTGATTGACTTTACGAGTTTATCCCACCGATGTTTAAACGAACCATAATCTTTTTTGTCCTAAACGATGGGTTGGCATGTAAATCAATATTCCTCCAAATGTGTATTCTACACAGTATCAGCTTCGTTTCCGGCATCACATCCTTAACCGCTTTCATGAGGGCCAGATCCCGATCAGTGAGTGCCACACGCACGACGAACCCTTCTTCGAGCGTCGACCTCAAGCACTGTAACACCCATGTGTATGCCGCATGTTGCTCATTTTCAATTAGTGCGTGCGCAATGCTGAATGTCTTGCCAGTTGGAGTGACACCCACAATCTCAACAAGCGGCATGTTGTAAACGTTGGTTTTATACGTGGCGTCTATTTCAATGATCCAAGGAAATGCACGCCATATGTCAAGTGATGTAGGATGTACGAAAAAGAGATTGGTCAAACATCCGGTTTTGCTATCCGTCGTGTACTGATACGTGTACTGATGGTCAGATAGTAATTGGAGCACGACCTGCAACGGGTAAACAACCAAAGTATAAGGAAGTCGTATTTTTTAAAAAATAAACATATAGTTATACGATCCACATGCAGGTATGTTTCTTATTTCACCTGCATTCGAGTTTCCCCTCGTTGTTGGGCGTGCTTTAGCCGGTGTTGCCGCAAGTAGTTAGAAATGTCTTGTGAACGGGTCAAGATGCCGGGAAATGCATCCTTCAATTGGTCCTTATGCTATTTGGCCCAAAACCTAGCAACGCCTTTTCGTCCACAAATTCTTTTTGAACATCGGTTAGTCGTCTTGCGTACGCAATACCTTCCAAATTACGAGCTGATGGATGGTTATGTCGGTGATCTATAACTTCAACCCACCAACTATGGTCCTTTGTCAGACGGCCTACCAATTTGAATGGACAGTCAATTTTGGTAGTCCCTTTGGGTGCCCCGGTTAACCGCTTATCTCTTTTCCACCACGGTTGCAAATAAGGACCACCTTTTTAACTTCTCCGTCTTTTGTGGCATTTGATCTTCGTGTTACTAACACATAACCAAGCTCCTTTGCCGTTCTTTGAGCCCAGTCTACCAAATCTATGTGTGTGTCAAACACCTGAAATATTTTATACACTTTTTTTTAATACACTTTTTATACACTTTTTATTTTACTTTTTTATATACTTTTTTATAATTAGATTTTATATGCACTTTTTTATAATACATTTTTTATTTTACTTTTTTATATACTTTTTTATAATTAGATTTTATATGCACTTTTTTATAATACTTTTTTTTAATTCACTATTTTATATACTTTTTTATAATCCACTTTCTTATACACTTTTTTATAATACACTTTTTATACATTTTTTTATAATACACTTTTTTATAATACACTTTTTATACACTTTTTTATAATACACTTTTTTATACACCTTTTTTTAACAATTTTTCAATAGCTTTTGTTAATCTACATTTTTACGTACATTTTTTAATATGTTTTTATATACAATTTTTATCCGTAGTTTTAATAATTAGTTTTCTTACATACTTTTATAGCAACAAATCTAATGAATAATAACAAAATACAATTACTCACAAAATAACAACACAAAAAATGAAAAGGTTGGATTATATACATACCTCCTTGGTATAAAAAACACCGTGATCGTAATCAAATTCAGCACGGACATATGGGGATTCAAATTCGTCATCGGGCTCTTCGTACACAAACTCGTCATTTACACCTTCCGGCGCATTTGGATTTAAGAAAATGTCCTCCAAGCAATCCATCTAAAATAATAAAAACACTTATCAGTAATATCTATACTTACTATACTTTATATCCAAAAACGACCGAATGAGCTTGAATAAATGAAAACTTGATTTACCTCTTTTATACGGAGTAATTCAAATGAGGAATGGTTTAACCCTTTATATCCAAAACACACTTTCTGCAGCAAATGAAAATGAGGTGCGCCAACTTACAACGCAGATGACCATGCAGATTATGAAGTGTAAAACCTCAACTAAAAAGTTGTTGGAGTCCGCTCAAGTGCGTGGTAAAGGTCGCCCACCATCGGAAAGGAAGCAATCCATATTAGAGAAAAATGTGAAGAAAAGAAGAAAGAAAAATGTATATTACATCCCTAAAGTGAGCAAATGAAGTGTAAAACTCGATCGGTAACTTTTAAAGGCAACATGAATCGTCACGGGGAAACAGAAACATTATAGGGGCAAATAGTACGATTCGAACCTACTACCCCTTTAGGAGCGACTGTCGCTCCTAAAGGGGTGGTAGGTTCGAATCGTACATAACATTTGTCGTATGCTGTCGCCCGTTGTCGTATCCTACTACCCCTTTAGGAGCGACTGTCGCTCCAAAAGGGGTGGTGGGATTACATACGGGGTGGTCGGCCTACACGTCCCCTTTTTAAAAGGTTGCTAACATGAGTGATTCCCATTGCCAATAAAGGTTCGTTGCTTTTCAACGCCCCTTGATTCCTGTTGCTAAACTAAAGATTGGTTTCTTTTTAAACGATGATGTGACCTTTTATACTACCATTCTTTTTAAACGATGATGTGACCTTTTATACATATAAGGGTACGGTACGAGCTTCGCCCTTAAGGATATTAATAAGGAGTAGGTGGGAGTGATATGTCATTGGGTGTACGGTATAGGCTCCGCCCTTAGCCATCATGGTGCTGCCATAGACTGACAGGTTTCGCCTATAGCTTACGGGCTACGCCCTTTGAAAAAAATATATATTAATTTTTTTTTTAATTAGTTAATTAAAAAGAGAATGAAAAAGTGAAAAAAAATCAAAAGAACAAGCTAAAAAAAATAAAAAACGAATTCTCTCCTCTTCTTCCTTTTGATCTCTATCTTATATATAATATATACCAATATATTAAAACAGGATTGAGGTATTTGAGTGTCACATGACGTAATCATTCATCGACATGTGTATTTTTATCTATTTAATAACTAAATTATGTTTTCAGTTTTAGATTTATGATAATCTTTATCTAATATAATTTAATAATATTTTAAAAATATATTTATATGAGTTCTAATCAAACTATGTTTCTATATTATTATTGATTAAATTAATTACTTGATATTATTATTTATAAGAAAATAAGAACCCTAGCAAAAAATATTTAACGTAAATACTAAAATAATGTAACTTTTTTTTTTAGAACGTCATTCTAATCTACTCCTTCTCCTAAATTACACGCATGCCTGAGATGAAACACAGGACTCTCGAAAAATCCCTATTAATCCACCCCCACAAATATGGGAAGTGGGACTCGAACCCAGGTGGATCCCCCAAAGTCAAAGACCTTACCAATGGGCCACCAACCCCATTGGCAAAATAATGTAACTATATGTATGGATTCAAAATGGAAAAAAATGCGCGGTGGCATTTTGGTAAATAAATCAAACTTTTCTGAAGCTTGGTCAGCCTGGGTTCTGGGTCAGCTTGGGTTCTGATCAGCTTGGTTGGTCAGCTTGGTTGGGTCAGCTTGGTCAGCTTGGGTTCTGGGTCAGCTTGGTTGGTCAGCTTAATTTTTCACTTTTCGTCCCTGAAATTCCTCACGTGTTTAGCACGTGCGTACGTTAACGGCCAAAAACTATGATTTTCATTTTTTCCGATGGAATTTTTGTCCCTCAAGTAGCTTAATTTTTCACTTTTCGTCCCTGAAGTTCCTCACGTGTTTAGCACGTGCGTACGTTAACGGCCAAAAACTAACGTCGTCTGGCCAAAGGACGATTATTGAAAAAATTGGCCAACTTTAAAGTCAAAATTGTAATTTTTAAACTTTAGGGATGAAAAGTGAAAAACGTGCCAACTTCAGGGATGAAAAGTTTAATTTACTCTAATATCTATGGTGTACCTTCGGATATTATGCACTAAAGTTATAAAATTATATAAAAAATATCTGTTTCGCAAGTTGCTTGTTTGATCAAATAATATCTAGTTTGCATCCTTGGATATGTTGCTTAAAGAGTTAAAAGTTAGAGATACTGAAAAACCATCTTATTGCATCAACACAAATACAGTTCATCTATTTAACAATGGTTTAATTCATACTTACTTACATTTTGTATTAGTTTTAGCATGAATTACCTAGGTCAGTTGGTTGGCCATATATGCATGATATTTGGTTATACTCGATCAATTACTATATATCATATATACTCTTGAAAGTATCTGTTTGGATTTCCGATTATAATAAACCGTAAGATATTGAAAAAGATAATTAATCATTTAATCATCAACTAGATATATCACTATTATAAGCTTTGACAAACAAAGACTTATAAAAGGGAAACCAAAATTTGGGTGAGATAATGAAATATGTGAAATGTTCATTTAAAAACTAATATTTATGTAAAAAACAAAAAATAAATCTTAACATCCATTTTGTTTAATAACCATTCATGTGGAATCTAGATCTATTTTCTCTCTCTTTCCTCTCTTCCTTCTCATCCCTCCCCTTCCTTCCATTCTCGTTTTCCTTCACCACCACAATCATCATCGGAGCTGCTTCCATTACCACCACCATCATCTCCGACCAGCACCACCAGCACCACCACCACCACCAACACACACACACACACACAACACAGTCGCGCTTTCTCTCTCTCTCTGCTCTTCCTCCTCCGGTGATGCCATGGCGAACCATGGCAGTAAGTCCAGCGCCCGTACCGTATCAAAACACCACACTATCTCTTGGATTGCCGTCCATCATATCCAGACCATTCTCAGATACGTCCGGCTTCCAACCCCTTTATAAATGCCTCGAGGTCAGGCGACCGAGAAGGGCGAAGCCCCCCGGCGCAGCCGATGATGGTGGTGGTGGTGGTGGTGGGAGGCAATGAGCAACTATAAATACATTGTGTTTATTTCCAATCACAGTGTAGGGAGTGTGGGGCGACGATGGTGGCCGGTGGCGATACACCCATATCACCGGAAAACAAACGGAAATGATGGTGGTGGCGGCTGATCGTAAAAGATAACCGGAGACGATGGATGGTGGTGGAGGAAATGAGAAACATGATAAAAAGGGAAAAGAGAAGAGAGAAAATAGATCTATTAGAAAGAATGGTTAAGATTTGTTTTCCAATTTTCATCATTTTTCTTGTTTTTAAATGATCACAACTAAATATACTTAAGTACGAGTAATTAATTAATTTTACCTACTATATGTAGGAAGGCAGTGGTAAGACATCTTTAAGGTCATAGAAGCAATTCTTGAACTTTATTAGGTAAATGTCTTAGACTAGGGGAAAAATTTAGAAATCATCACGAAATACCGGTTAGACCATGTATATTGAAAGGAAAAACTTTACTTCGTTTTAGTAGTTTGAACTTTGAACGAAAATCCTTTTGTTTACGCACTATAGTTCTAATAATTCTAATTATATATATATATATATATATATATATAGGGGTTAGGTATTGTAAAACAAGTATTAAAGTAAAACAAATAGGACAAGATCTTGACCCTTAGATCATGGTTAAATTGATGCACGAAGATTCACGAAGCAATTGATGCACAATGATTTTCATGATGCACAGTGATTTTCAGTGAATAAAAACCTATTGTTTTATTTGTTTTACTTTAATACTTGTTTTATTTTACCTAAAACCTATATATATATATATATTATATATATAGATATATATGGATAATTCGTTTTTGATTTTTTTTTTTAGCTTGTTTTTTAGATTTTTTTTCTTTTTTTTCACTTTTTTTCTTTTTAATTAACTAATTCCAAAAAAAATTTTAAAAAATTTTAAAATATTTTTCCCCCAAAAGACGTAACCCGTAAGTTATAGGTGAAGTCTCTCAGTCTATGGCGGAGCCATGATGGCTAAGGGCGTAGCCCGTTAGGTAGATTATCCATCACCGATCAGTCCCTATGACTTATCACTCCCACCAGCTACCCTTTATAAATATCCTTAAGGACGAAACCCGTACCGTACCATTATATGTATAGTTCACTAACTCGGATTATAAATTATTTTTTTATGTAATGAGTTAATTAGAAAAGGAATGAAAAAAGTGAAAAAAAATATCTAAAAAACAAGCTAAAAAAAATTAAAACGAACTTTCTCTTCTCTTCTTAAGAACATTCTCTCTGGATCTCTACCATATATATATATCATATATATATAATATTATATATATATATATATATATAGGGGAAAGATAATTATAGTACATGTGTAAGTTAACTTACTTCCTTCTTCTTCCTTCCATCTCCGACCACCACCACCACCACCATGATCATCTCCGACCACCACCACCATGATCCTCCGGCGACGGCGACCATCTCCGGCGAGACTTACACATGTGTAAGTACAACTTTTTTAGCATTTTAGGGTTTAAAATTTCTAGGTTTTTTCCTTCGCGAGACAACCACCACCAGCCACCATCATCTCCGACCACCCCAACCACGGCGCCGGCAGTCTCGCCGGAGAAGAAGGAAGAAGAAGAAAGTAAGTTAACTTACACATGTACTTTTTGTACTTTTTTTCCCCATTGTACTACAAATAACTCACCCCTATATATATAGATATAATATTATATATAGGGTAGAGATCCAGATAGAAGGTTCTTAAGGAGAGAAGGAATTCGTTTTTTATTTTTTTCAATTTTTTAATAAATTTTTTACAATGGGTTTTCACGTAAAAAAATAAAAAAATAATTTAAAAATGAAAAATAGAAAAAATCAAAAATGAACCTTCTCTCCTTAAGCAACTTTTTCATTTGATCTCCCTTGTATATATAGGTTGAAAACTTTATGTAACTACTCTTTTAACTGAACAACTATTAGAAAAGAAAAATCGAAAATTGAAACGTTAATCTGCTATGAGCAAGTCAAAAGCTATTTTCAAAAAGAAATACTTTAAAATGACTAGAAAAGAAAAAGTAAAATCTCACTTTAGAGTTTAGATTGGAAAGGCCCAAACTATACAACTAGTTAACTACCTAAAAACTGATCTGTATTTACCATAAAGCTAAATCAACTAACATTATCCTAAATAGATAAGTGGGCCATTGTTGGGCTTCCTTACCACTATACGTATTACTAATTCTCTATAAATAGCTCCAATATTACTCAATGTAACTTCACCCTCTACAATCTTCATCTCAACAACAAACATACAAAATATCACAACTTTGTTCAAACAATGAAGACTCAACAATTATCCGGCGCTGATCCATCTGTTGTTCACGAGTGTGTAAGAATGGCCGGTGATAGATTTCGAAAAACATTTCAAGCTGTTGTGGCTACCGTGAATATTGAAAATAGCAACAGAGGTTTAAGCGTCGAAACAAAAGTTTCTCAAGTTCAAAGACGGAAGGAAAGAGTAATTAAAACGGAGGATCCCATGAGAACAATTATGTTCTTGGCATCATGGAACCATACATAGCTATTTTAGATTATTATCGGTAGTACTTGATTATTAGTGGATATTATTGTAGTGGTGCTAAAGTGTTTTTTGGTGTATATTAATAAGGTTAAACACTAACGCAATATATAGTATATACGTATATGATGGTAGACGATTCAATTATCTTTCATGTATTATATGACTTGTTCATCAACTAATCATGATTAGTTGATAAAAAATCATGTTCTTAATTGTATATGCAAGTGATTATGATCAAATTCCCAGACTTTTTAAAGTCGTTTTTTTTTTTAGTTTTGACTTTAAATATTTTGTTAAAAAATCAGTATTTTCAACTTTTTATTGAATATATAAGTAATTGACGAATATACAGGCAACCTCATAGAAAGTAAAAAAAAAATAAACTTAGACCAAAAATGAAGTTAGATGAATGTTGATAGGTTAAACCTTAAAGCGAAAATGAAAACGTGATAAAAAGTAGTTGGATGAAATTAATTGTAAGAAGATACCAATCGTAAGAATTCAAAATTTTACCAGTGATCATTTGAATATTCTAGCTACTAAACATATATTATATAGGTAATGGAATGTTAAATTGCCAAGTCAACTGCTTTAAAGAGATCTTCTTTCACGTCTAATTTGGTGTAACTTTAAATTTAAAATAATAATAACAACAATGTCCAATTTCATTATTAAAAAAGAGATACGAGATTGGTGTAACTTTTGACACATATATCAAAGATATTTTTAGAAACTGTAGCTCTCTTTCTTATGTTGAAAAAGTTAGACTATGAGGAATAGCCTATTAAGGGGCATTCCCCTGCCATAAAGTACTCGGGAACGCCTCGGAAATGCCCCTCATCGGCCCCCGAGGGCGTTCCGGGGCAAATGTAATTTTGCCCCTTGCCCGTTCGATTTCAGAAGGCTTGTCCCTTTGCTATTTTTGCAGGCCACGTGGCTTGTATTTATTGGAGGGGCGTTCCCCCCTTTCACAACTCCTCACGGTCTTAAAGGTGGCAAAATAGATCTTCCACGTTAATGAGAAAAAATGGATGAATATCTTTGATATTGGTTGAAATGGACTAGGTTGATTTACTTGTATGTTTGGGCATGTTTGATATGAGTGAAACCATTATCAAGTTGATTTAGTAGCATGAAATCTCTTCAAAAGAGATATTAGGTTTGAAATTCGTCATAATCGTATCTTTGGGGTAGTTACTTATTGATTTTTGAGGTACCAAACTTGGCAGAAATTTATTTAAGATATCACTTAAATAATTTTTTTAGCTTTATTTTAGTCATACGCCCGCGCAATGCGTCATCGATGGTGGTAACGGCGGCGGCGATGGGTGGCGACAGGTGTGGTAGTGACGGGTGGTGGGGGCACCAATGATGGTAAATGTAAAAGTAATTAATGTTAAAGGAGATAGTGTACTTATTTTGAAGATTGAGGTGTTTATGTTGTAAATTATTTCATTAAAGGTATTATAGGTATATTAGGTGAGAATGTTTAAATTAATGAATAAAGCAGAGATGTATTTTTGATAGTTTGAAGTTGTAATTTGAAATTTGGAAAGGAAGTTCCTTTTTATATAGAAGTATGGATAAGAGTTATCTTATTATCATGGGTAAATTACACTTTTCATCCTTAAAGTTTGCAGTTTTTTCACTTTTCGTCCCTAATGTTAAAAAGTTACAATTTTAACCTTAAAGTTGGCAACATTTGCAATCAAGGTCCTTCCCCTAGACGGCGTTCGTTTTTTGCCGTTAACGTACGCACGTGCTAAACACGTGAGGGTATTAATGTCATTTCCTTGTTACACCTGAGGGACTAAAAGTGAAAAACGTGACATGTTTAGGGACGAAAATTGCAAAAACTCTTATTTATAATATAAACATATAAATATATATATATATATAGAGATATATATATAAACATCCTTTCTTCCCTCTCAAACATCCGGCCACCACCACTGTGATCAACCACCGCAGCGCCACCACCCATTCAGGTCCGACCATCACTCATAACACCATTCACGACCTCACCTCCAACCCTACACACTTCCACCACCTTCCCCCTCTCTAGAAACGCAAAAACACCTCACTACCACCAATGAAACTGATGGTGCCGCTGTGCTTTCTAAACAAACGCATTCGGTTTAAACACACTCATTTGGTTTAAACTATAAAATTAAACGAAAAAGATGATAGGCTAAACGGTTAATTATTCATAGAAATACATATGCATCTTTTCATTCAGGCATTATCTCAAACACATTGTGTGCAATTAGAATTTCTAGTCAAATCAACCATAATACACTTACTTATCTATCAACCTCCCCTGTTTTCTCTCAATTCAACTAAAAAAAGCATACATACATATCATGAATATATATCCTCAAAAAACAAAAACCGAATGAATTATGCAAAACTGTATCAAACCCAAACACAAATCAACTATTAATCAAATTTAATTTTCAAATAAACAATGGAGATTTTATGTAAATATAACTGATTTTAAATATTAATTCCAATGAAATCACTGTTTAAAAATGAATGGATAGTACCTGATTCGAGGAACAATATGTGAGAATACTTCTGAATGACAGCTTCAATGGCGGAATGTTCTAAACGAACCAAATTCATTGGGAAGGAAGGAAGGAAGAAAGGCATGCGATTATAACAAGGAGGATTATGAAATGTTTGGTATGTATCATCGTTTCCAAATACGATATTATTGTTTATATGGTTTGTGAAAATTAGTGATATGAAGAACACCCGTTTGCAATTTTCGTCCCTAAACATGTCAAGCTTTTCACTTTTAGTCCCTCAGGTGTAACAAGGAAATGACATTAATACCCTCACGTGTTTAGCACGTGCGTACGTTAACGGTAAAAAACGAACGCCGTCTAGGGGAAGGTGTAAGAATCCAGAAATAATCACAAATCTAATCAGATCTACAATCTGAATTAGATCAAGAACAATAAGAGAATTATTATTATTATTTTGATTAATGAATATAGAGATTATTATTACAGACTTGATGAAAGAAATAAGAACTAGATCAAATATCACCAAGATGATGATACAGATTTATACAAAATATATATATGAATATAGAGAGATAGATATCGAATATGCTGCCGATATGAATGAATGAATAATCATCTAAAATGGGTTATGTGTTATATATATATATATATCTTCAACTTCTTTTAAGCCCCTTGATCTTCTATTACTTTACATAATCAGCTTCATCTTTAGAACCAGCAACAATAGTCCTTAACTTTAACCAGCATACAAGTTTAGTACCTGCATTTTTCTAAACATACAAAATAAGTCCAGAATATATATAAAATGATCTTGAATATTCAACATCCCCCCTCAAGATCATTTTTGGAACATGTCAAAAAGACCAAGTTTATTACATAAGAATGCATGTTGCTTGGAACCTAGACTCTTAGTAAGTAAATCTGCAATATTCAATTCAGACTCAACTTTGCAAGTTTTCAACATTCCTGAACATATTTTTTCTCTTATAAAGTGTAAATCAATTTCAAAGTGCTTTGTTCTTTCATGAAATACAGGATTTGCAGCTATTTGTAATGCAGATTTACTATCACAGAATAAAGAGACAGGTAATTGAGTCTTAATACCAATATCAGTTAAGAGGTTCTCAAGCCAAATAATTTCACAAGTTGCAGCTGCCATAGCCCTATATTCAGCTTCTGCTGAAGACTTGGCAACTGTATTTTGTTTCTTGCTTTTCCAGGAAACAAGAGTTTTACCAAGAAAGATAGTAAAACCAGTTATTGATCTTCTAGTAGTTAAACATCTAGCCCAATCAGAATCAACATACCCTTTCAGAGTCAAGTCATCACATTTTTGAATAAATAAACCTTTACCTGGAGATTGTTTGAGATATCTCAATACTCTTAAACCATAATTGAAATGATCTTGAGTAGGAGCATGCATAAACTGAGACAAACACTGTACAGCATAGCTAATGTCTGGTCTAGTTAAAGTTAAATAAATTAACTTACCAATTAGCTTTTGATAAACAGTGATATTATCAAGCAGCTTAGATGAACCTGCTTTAAAAGTTATATTCATCTCTAAGGGTGTATTCAAAGGTTTACACCCTAACAAACCAAAGTCATTCATTAACTTCAAACAATATTTTCTTTGAGACAAGCAAATACCTCTTTCATTTTCCAAGACTTCAATACCCAAAAAATATTTTAACTTGCCTAAGTCTTTAATTTTAAACTTAGAGTTCATCAACCTTTTTATCTTTTCAATTTCATCTTTGTTATTGCCAGTAAGTACAATGTCATCAACATATACAAGTAAAGCCACAAAAGAATCATTTTCCCTTTTTGTAAACAAGGAATAATCAGATTTACTTTGAGTAAAACCAAACTCAACTAATGCACTACATAACTTTGCATTCCATTGTCTTGGTGCTTGTTTTAAACCATACAATGATTTTTTTAATTTACAAACCAAGTTACTGTCATCATTAAAGTAACCTTGTGGAAGACTCATATAAACTTCCTCATTTAAGTCACCATATAGAAACGCATTATTAACATCCATTTGATATAAAGGCCAATTAAAAGAGACTGCAACAGTAAGAAGACATCTAACAGTTACCATTTTGACAACAGGAGAAAAGGTTTCATCAAAATCTATTCCTACTCTTTGACTGAAACCCTTAGCAACAAGTCTAGCTTTATATCTTTCAATTTCTCCATTAGACTTATATTTAACTCTATAAATCCATTTACATCCAATAGGAGTTCTACCAGAAGGTAAAGTAGTAATTTCCCAAGTGTTGTTTCTATTTAAAGCTTCCATTTCTTCATTCATAGCACTAACCCAATTACTATCTTTAGAAGCTTCATAAAATGAGGAAGGTTCACTACTTTTGTTTAAATTGGTAGCAAAACAGTAAAGATCAACAGGCAAATGAGCATAATTCACAACTTTACTTAAAGGAAATTTAACTTTTCCTTCAATTTCATAATCAACTAATCTTTTAGATAAAGTAGTTTGTCTAGTTGATCTTCTTAAATTATTAACAATATCATTTTCATTTTGACTTCCATTAGACCCCTCAGAATTTGAACTTTCAGAGTTCATGTCACTGGATGTGGTTGCAGTATCTCTATTACTCCTAGTAGATCTATCAGAACTGCCAGAGGAGTAATTGAGTCCACCTCCAACATTAAGATCAATATGTGTGCCTTCCTCTTCATCATTGGGTATGGAGTTCTCCTCAAGATTTGGTGTATCATAAAGATCAAAAAATTTAATTGATTAACAGATTTATTCAAATTAACAAAATCTTTTTTCATAGTAAAGGGAAAGATATTTTCATAAAACTTGACATCTCTAGAAAATAAAAAAGAATTTGACTCAAGACTATAAAGTTTATAACCCTTTTTCTCATTAGAATATCCAATAAAAACACATTTTTCTGACCTAGACTCAAACTTGTCAGAAACATTTAACTTTGTTGCAAAACACAAACAACCAAATACTTTAAGATGTTCTAAGGAAGGCTCAGAATTATACACCAATTCAAAAGGAGTTTTTCCTTTTAAAACAGAGGAAGGAGTTCTATTAATTAGATAAGTTGCAGTAAGCACACAATCACTCCACAGATATAAAGGTATTCCCCCCTGAAACATAAGAGACCTTGCTACATTAAGAAGGTGTCTATGTTTCCTTTCTACAACCCCATTTTGTTGGGGAGTATAAGGAATGGTAGTTTGATGCACAATTCCTTTAGAATGAAACAAAGAAGTCATTTGTTTATTAACAAACTCTGTGCCATTATCAGTTCTAATAATCTTAACTTTTACATTAAACTGAGTTAATAACAGATTTAAAAAAACATTTAAGTGATCAAAAACTTCAGTTTTAGATTTCATCATAAATGTCCAAACAGCTCTAGTAAAATCATCCACAATTGTAAGAAAATATTTAAAACCATCCTTACTAGAAACTTTATAAGGTCCCCAAACATCAAGATGAATGAGATCCCCTAAACAAACAGATTTGTGTTCACTTAAAGGAAAAGGACTTCTGGTTTGTTTTGCTTTGTGACATACATCACAAGGCCCAACAGAACCAGATTTCAAATACATCTTGTCACAAATAATAGATAAAGCTTGTTCAGCAGGGTGTCCAAGTCTTAAATGCCACAAATGTTTAGACACAGTAGGAGCAGATACAGAATTACATACCAAAGAAGAAGAACAGTTAGAAACATCATCATCAAAAACATATAAACCACCTTGCTCACTACCAGTCCCCAGAAGATTCTTTTGATGTAAATCCTGAATATAACACTTATCAGGATCAAATCCTATGAACAAGTTGTTGTCTCTAGACAATTTGTGAACAGACATCAAGTTTACACAATACTCTGGAACAACCAGTACATCATATAAGACAATCCCATTTTTAAGAATCATATTACCTATTTTTTGAACAATTGCAGAAGTACCATTAGGATGACCAATTTTAAGTTTTAAATCAGAAATATCAACAACATCAGTCAAATATTTATCAGAAACAGTCATGTGTTGATTTGCCCCAGAATCTATGATCCATTTGATGATAGCTTTTAACAATACAGAATTACAATTCATAAACCAAGAGTTACTGCATAGAGGTAAACAACTAATACCTGCCATATTAACATGCATACCAGAAGAAGATCCAGATTTGACATCTAAAAGACTAAGCAACTTAGAAATTTGATCAGAAGTTAAAGCAGGTGTAGTAGAAGAAGAAACAGATGCATTCACAGAAGGTTGTGAAGTACTTGGTTTAGAATAAGAAGAATCAACATGAGCATTATTAGTAGAAAACTTATTAAACTGATTTGAAGACCTTTTGTTCACAAGCTGAAAACACCTTTCAATTGTATGACCAATTCTGTGACAATGTGTACATTGTAAATTAGGATTTGGTGGTCTGTAAGTTCTATTATTATTATCAAAAGTTCTTTTGGATTCAAAATTATTGTCAAAACTTTTCTTAGAATCAAAAGGAGGTCTATAAGAACTAATTTTAGCATTAGAATTCCTTGGAAAATTGGTTTTAGCAACAAATGCATTTGCAGTGTTAGCAGATTTATCAGTTACCCCTGACCTATGAGATTCTTCTCTTGAAATAATAGCATATGCAGTTTTAACAGAAGGCAAAGGTTCTTTAGTCAAGATATTAGACCTAACACCCATGTAAACATCATCTAATCCCATCAAAAATTGCATTAATCTCATCATATCAGTATGACTTTTAACAGTAGCAGCAGCAGCACAAGTACAAATAGGCAAAGTAACCATAGAATCATATTGTCTCCACAAAGAGGTCAAATTATGATAATACTCAGACAAAGAAGCACCATTTTGAGTGAGTGAATTGATTTTATGATGCAGATTAAAGATTACAGAACCATCTATCTTGTCATAAGTATCTTTAAGTTCTTGCCAAACAACAGTAGCATTTTTTGAGAAGATTTGTCCTAAATACAATTCTTGAGAAACACACCCAAGTATCCAATTAAGTACCACAGCATTACATCTATCCCACTGACTTGCTAACACAGGATTATCTATTGATTTTAAGCAAGTACCATCAATGAAGCCCAGTTTATTTTTAGTTTGTAATGCAAGTTCCATAGCACAAGACCACACTTTGTAATTGTCAGTTCCTAACAATTTAAAACCAATCAAAGGAGTACTAACAGTATCACTTGCATGCAAATACAAAGGATCACCAAAATCCAACTTACTTATTTTAGTGTTATTAATCTCAAAATCATCATTATCAGAATCATCATTGTGCACAGAATGAGGAGGAGTATTCCCCCCATGAACAGAACCAGGTGGAGTATTCACCATTATAACAAATTGTCACAAATCACACAAAGAAGATAAGAATAAAAATAACAATCACAGAAACAAAAAAAAAAACAATATATTTAAAAAAAATACCAGAATACAAAGAAACAATCAATATATATATATATATATATATATATATATATATATATATATATATATATATATATATATATATATATATATATATATATATATATATATATATATATATATATATATATATATATATATATATATATATATATATATATATATATATATATATATATATATATATATATATATATATATATATATATATATATATATATATATATATATATATATATATATATATATATATATATATATATATATATATATATATATATATATATATATATATATATATATATATATATATATATATATATATATATATATATATATATATATATATATATATATATATATATATATATATATATATATATATATATATATATATATATATATATATATATATATATATATATATATATATATATATATATATATATATATATATATATATATATATATATATATATATATATATATATATATATATATATATATATATATATATATATATATATATATATATATATATATATATATATATATATATATATATATATATATATATATATATATATATATATATATATATATATATATATATATATATATATATATATATATATATATATATATATATATATATATATATATATATATATATATATATATATATATATATATATATATATATATATATATATATATATATATATATATATATATATATATATATATATATATATATATATATATATATATATATATATATATATATATATATATATATATATATATATATATATATATATATATATATATATATATATATATATATATATATATATATATATATATATATATATATATATATATATATATATATATATATATATATATATATATATATATATATATATATATATATATATATATATATATATATATATATATATATATATATATATATATATATATATATATATATATATATATATATATATATATATATATATATATATATATATATATATATATATATATATATATATATATATATATATATATATATATATATATATATATATATATATATATATATATATATATATATATATATATATATATATATATATATATATATATATATATATATATATATATATATATATATATATATATATATATATATATATATATATATATATATATATATATATATATATATATATATATATATATATATATATATATATATATATATATATATATATATATATATATATATATATATATATATATATATATATATATATATATATATATATATATATATATATATATATATATATATATATATATATATATATATATATATATATATATATATATATATATATATATATATATATATATATATATATATATATATATATATATATATATATATATATATATATATATATATATATATATATATATATATATATATATATATATATATATATATATATATATATATATATATATATATATATATATATATATATATATATATATATATATATATATATATATATATATATATATATATATATATATATATATATATATATATATATATATATATATATATATATATATATATATATATATATATATATATATATATATATATATATATATATATATATATATATATATATATATATATATATATATATATATATATATATATATATATATATATATATATATATATATATATATATATATATATATATATATATATATATATATATATATATATATATATATATATATATAGAGAGATAGATATCGAATATGAATGAATGAATGAATAATATATCTAAAATGGGTTATGTGTTATATATATATATATCTTCAACTTCTTTTAAGCCCCTTGATCTTCTATTACTTTACATAATCAGCTTCATCTTTAGAACCAGCAACAATAGTCCTTAACTTTAACCAGCATACAAGTTTAGTACCTGCATTTTTCTAAACATACAAAATAAGTCCAGAATATATATAAAATGATCTTGAATATTCAACAGAAGGACCTTGATTGCAAAATGTTGCCAACTTTAAGGTTAAAATTGTACTTTTTTAACATTAGGGACGAAAAGTGAAAAAACTGTCAACTTCAGAGACGAAAAGTATAATTTACTATATATTATCATATGAATATTTAAGCAAAAAGATGAACTATCACAAAATCACAGCGAAGCGCGACGACATTTTTCTAGTTGTTTTCATTGACCAAATTCATGTTGTGAAATCAAAAAATAATACGAGTAATAATGAATTTTTATTTTTTTTAAATTGTCCTACTCGTTTTACCAAAAGCTGACTCACTTTTACACTACAATAAAAGATAAAAAAATTATGTCGTTATCCCTATTCCTTAGATACCATTTGAGTTTCTGCCACTGGTTACAAAAGCAGTGAAACTTTTACTACCGTATATTTGAATAATATAAGTTTTTAGTAACGTAAAATGATGATAGAAAGTGAAAGTAAGAACTTCTGAAATATCTCTTTAGCATCATTGGATATTTTATTTTAAATAATTCAAAATCGACAAAGTTCGAAATAATACCTTTATATTATATTAAAATACTATATATATTATTTTAAAGATGAAAAATCTTTTCTAATTTCCAAAAAGTTAAAAAAATATATTCTACAATTAAACGCTAACTTAAAGATTTATGGAAGTCATAGTAAAGATACTCTTTTTATGACACTTTGCTTTGTGACTTTTAAAGGGGAGAAAATTTAACTTAATTTTTGAAATAATTGGTAAATTTAAGTTAAGTTGGAAATATCTGATTTTGAATATCGATAATGCTCTCTTAATTCATGATATATCATGTTTGAAGATACGTACTTTTTAGTTTTAAGGGCTCCAATATTGATGTCGTCATCCTCTATTATTTAGTGTTGTACTATTAGCGTTATATTAATTTTTCATTTTTAGAATTATCCTAAGAGCACTCATATAGTAGTCATATTGCACTTATTATGAACTCAAAGTCCGATCGTTATTGCTTTAATAAAGAGCCAACACGACTAGGGCTTACTCGTTATTGACTTGCTTTGGAGTATGGAGGGACTAGTTATGGGCATAACGATTTTGTATGTTGGCCTTGTTTTTTCTTCTCTCACATGACTATATAAATATATATTTAGTGTAGAAACGTTGGCCTCAAACTAGTTAGGGATTACATATATATTAGGATGTTACATATTAATAGATTATATGGGAAAGTTTGTGTGTAACATATATATGGCACAGGGTAACACCACCAGGCAAAAGTCAACCCGACCAGGGCATTAGCGGCGACGTCGCCGCTAATACTCTGACACTGACAGGGGGCCCGCTAATTTCTCTGCCAGATTTACCATTACAGACAGGGGGCCCGCAGTATTAGCGGCGACGTCGCCGCTAATACTGCACCAGAGAGAGTATTAGCGGCGACGTCGCCGCTAATAATCTCTCTGGTGGGGTTACACTTTTTTGCCTGGTGGGGTTACACTCCTCGATATATGTTTGTATAACACTGGTAGATACTAGTTGTTGGTTAATAATGAATATGACACTGTGAACATTCCCTACTAACAATGACAGTTGTTCATTTTCTTCTTAAATATTACTCGTGTATTATTATTTTCCGTACAAAAGTCAAAAGATAAACAGTTCAAAGTAGAAATAAAGAATTTTTGGATGGTTTAAAAAACAAATATCCCGACCCTTCTCCGCGTTGAGCCCGTTGATCTATTCCTCCCTACCACGTTTTCACCAAGACGCACCTAAAAAGAAGATGGTGCCAATGATAAGAGAGTATTCTTTCCAAGAAGAAAGAGTTCATGACGTGACCATTGGGACTACCCAGTGCCGGCTTAAGCTTTTTGGGGACCTTAAGCGATATTAATTTTGGGGGCCTAGTTGATTAACATACAAATTAAAGTAAACACAAAAAACAGAAAAAAAAGTAGTTCATCTTATATACTAGGTTGCTATGTGAAAAGAACGCAAAGAAGTAAAATTCTGTACCATTTTTAGAAGAGTCTTTCATATAATTAAGATTTAATCACTAACTCGTTGTTGGAAATCAGAGTGAAAATCGGCTATCGGATTTTTCTATTTCTTAATAGTTAGTTCTTTTTTTTCGTTTTTTCCTTTAAGGTTGTAACTTCATTTGTGTGGTGTCTTTTTTTTTCTAAAGGTCATCATGAGGCCATGAAGTTTATTTGCCTATTTGTTTTCTTGGGCATTCTTGTTACCCTTGTATAGTAATAACATACTTAACACAAAAGTCTAAAGTCTAAAACATTAAACCCAAAATATAAAAATGGAGGCCTTTGTATTTTGGGGGCCTTAGGCCCATGCCTAACCTATGTACATAGTGAAGTCGGCTCTGGGACTACCCATAATATATGTAATCTATAATACTTTATAAAAGGGAATCCCCCAAAAATCTCAAATAAGAAATTGAACTACCTAAAATACCCTCTCTTTTATTTATTAATTTAAACATCTCTACCTAATATACCTATAATACCCTTAATAAAATAATTTTACAACATAAATCCCTCATTCCTTAAAATAACTACACTACCTCCTTTAACATCAATTATTTTTACATTCACCGCCATTGCCGCCCCCACCACCCGTCACCGCCGCCACCACCACCCCGCACCATTACCACCTTCGCCGCTGCATTACGCGAACATATGACTCGTAAAAATAATAATATGTATATACAAAACACGGAGTAACAATTATATCATGACATATTGTATCCAACTATCCATTGATTGATTAATCATCAACAAAGGTATGCTATAACCAAAAGCATGACAACATATTATTCACTATTTAAAAATTTGCAGGTGGGTGTTAATCATACCGTAAATATTTGTTTTGCTCTGTATATAATGAGTAGAACTGTAAAAGTAATATTTCCTAAAGGAAATGGTTAATCCTTCTAATTAAATAGCCTAAAAATTCTCTTAACAATGAGATGATGACATGTGAAAAAATCAGGGGGCAAGATTAGGAAAGAGAATTAGTGGATACCACATGTCATCTTCTTATAGTTTTAGGAGGATTTTTAGGCTATCTTTAGGAGGAATTATCATTTTCCTTTCCTAAAACTTAAAAATTCTTAATTATGGTTTTAACTAATGATTAATATTCCTTACCTATTATCCTTAAAAATTCTTAATTGGAGGACCATGGGACGTGTACTTGCCTTTGGCGGAATTCTCGTATAATAATAGTTACCATTCTAGCATTAAAATGCCTCCCTATGAAATGCTTTATGGTAGGAGGTGCCGAACTCCCATTTGTCGGAGAGAAGTGGGTCAGCGAGAATTAGGCGGAACAGATATTGTCCTTAAGACTACTCAAAAGATAGATGAAATTCGTGAGAGACTCAAAGCGGCTCAAGATAGGCAAAAGTCGTATGCTGATGTTAGAAGAAGACCCATTGAGTTCATGGTTGGTGATCGGGTTATGTTAAAGGTATCTCCATGGAAGGGTTTGCTGCGATTTCGCAAACGTGGAAAGTTGAGTCCACGGTTCATTGGCCTGTTTCGGATTTTAGCCCGTGTTGGCAAGGTAGCATACCAATTGGAACTCCCCGAAGAGTTATCTCGTATTCATAACACTTTTCACGTATCGCAACTACGAAAGTGCCTTGTTGATGATGCATCGTGCGTTCCTTTGAATGAAATTGAATTGGACAAGAAATTAACTTATGTTGAAGAACTGGTTGCCATAGTTGAAGAAGAGTTGAGAAAAATTAACAATAAGACGGTGCGAACTTTCAAGGTACAATGGAAACACCAAAAGAACTCGGAATATACTTGGGAAACCGAGCATGATATGTTGGTGTACTACCCATCCTTACATATGGCTTGGATCACGGGGACGTGATCGATTCTGAGTGGGGGAGATTTGTAACACCCCGATATTTTAAGGTAATAGAAAATTCCTACTAGTTTGTTGTAAGAGCTAGTAGGTGGGTAAATTCCTACTAACGATTTGTTGTAAGAGCTAGTAGGTGGGTAAATTCCTACTAACGATTTGTTGTAAGAGCTAGTAGGTGGGTAAATTCCTACTAACGATTTGTTGTAAGAGCTAGTAGGTGGGTAAATTCCTACTAACGATTTGTTGTAAGAGCTAGTAGGTGGGTAAATTCCTACTAACCAATTTGTTGTAAGAGCTAGTAGGTGGGTAAATTCCTACTAGGCAATTTGTTGTAAGAGCTAGTAGGTGGGTAGATTCCTACTAAGCCAATTTGTTGTAAGAGCTAGTA
Organism: Erigeron breviscapus; assembly: GCA_034093135.1. Lineage (NCBI taxonomy): Eukaryota > Viridiplantae > Streptophyta > Magnoliopsida > Asterales > Asteraceae > Erigeron > Erigeron breviscapus. The sequence goes on from CM067173.1 coordinate 20,215,602, forward strand.
GGTGGGTAAATTCCTACTAACGATTTGTTATAAGAGTTAGTAGGTGGGTAAATTCCTACTAACCGATTTGTTGTAAGAGCTAGTAGGTGGGTAAATTCCTACTAGCCAATTTGTTGTAAGAGCTAGTAGGTGGGTAAATTCCTACTAACCTTTGTTGTAAGAGCTAGTAGGTGGGTAAATTCCTACTAAGCCAATTTGTTGTAAGAGCTAGTAGGTGGGTAAATTCCTACTAACGATTTGTTGTAAGAGCTAGTAGGTGGGTAAATTCCTACTAACGATTTGTTGTAAGAGCTAGTAGGTGGGTAAATTCCTACTAACGATTTGTTGTAAGAGCTAGTAGGTGGGTAAATTCCTACTAACGCCAATTTGTTGTAAGAGCTAGTAGGTGGGTAAATTCCTACTAACGATTTGTTGTAAGAGCTAGTAGGTGGGTAAATTCCTACTAACGATTTGTTGTAAGAGCTAGTAGGTGGGTAAATTCCTACTAACGATTTGTTGTAAGAGCTAGTAGGTGGGTAAATTCCTACTAACGATTTGTTGTAAGAGCTAGTAGGTGGGTAAATTCCTACTAAGATTTGTTGTAAGAGCTAGTAGGTGGGTAAATTCCTACTAACGCCAATTTGTTGTAAGAGCTAGTAGGTGGGTAAAT
>CM067173.1:20228750-20246250 GCA_034093135.1 Erigeron breviscapus
GAAACTCACCTTGATTGGCTAAGAAAAGCTAAGATTGATATAGAGTCAAGTTATTTCCGTACAATGTTCACTTCACGTCCAACACCTAAATATCGAACATATACATTCACATCAACCTTCACAAACACGTATACATGACTTATCAATTTTCACGGCAAAACCCTAATTAGTTTCTAAAGTGGTTCTCGACGTTAAATGACTTCTAAGACTCTTAATCAATGTTAAATAAGTTAAGAAGTGATTTAGAACGATACACGAAGCGTTCATAGGGTTCTGGAAGTCAAACTAGGTCAAACAGGAAATTCAGCAACAAAGGGGGCGTAACCTACGCCCTAAACTGGCGTAGGTTACGGTGGTTCAAAACCACCAGGCGTAAGCTACGGTAAAAAGGGGCGTAAGGTACGGTGGTCAGAAAACAACTGGCATAAGTTACGGTCAAACTGGGCGTAACCTACGGTCCTCTAGAAAAGAAGGTTTTGGCGTCTGGAGTGGCGTAAACAGTGGGTTTTTTGGCGTAAGGTAAGACTTCGGCGTAAGCTACGCCCCAAAGGGCCGTAACTTACGCCCAAACAAAATACACCTAGCGTAAGCTACGCCCCAAGGGGGCGTAGGTTACGCCCTTACTGGGCAACCCACGAACAGCAGCAGCAGTTTAGTGCATAAACTAAACCCAAAAACCCCCAAATTCGACCCAAATCGATTTACAACGACTTGTAACCCATTTTGAAGCATAACTAAACATCAATAACCATAAATACACATAACCCAACCCACAAATTCGACCAAAACATCACAATCACTCCAAATCACCCAAACCCTAATTTAACCCTAATTTGACCCAAAATTAGTTTTAAGCCGATTTATGACTTGCAAGTGCTCAAGACGACTAGAAATGCATCAATAAACATAAGTAGGAGTAAATGGGATGAATTTGACTTACCAAAGTTTCTCCTTGAGCTTAAAACCCGAAATTAGGTCAAAATGGATAAAATGCAAGAACTTGGCTTTTGATTCTCCAATATGAAGCAACGAGGTTGAGATGGTTATGATTCTTGTATGATGGCAGTTTCAAACACAATTTTGATGCAAGAAATGAAGAAGAAATGAGAAGAGATGGCCTTGCTTTTACTTGAGAGAAAAAGAGAAAGATAGGGAGATAGAGAGAAATGAGAGGATAAGGGGGAGATGGGTCACTAGTAGGCTCATGGGTCATGGACAACCCATGGGTCGACCCGTTTCCCCTTTAAGCCAAATTACGATCGTTTACACAATCAAACGCCAAACAAACATATTAACGACCCGACTAACATACCACATAGTCATATAACCACAAATGGGCCCAATTATTTCATTCAACAAGATTGTTAGTCAAATTATACAAAAAGTCAACGGGTCAAAATTCACGGATGTTACATTATCCCCCCGTTGAAAGAATTTCGTCCCGAAATTCAACAAAACACTAATTACCAAATAAATGCGGATACTTAGTTTTCATGTGATCCTCTCGCTCCCAAGTGAATTCGGCTCCACGTCTAGCATTCCATCTAACCTTAACAATCGTGTAGCGTTTGTTCTTGAGTTTCTTTTCTTGACGATCCAAGATCTCCACCGGCTCTTCAACAAAGTTCAAATTCGAATCAACCCTAATTTCGTCCATAGGTACATGATGTGTAGGATCCGCCAAACACTTGCGCAAATTACAAATATGAAACACATCATGCACACCGTTAAGCTCTTGAGGCAATTCTAGCCGATAAGCAACTTCCCAACCCGTTCAAGAATCTTGAAAGGACCAATATACCTTGGTCCCAGTTTACCTCTCTTCACAAAACGTACAACACCCTTCCAAGGCGATACCTTCAAAAGCACAAAGTCACCAACTTCAAACTCTAACGGTCTCCGCCTCACATCGGCATACTTCTTTTGACGCTCACGGGCCAATTGTAACTTCTCCTTAATTTGAGATATTACTTTAGTCGTCTCAATCACAATTTCTGGCCCGATAAGTTGACTCTCCCCAATTTCCGCCCAAGCTAGGGGAGAACGACATATCCTACCATACAACGCCCTAAAAGGCGCCATTTGAATGGTAGCATGATAGCTATTGTTGTATGAAAACTCGACTAGCGGCAATTGATCTTCCCAACTTCCACCAAAATCAATTGCACATGCCCTCAACATGTCTTCGAGTGTTTGAATGGTTCTCTCGGTTTGCCCATCCGTTTGAGGGTGAAACGCCATACTCATGTCAAGTCGAGTACCCATGGCTTTTTGAAAGGCTTCCCAAAATTTTGATTTGAAACGGGCATCTCTATCGGAAATGATAGAAATCGACTCCATGCTTAGATATCACTTCCTTGATGTACAAACGAGCCAAAGTGTCAAATTTATCGGTTTCGCGAATGGCTAAAAAGTGAGCCGACTTCGTTAACCGATCTACTATCACCCAAATCGTGTCACGGCCGCTTCTCGTCTTCGGTAGTTTAGTAATGAAGTCCATTGAAATATGTTCCCACTTCCATTCGGGCATCACCGGTTGTACCAACAAATCCGGGTGGCTTCTTGTGATCGGCTTTGACTTGTAAGCAAGTAAGACACTCACTCACATACCTAGCCACATCACGCTTCATGCCCGGCCACCAATACAAATCTTTCAAGTCAAAGTACATCTTATCCGACCCGGGATGGACCGAATAAGGCGATTGATGAGCTTCATTCATGATAAGCGTTCTTAAGTTACCGAGGATGGGAATCCAAAGTCTTTCACCCATGTATAACCCATTATCCCTTTTTCTAACGAATAGTTGTTCCATACCGTCTAGGTTTTCATTTCCAAAGTTTTCCGGTAGGGTGGCTTGAATTTGGGCTTCAATAATCCGGTCACGAATACTAGGTCCTACCGTGAGGCTCATAGCTCTAGCCCGTCTTGGTTTCACTCTCTCCTTCGGCTCAAGGCATCGGCTACTACATTTGCCTTGCCCGGGTGATAACGGATGTCACAATCATAATCACTAAATAGTTCTAACCAACGCCTTTGCCTCATATTCAAATCACTTTGGTTGAAGATGTGTTGGAGACTTTTGTGATCGGTATAAATCACACATTTGGTGCCATAGAGATAATGCCTCCAACACTTCAAAGCAAACACAACCGCTCCCAATTCCAAATCATGTGTCGGGTAGTTCTTCTCATGCACCTTCAATTGACGAGAGGCATAAGCAATGACTTTACCCCTTTGCATGAGAACACAACCCAACCCTTGCCCCGAAGCATCACAATAAACAACAAAATCTTCGATTCCATCCGGTAGCGTCAAAATAGGAGCGTCACATAACATATCCTTAAGAGTTTGGAAGGCGTTTTCTTGTTTTTCGCCCCATTCAAAGTTTCTATCTTTTTGAGTCAAGAGGGTGAGTGGTTGTGCAATACGGGAGAAGTTTTCAATGAATCTTCTATAGTAACCCGCCAATCCAAGGAATTGACGGATCTCGGATGGCATTTCGGGTCTTCTCCAATTCTTGACCGCTTCAATCTTGCTTGGGTCCACATGAATACCCTCCTTGCTCACCACGTGACCAAGAAAGTGAACCTCTTCCAACCAAAACTCATACTTGGAGAACTTAGCATACAATTTCTCTTTCCTTAGTAGTTCAAGCACTTCACGCAAGTGCTCAACATGCTCCTCCTCGTCTTCGAGTATACAAGTATGTCATCAATGAACACAATGACAGACTTGTCTAAGTATGGTTGACACACCCGGTTCATCAAGTCCATGAACACCGCCGGTGCATTAGTCAACCCAAAGGGCATTACGGTGAATTCAAAGTGACCATACCTTGTGCGAAAAGCCGTTTTGGGGATGTCATCTTCATGTACCCGGAGTTGATGATAACCCGAGCGAAGATCGATTTTTGAAAAGTGCTTAGCACCTTGAAGTTGATCAAATAAGTCATCGATTCTAGGGAGGGGATACCGGTTCTTCACTGTGAGCTTGTTTAATTCCCGGTAGTCGATACACATTCTGAAGGACCCATCTTTCTTTTTGACAAAGAGAACAGGAGCACCCCAAGGAGATTGACTAGGGCGAATGAAACCCTTCTCTTGGAGTTCCTTGAGTTGAGTTTGTAGCTCTTGCATTTCGGTTAGAGCTAGTCTATAAGGAGCTTTTGCTATGGGCGCGGCTTCGGGGATAAGATTAATACGAAAGTCTAGTTCACGAGTTGGAGGTAACCCCGGCAAGTCATCCGGAAAAACATCGGGAAATTCACAAACAATAGGAACGGTCTTCAATTCTACCCTTGTGACGGTAGCACTAAAGACCTTAGAATTAGAGGAATCGGAGATTTCACCTTGAACCCTAAGAATTCTACCGTTAGTCAAAGGTATCTTAACAACTCTCTCACCACAATCAATAGTCGCTTTCGCCGCCGTTAACCAATCCATACCCACAATAACATCAAAACTCCCAATATCCAAAGGCATAAGGTCTATGAAGAATTCGACATCTTCCAAAGTCAAGACACAATCGCGAAGTATTTGACTAATTTTTGTTAGTGACCCGTTTACCATTTCAATGTCAAGCACATAATTTAAAGCACAAGGATTCACATCAATCAAAGGAACAAAATTAGAAGACACGAGGCTATAATCGGCCCCGGAATCAAATAGGACGGTGGCATAGTGGCCATTAAGGAGAAAGGTACCTGCTACTACGTTGGGATCGTTGCGGGCTTCATTTACATTGGCCGCAAAGGCTCGGCCGCGTGGTTGCACTTGATGGCCTTGTTGTCCCCGGTTTTGGTTAGGCCCGACCATTTGTAGTTGGTTGGGGTGGACGGATACTTGCACTTGTTGTCCCACCCATCGAGGACAAGTATTACGGTAGTGGTCTCGACTACCACATTCAAAACATTCACCTTCGTTGGTTACCTTGAGGAGGGACGGCCCGAACAGGTGCCACATTCATTGGGCCCGTTCTTGGGGCTCTACAATCTCTGGAGAGGTGCCCGACTTGATTACAATTAAAGCATGCTCTGCATTGGGCATTGGCGGGGTGACGTTGGTTGCATCTCCCACAGAAAGGATGGGGTCCAGTATAAGCTTTCCTGGCCGGTTCCACCGCCGCCATCACCCTACCCCTATTTGCATTCTTGGGGTCAAACCTCCCTACTTTCTTTACCCCGCTCGACTCACCCACTTCTTTCCTCTTGTTTGATGAGGATTTGCTCAAAACACCACTTCTCAATAAATCTTCAGTCACACTCCCGGCTTGGTTAACCGCATTAGCCAAGGAAGTAGGCATGTTGGAGTTCACATAAGATCGGACTTGAGGATTCAAGCCCAATACGAACTTCTGGATGGCCTGAGGCTCGGTACCCACCAAGTGAGGAATGAGGGTAGACAACTCTTGAAATCGTCTAACATAGCCCTTGTAATCGGCTCCCTCCATGCTGAGATTAGCAAACTCAATGGTTAAGTTTTGTAGTTCATACGGAGGACAAAACTTTGCTTTCACTTTGTTCTTGAAGTCAATCCATTCCAAATTATGAGTCCGGCCCAATGTTATTTCTTGGTTCCACCAACTCAAGGCGTCATGCCTAAACATGCCGGATGCATAGGAAATCCGGTCATCATAGGTGCAATGACTCCTTTCAATCACCGCCTCTATCGCCTCGAACCACCTTATACATTCCGTGGGACCACCTCTTCCATCAAACTCCGGTGCCCCACAACTTTTAAAGTCTTTAAATATACATCCTTGACGGTATCCACCATATTGATTATTCATGGGCATTCCAATATTAATTCCCACTGGTCCCTCTCCTTCATCTTCTACGGCATGAGGTTGAGCATTTTCATTATTCATATTTTCTGGAGCTTCGTTGTTTTGAGCCACATTATTTTGCCCAAGATTTGCCGTGACTTGAGCAATAATGGTTGGCATGATATTGGCGATCGTTTGAGCGATCACCTCAGCCATATTTGGCTCAGGAACTTCACCACGACCCCTTCCTTGGCCCCTACCATGACCTCTACCACGGCCCCTACCACGGCCCCTACCTCCTTGTACCTCCGGTTGAGCTTCCGGTTGAGGTTCTTCCTCTTCAGCCCTATAGTTCGTTCCGACTCTCCTTGGTCTCGCCATTTCTATAAAACAAGTGACACGTTGACCCGAGAGTTAGTCTCAAATGCTCGCATGTTAGTCACACAAGTAGTCAATGCGCTCATACCGATACCACATACTCATTTCATAATATTATGCTAAGGCAACAGTGTTAGAATCATAAAGGATTTTTTTTTTTTTTTACATATCATAACATCAAGTTGAATTTATTACAATACTTCATCATTAATTCAAGTAATCATGCTCATTTCATCATGCCATCAAACAACTAACACGAATGATTCAAAGTATAATCCGAATTTGATATGCTCCCTAGTTATTGACCGGGTATGTATACAAGGTGTACCAACAGCTAACCTTCCACCCAATCAACTTCCATTAAGCATATCGGTTCCTTATTATACTTTAAGCCACACGTGCGCAATCCACGATGTCATGAACTTGCTATAATATCGGGTAACCATAAAAGAGTTGATCGGGTTCTTTTAGGGTTGCCACAATATTATACTAAGTTAATGGCATCCCTTCATTTTGCCCTAAATCATCCAATTAGTTCCAACAATTAACAACAACAAACCATACTAACCGTAATCCACATTCATCACATTGAATTCAAGCTATCACACAAGTGGTCTTAACTACGAACTCACACGGGGATTCACATAATTCACATTGCACACGAATTCCTAACCATGCATGCTATATGAAGAGTTTCAACTTAAGCCGTAGTCTAGGTCAAACCGCCTAATTCTCTACGACCACGTATGGGCCACCATTCTGTAACACCCCAAGCCGAGGCTCGAAATATTACGGAAATCACATAGCACAAGGTGGAATTACAATAGAACAAGAACTAAATGCAATTAAAGATTCTGTGAATCCATTACAAAGACGAAACAAGTACCAAAATACATAAGGAGCAAATAACCATCAAAGTTAACAACAGAACATCCATAAGATGGCAACTCGATCCTAAGTATAATGCAAAAGGGGAGGTCGATGGATCCTTGATCCATAAAGTCCAATGTCCGGGTTCAACAGCAAACAAATCATCTAAACTCCGCGCCCGGGGAGAACCTGATTACCTGAAAAGTGTACTAAGCATAGTCAACACAAGGTTGGTGAGTTCGTAGTAATGGTCCATAAGGAACCATAGACAATAATCATAATATACGAGTAGAGGCTAAACATGACTTACAGCGGGCCCCTAAGCAACACAATAACGTCCAACAACAAGATTACACAAGTACAAAAGCGTGTAATAAGAAATGCATAAATGATATGAGTATCAATGCAATGCCATATGCGTAAGTAAGCCAAAATGCCTATCTTATGCGTGACTCCGGTCACCTATGCAACGATACTCGCTTGTCATCACCATGAACAAAGCGGCATCTCAAAAACATCGAGATATATATGTCTATATACTCGGGGCCAAGATCTACATCCAAAATGGGTGCATACATCTATACACCAGGATGTCGGCAATCCCCTGCCGAGGGCTCATCAGCAATGTATGCAATGCTTACAATCATTTGTAAATGCATCAATCATAAACCAACAATCAATATACGGTGAACCTGAGCCAATAGTCAATATTCGACAAACATAAGCCAATAATCACAAAACGATGAACCTGAATCAACAATCGATAATCAACAAACATGAGCCAACAATCAATATTAACACCAATTCTATACGTACATACACTTAAGAGGATTCTACTTTCTTCAAGTCCCAGATGCTTATATATAGGGTCACCCGCAGCCTTCCCACCACATCTAAAACCCAATGAAAGCATAACCGACTTCCATGTATGTACGTCTATCCTAACATTAATGAAATACTTAACAACGTAAACCAAGTCACTCAAACGTGATATCCGTCTCATCAATCCAACATTTGAACCAAATCAATCAAACAATCAACAATGTAAGTAAACACGCAAGTTTACACTTTTCAACCCGAATCTCAAGCGAGTAGGGAGATACGAAACTCACCTTGATTGGCTAAGAAAAGCTAAGATTGATATAGAGTCAAGTTATTTCCGTACAATGTTCACTTCACGTCCAACACCTAAATATCGAACATATACATTCACATCAACCTTCACAAACACGTATACATGACTTATCAATTTTCACGGCAAAACCCTAATTAGTTTCTAAAGTGGTTCTCGACGTTAAATGACTTCTAAGACGGTGGTGGTGGTGGTGGTGGTGGTGGTGGTAGGAGTGTGGTGGTGGCGGTGGTGGTGGTGGTGGTGGTGTGGTGGGGTGGTGGTGGTGGTGGTGGTGGTGGTGGTGGTGGTGGTGGTGGTGGTGGTGGTGGTGGTGGTGGTGGTGGTGGTGGTGGTGGTGGTGGTGGTGGTGGTGGTGGTGGTGGTGGTGGTGGTGGTGGTGGTGGTGGTGGTGGTGGTGGTGGTGGTGGTGGTGGTGGTGGTGGTGGTGGTGGTGGTGGTGGTGGTGGTGGTGGTGGTGGTGGTGGTGGTGGTGGTGGTGGTGGTGGTGGTGGTGGTGGTGGTGGTGGTGGTGGTGGTGGTGGTGGTGGTGGTGGTGGTGGTGGTGGTGGTGGTGGTGGTGGTGGTGGTGGTGGTGGTGGTGGTGGTGGTGGTGGTGGTGGTGGTGGTGGTGGTGGTGGTGGTGGTGGTGGTGGTGGTGGTGGTGGTGGTGGTGGTGGTGGTGGTGGTGGTGGTGGTGGTGGTGGTGGTGGTGGTGGTGGTGGTGGTGGTGGTGGTGGTGGTGGTGGTGGTGGTGGTGGTGGTGGTGGTGGTGGTGGTGGTGGTGGTGGTGGTGGTGGTGGTGGTGGTGGTGGTGGTGGTGGTGGTGGTGGTGGTGGTGGTGGTGGTGGTGGTGGTGGTGGTGGTGGTGGTGGTGGTGGTGGTGGTGGTGGTGGTGGTGGTGGTGGTGGTGGTGGTGGTGGTGGTGGTGGTGGTGGTGGTGGTGGTGGTGGTGGTGGTGGTGGTGGTGGTGGTGGTGGTGGTGGTGGTGGTGGTGGTGGTGGTGGTGGTGGTGGTGGTGGTGGTGGTGGTGGTGGTGGTGGTGGTGGTGGTGGTGGTGGTGGTGGTGGTGGTGGTGGTGGTGGTGGTGGTGGTGGTGGTGGTGGTGGTGGTGGTGGTGGTGGTGGTGGTGGTGGTGGTGGTGGTGGTGGTGGTGGTGGTGGTGGTGGTGGTGGTGGTGGTGGTGGTGGTGGTGGTGGTGGTGGTGGTGGTGGTGGTGGTGGTGGTGGTGGTGGTGGTGGTGGTGGTGGTGGTGGTGGTGGTGGTGGTGGTGGTGGTGGTGGTGGTGGTGGTGGTGGTGGTGGTGGTGGTGGTGGTGGTGGTGGTGGTGGTGGTGGTGGTGGTGGTGGTGGTGGTGGTGGTGGTGGTGGTGGTGGTGGTGGTGGTGGTGGTGGTGGTGGTGGTGGTGGTGGTGGTGGTGGTGGTGGTGGTGGTGGTGGTGGTGGTGGTGGTGGTGGTGGTGGTGGTGGTGGTGGTGGTGGTGGTGGTGGTGGTGGTGGTGGTGGTGGTGGTGGTGGTGGTGGTGGTGGTGGTGGTGGTGGTGGTGGTGGTGGTGGTGGTGGTGGTGGTGGTGGTGGTGGTGGTGGTGGTGGTGGTGGTGGTGGTGGTGGTGGTGGTGGTGGTGGTGGTGGTGGTGGTGGTGGTGGTGGTGGTGGTGGTGGTGGTGGTGGTGGTGGTGGTGGTGGTGGTGGTGGTGGTGGTGGTGGTGGTGGTGGTGGTGGTGGTGGTGGTGGTGGTGGTGGTGGTGGTGGTGGTGGTGGTGGTGGTGGTGGTGGTGGTGGTGGTGGTGGTGGTGGTGGTGGTGGTGGTGGTGGTGGTGGTGGTGGTGGTGGTGGTGGTGGTGGTGGTGGTGGTGGTGGTGGTGGTGGTGGTGGTGGTGGTGGTGGTGGTGGTGGTGGTGGTGGTGGTGGTGGTGGTGGTGGTGGTGGTGGTGGTGGTGGTGGTGGTGGTGGTGGTGGTGGTGGTGGTGGTGGTGGTGGTGGTGGTGGTGGTGGTGGTGGTGGTGGTGGTGGTGGTGGTGGTGGTGGTGGTGGTGGTGGTGGTGGTGGTGGTGGTGGTGGTGGTGGTGGTGGTGGTGGTGGTGGTGGTGGTGGTGGTGGTGGTGGTGATGGTGGTGGTGGTGGTGGTGGTGGTGGTGGCGGCGATTGGTGGTGGTGGTGGTGGTGGCGGCGGCAAGTAGTGTAAGTTATTGATGTAATGTGGTTTTGATGAATTGTGGAATATTGAAACTTAAAATTCAACAAAATGAGATTTGCTTTATAATATAATATAGATGTAGATAGATAATTAGATTAGGGTTTGACCGTAGATTTGTGTGGGTTGAAATTGTTAGGGGTATTTTGTTATTATTATTATTATTATTATTATTATTATTATTATTATTATTATTAGTATTATTATTATTATTATTATTATTATTATTATTATTATTATTGTTGTTGTTATTATTATATTATTATTATTATTATTATTATTATTATTATTATTATTATTATTATTATTATTATTATTATTATTATTATTATTATTATTATTATTATTATTATTATTATTATTATTATTATTATTATTATTATTATTATTATTATTATTATTATTATTATTATTATTATTATTATTATTATTATTATTATTATTATTATTATTATTATTATTATTATTATTATTATTATTATTATTATTATTATTATTATTATTATTATTATTATTATTATTATTATTATTATTATTATTATTATTATTATTATTATTATTATTATTATTATTATTATTATTATTATTATTATTATTATTATTATTATTATTATTATTATTATTATTATTATTATTATTATTATTATTATTATTATTATTATTATTATTATTATTATTATTATTATTATTATTATTATTATTATTATTATTATTATTATTATTATTATTATTATTATTATTATTATTATTATTATTATTATTATTATTATTATTATTATTATTATTATTATTATTATTATTATTATTATTATTATTATTATTATTATTATTATTATTATTATTATTATTATTATTATTATTATTATTATTATTATTATTATTATTATTATTATTATTATTATTATTATTATTATTATTATTATTATTATTATTATTATTATTATTATTATTATTATTATTATTATTATTATTATTATTATTATTATTATTATTATTATTATTATTATTATTATTATTATTATTATTATTATTATTATTATTATTATTATTATTATTATTATTATTATTATTATTATTATTATTATTATTATTATTATTATTATTATTATTATTATTATTATTATTATTATTATTATTATTATTATTATTATTATTATTATTATTATTATTATTATTATTATTATTATTATTATTATTATTATTATTATTATTATTATTATTATTATTATTATTATTATTATTATTATTATTATTATTATTATTATTATTATTATTATTATTATTATTATTATTATTATTATTATTATTATTATTATTATTATTATTATTATTATTATTATTATTATTATTATTATTATTATTATTATTATTATTATTATTATTATTATTATTATTATTATTATTATTATTATTATTATTATTATTATTATTATTATTATTATTATTATTATTATTTTTATTATTATTATTATTATTATTATTATTATTATTATTATTATTATTATTATTATTATTATTATTATTATTATTACTTTTCTTTAATCGTACTATTTATCAATTAATGGAGTAATTATTATTATTATTATTATTATTATTATTATTATTATATTATTATTATTATTATTATTATTATTATTATTATTATTATTATTATTATTATTATTATTAGTTATTCGATTAAGAAATTAATCAGTCGGCTGTAAACACCGACCACAAAGAGTTATTATTACAATACGAATATGATCAAGATGATCAGTGGAATGATTGATCAAGACGAATCAATCAATTACAAGATGGATCGAATAGATCGAATATACAGAAAATAGAGAGAAAAAATATATCGACAATAATATGGCTGCAAGAATGAATTAGGGTTAACCCTAATTCTTCTATATATACTTCCAGCTCTAGTGTAATTACTCCAGCTACCTCCATCTTCTAAAACATCCAGAACCAGTCCCTTAACTTCCAAGAATGACATTCCTGCATAAACACTTAACCCCGAAGTAAGAGACAATGACAATATTAACCCAAAGTTTATATTAATTATATTTTTTAACACCCTCCCTTAATATAAACTTTGGTAAAAAATAATTACTTTTGAAACAAGTCAATTAAGTTTAACTTGTTTAACAAATACTCATGTTTTGCAACACACAAGCTTTTGGTAAAAATGTCAGCAGCCTGTTCATTTGAATCAACTTTGATCAGTTTCAATAAACCTGAACAAACCTTTTCTCTAACAATATGTATATCAATTTCAATATGCTTAGTCCTTTCATGTAAAACAGGATTAGTTGCAATTAAAACAGCAGATTTATTATCACAATTCAGGCTAACAGGAAGCAAATCTTTCACTTTAAGATCATCAAGAATGCTTAATATCCAAACAATCTCACAAGTAACAGTGGCCATGGCCCTATATTCAGCCTCTGAAGAGGACCTGGACACTGTTTGCTGCTTTTTACTTTTCCATGAAATCAAAGTCTCTCCTAAAAAAATACAAAAACCAGTAACTGACCTTCTTGAGGTGATACATTTACCCCAGTCAGAATCAACATAACCAGTTAGATATAGAGACTGACCTTTGATAACATGAATGCCCTTACCTGGAGCTTTCTTCAAGTATCTAAGAATTCTGAAAGCAAGCTTCAAATGAGAAGCTTTAGGTTTATGCATGTATTGACTTAAGCAATGAACTGCATAACTTATATCTGGCCTAGTTAATGTAAGATATATTAACTTTCCAATAAGTTTTTGATACAAAGTAATATTCTCAAGATCAGGATCAACAGCAGAATCTCTATCAGAAATGATAAGATTCATATCCATAGGAGTGTTCATAGGTTTAGCACCTAACAAGCCATACTCAAACAACAAGTCCATACAATATTTCCTTTGTGACAAACAAACACCTTTGTCAGTGTCAAGAACTTCAATTCCCAAAAAATATTTCAATTTGCCCAAGTCTTTTATCAAAAATTTTGATTTCAAAAACTGTTTTACTTTATCAACCTCAGTCTCATCATTGCCAGTAACAACAATGTCATCAACATAAACCAACAATGCAATAAACAGTTTGGAATCACTTTTAATGAACAAAGAATAATCACATTTGCTTTGTACAAAGCCATATTCAATCAAGGAACATGTAAGCTTATGGTTCCATTGTCTAGGAGCTTGCTTAAGTCCATATAATGACTTAACAAGTTTACAAACCCTAGTATCATCTTTAGAATAATAACCAGGAGGTAAGGTCATGTATACCTCTTCTTTCAATTCACCATACAAAAATGCATTGTTAATATCAAGTTGAAATAAGGACCAACCATTATTAACAGCAATACTAATCAAACATCTTACTGTGACCATCTTAACAACAGGAGAAAAAGTCTCCTCATAATCAACACCTTCCTTTTGGTTATAACCTTTTGCCACTAGTCTGGCTTTAAACCTTTCTACCTCACCTGTTGATTTATACTTTATTTTATATACCCATTTACAACCTATGGGTTCCCTATTAGAAGGAAGGTCAGTTATAATCCAAGTCTCATTTCTATGAAGAGCTTCCATTTCTAGGTTCATTGCTTCTACCCATCTAGAATCCTTAGCAGCCTCTTTATAAGTAGATGGTTCCTTTTGTTTACTTATGTTAGAAAGAAAACAATAAACATCAGGTTTTAAATTTGAGTAGTTAACAACTCTTTCAATACCATATTTCACCTTACCATCTAACACATAATCATTCAAATTCCTTGGTAAATTAGACTGTCTTTCAGACCTTCTAGGTTGAAATGGTTGATGATTGTTGTCCACATTCAAAGGTTCATTAGGAATCCCAGGATTTCCCAAGACCCCTCCCTCAGCATTATCATCATTTTCCCCACAATTTATCACCTCATTGATGTGATCATCAGGTGTTGTTGTGCCTCCCAAATCTCTGGCAGCATTTCTACTACCAGTATCAATGGCTGCACTGCCATCACCTTTCATATATTCAAGATTGATGTCATCATTGGGACCAGTGGAACCAACAACCTCATCAACCCTGTTAAAAAACATGTCATAATCATTAAAATTATCTTTTGAATTCATAACAAAAGGGAAAATATGCTCATAAAATTTTACATCTCTAGAGAAAAAAATACTTTTATCTTCCAGACTTAACAATTTATAACCCTTTTTAGTACTAGAATAACCAATTAAAATACATTTTTCAGCTCTTTTAGAAAACTTATCTTCATTATTAAGAATGGTTGCATAACATAAACAACCAAAATTTCTCAAATGATTCAAACTAGGTTCAAAACCAAACACAAGTTCATAAGGTGTTTTTCCTTTAAGCACAGAAGAAGGAGTTCTATTAATTAGATAAACAGCAGTCATAACACATTCAGGCCACATATACAAAGGAATTCCTCCTTGAAACAAAAGTGACCTAGCTACATTCAAGAGATGTCTGTGTTTTCTCTCTGCAATACCATTTTGCTGAGGTGTATAAGCACAAGTAGTTTGATGTATAATACCTTTAGTTCTTAATAATTCAGTTAACTTTGCATTAACAAATTCTGTTCCATTGTCTGACCTAAATACTTTAACAGTTTTATTAAACTGAGTTCTTATAAGGTTAATGAAATAACATATATTATCATACACTTCAGTTTTACTTTTTAACATAAACACCCAGACTGCTCTTGAAAAATCATCAACAACTGTCAAAAAATACTTAAACCCTTCTTTACTAGTTTTTCTGTAAGGACCCCAAACATCAAGATGAACTAAATCACCAACACATAAAGACTTATGTTCACTTAGAGAAAATGGTTCTCTAACCTGTTTTGCCTTATGACAAATATCACAAGGATCATTAATCAAATTATCAATCATCAATTTATCTTTTAGAACCTTTAGAACAGTAGGTGCAGGATGTCCTAACCTAGAATGCCACAAATCAGAAGACACATTGCACTTAATATTGCTCACAGAATTGTTACACATACCAACTTGATTACTTACATTTAACAAATATAATCCTCCATGAACTCTACCAGTCCCCAGGTTTTTCATTGTTCTCAAATCCTGTAAATAACACATATTTTCAGTGAACCCTATAAACATTTTACTATCTTTGTTTGCCTTATGAACTGAAAACAAGTTAACACAATAATCTGGAATATATAACACATCATAAATTGTTATTTTTTCTGTAAGTTTAATGTCTCCTATCTTTCTAATTAAAGCTGATGTTCCATTAGGATGATTAACAGTTAAATTTAGTGAAGTAACATCAATGGCATTAATCAATTGTTTATCAGAACAACACATATGTTGATTTGCCCCTGAATCATTTATCCAATCATCTTTATTTGGAATTTTATCAATTTTAACATTAGAATTAAAAAACAGCAGTCATAACACATTCAGGCCACATATACAAAGGAATTCCTCCTTGAAACAAAAGTGACCTAGCTACATTCAAGAGATGTCTGTGTTTTCTCTCTGCAATACCATTTTGCTGAGGTGTATAAGCACAAGTAGTTTGATGTATAATACCTTTAGTTCTTAATAATTCAGTTAACTTTGCATTAACAAATTCTGTTCCATTGTCTGACCTAAATACTTTAACAGTTTTATTAAACTGAGTTCTTATAAGGTTAATGAAATAACATATATTATCATACACTTCAGTTTTACTTTTTAACATAAACACCCAGACTGCTCTTGAAAAATCATCAACAACTGTCAAAAAATACTTAAACCCTTCTTTACTAGTTTTTCTGTAAGGACCCCAAACATCAAGATGAACTAAATCACCAACACATAAAGACTTATGTTCACTTAGAGAAAATGGTTCTCTAACCTGTTTTGCCTTATGACAAATATCACAAGGATCATTAATCAAATTATCAATCATCAATTTATCTTTTAGAACCTTTAGAACAGTAGGTGCAGGATGTCCTAACCTAGAATGCCACAAATCAGAAGACACATTGCACTTAATATTGCTCACAGAATTGTTACACATACCAACTTGATTACTTACATTTAACAAATATAATCCTCCATGAACTCTACCAGTCCCCAGGTTTTTCATTGTTCTCAAATCCTGTAAATAACACATATTTTCAGTGAACCCTATAAACATTTTACTATCTTTGTTTGCCTTATGAACTGAAAACAAGTTAACACAATAATCTGGAATATATAACACATCATAAATTGTTATTTTATTATTATTATTATTATTATTATTATTATTATTATTATTATTATTATTATTATTATTATTATTATTATTATTATTATTATTATTATTATTATTATTATTATTATTATTATTATTATTATTATTATTATTATTATTATTATTATTATTATTATTATTATTATTATTATTATTATTATTATTATTATTATTATTATTATTATTATTATTATTATTATTATTATTATTATTATTATTATTATTATTATTATTATTATTATTATTATTATTATTATTATTATTATTATTATTATTATTATTATTATTATTATTATTATTATTATTATTATTATTATTATTATTATTATTATTATTATTATTATTATTATTATTATTATTATTATTATTATTATTATTATTATTATTATTATTATTATTATTATTATTATTATTATTATTATTATTATTATTATTATTATTATTATTATTATTATTATTATTATTATTATTATTATTATTATTATTATTATTATTATTATTATTATTATTATTATTATTATTATTATTATTATTATTATTATTATTATTATTATTATTATTATTATTATTATTATTATTATTATTATTATTATTATTATTATTATTATTATTATTATTATTATTATTATTATTATTATTATTATTATTATTATTATTATTATTATTATTATTATTATTATTATTATTATTATTATTATTATTATTATTATTATTATTATTATTATTATTATTATTATTATTATTATTATTATTATTATTATTATTATTATTATTATTATTATTATTATTATTATTATTATTATTATTATTATTATTATTATTATTATTATTATTATTATTATTATTATTATTATTATTATTATTATTATTATTATTATTATTATTATTATTATTATTATTATTATTATTATTATTATTATTATTATTATTATTATTATTA